>JAWWQZ010000252.1:0-571702 GCA_033815515.1 Cryptocheilus praepositus
TGCAATGCTTGGGGCATAAAAATGCTTTATCTGATTGTTCGTGTGGTCTTGAAATATATGTAGTACATGTAGTAAATATATCTAAATATATGTAGTATATGTAGTAAATATATGTAAATATATGTAGTATATGTAGTATAGATATATATATAGTAGTGTAGTATAGCATATATGTGTAGTATTTTAACCATTTGCGGACGGAGCGGTTCAAAGTTGAATGATGTTCAGAAATAATGTATCACAAAAAAAAATTTCAAAAACAGTAATCCAATCTGTGGTGATTTTGAGTGAAATCGAAGTGATGTTAAGCGATAATCACCAAAATTAACGTATGATCAAGAGGTATTTCTTTGAAAGCAGTAATAGAGTACTCTAAAATGTTTTGAATGGCCTAGCTATAAAGCTGCATTCCGCAAAAAATGTTGAACGCCTTCAATAAGGATATTATATGAAAAAGAATCCTAAACGAAGACTATAATCTTAGCAGAATCTTAAAAGAAGACATTAATACAACATTATTAAACGTTTGCAACATTCTTATTGTAAATAAACGTCAATAGAAAAAAATGGTTTAATAACAATAAAGAGATATTTTTAAATGCGTAGAATCTTTCCACCATAAAGCTGCATTTAATAAGAAATATCGATCATCTACCCCATTCATTTTTGATTGTAAACGAAAGATAAACATCCTACTGCATTTTTTAAAAATGTCCAACAAAGTGAAAACTTTTTTGACAAAATTAATACAGTATTATTAAACGTTTGCAATGTTCTTATTATGAATAAACATTATTACAAAAAATTGTTCAATAACATTATGAGGTATTTTTAAATGCGTAAAATCTTTCCACCATAAAGCAGCATTTCCTAAGAAATATCGAACATCTACCCCATTCACCTTTGATCGAAAACGCAAGAAAAACATCCTCCCGCATTTTTCAAAAATTTCAAACAAAGTGCAAAATTTTTTGACATAATTAATACAGTATTATTAAACTTTGCAATGTTCTCACTATAAATACGCGTCATTAGAAAAAATTTGTTCGATAACATTAACGAGGTATTTTTAAATCCGTAAAATCTTTCCGTCATAAAGCTGCATTTAACATAAAATATCATTCACCTTTGATCGAAAACGCAAGAAAAACATCCTCCCGCATTTTCCGATACCGCCGCACGCGAAACAATATTTTCCCCTCCGCATTAGCACAGCGTTATCAAACATCAAAACCTCCCTTGCTCGAATCGGCGCTTAATAAAGTATATTCGCGCGTTCGATAAGATGAAACCGAGTGCTGCTCCGTGAATCGCCTCGCCTTAAGAGAACGAACGATCCTTAACTTGAACGAGTTCGTTCGGTTCCTCTGTTCCGGCAGTTAACTTTAGAGCGGCGCGGGTTAACGGTGTGTTGAGAACAAAGGCCTGGATCAGATAGATGTCAGCTACTCAACGGCTTCATCTCCGGCGATCTTCCTGGCCGAGAGCGGAAGAGTCGGCGGATTGAAAGGACCGAACGGCTCGAGAAGCCAAACTTGTCGGCGATTTTATCAGAAGTCGCGGAAGTCTTTTCGTTCGGACTGAATCGAAAATTCTTCCGACTACGTTGGCGCGTTACATGATCACCGATCGACGTTTGACACGTTTGCCTGAGGCTTGTGCTCTTCAAGTTTACTTCGATAATAAAGGAATTTGGGGGTTGATTGATGATTCAGTGTTATTAAACACAGATAATTATTGGGTTGGAGGGAAAGTTCTGTCGTATTTTTAATAGGCAGGTAATTTTTCTTGTAAATAAAAAAAACATCTGGCTAGTGTGTCATTCGGATTTTTTTTTGTTTTTTTTTTTTAGGTGCTGTATAATATAAAAGGAGTCCTTTTTTACCGTTCATCACTTACTTGTGATATTTGAAGTGAGAAACATGTCAGTAGATAAAGTGCATTTGCGACACTGCATTTTGTATGAATTCCAAAAAGGAAGCAACGCATCGGTGGCATGTAAAAATTTATATGCGGTATTTGGAAAAGATATTGTAAACGTTCGTACTTGTCAAAGATGGTTCAGCAAATTTCGTTCCGGGGATCTGAGCCTCCAAGAAAGTGATCGATCTGGACGACCATCAAAGATCGATAATGATGTTTTGCGATCCATGTTGGAAAATAATCCACATTTAACAAGTCGAGAAATTGCAGAAGAGTTTGGCATTCATCATACAACTGTTGGAGATCACATTAAATCTCTTGGGTTTGTGTTAAAGCAAAGTGTTTGGGTTCCACATGAATTAACGGAAACGAATTTGTCTGATCGTGTAAGAATGTGTTCATCGCATCTGATTAGACACAATGTGGAGCCGTTGTTGGACAAGCTGGTTACTGGAGATGAAAAGTGGATTCTTTACGAGAATATTAAGAGAAAAAAATCTTACTACAAACCAGGAACATCATCAGCAACAGTTCCAAAAGCAAGTAGCCATCAACGAAAAGTACTGCTTTGTTTGTGGTGGGACAGGAAAGGTCCAGTGTACTACGAGTTGATGAAACAGGGAAAAACCATTAACGCGGATCTGTATTGCAATCAGCTGGATAAATTGAATGCAGCTATCAAAGAAAAAAGGCCAGAATTAGCGTCCAGAAAAGGAATAGTGTTCCACCACGATAATGCTCGACCGCATACTGCAATGGTGACACAACAAAAACTGAATGCGTTAGGATGGGAAGTCCTTAGTCACCCACCGTATTCACCTGACATTGCACCATCTGATTATTACCTGTTCCGATCTCTGCAAAATTATCTAACGGGAAAAAAGTTCAAGTCTTTTGAAAGTGTTTCTAAGACAGTTGCTGACTATTTTAACTCCAAGGACGAGAACTTCTACAAAACAGGAATTCACAGGTTACCTGAAAGATGGCAACAGGTTGTAACAAATAACGGAGCATATATAATTGATTAATATTAAACACATATTTTTATAAATGAATTCAAATATTTTCTTTAAAATACGACAGAACTTTCCTTCCAACCCAATATTATATGTATAACTGAACCGTTTATTTTGAAAGTGGCCTAACTCCGTTTTTCAATATTTTCCGGTTACCATGGTTACAATGTACAAATTCATGTTATTTATCAGTAAATGTTATTTATCTCGATTTGGAGATGAATGGACTTAGGCCACTTTCGAAATAAACGGCTCAATTATTATATTATATACATATAATACAATAATACTAATATAATTATTGTATTATATGTATATAATTATAAAATTTAAAATTATAATAAAGTGCATAATAATATAAAATAATAAATTAAAAATATAAAATATTCATATATGTATATAAAAATTATACATAAAAACACAGATACTTATTATTATCATAATATAATGATAATAGCATGATATAATAATAAAATATAAAATAGTATATACATTATTATTATTACTATTATTATTATTATTACATAATTATCTGTTCGATAATGAAGGAATTTGGGAGGTTAAATGATGATTCAGTGAAATTAAACACACATAATGATTATATTATATATATAATACAATAATAATAATATAACATTACATTGTAACATTATGTTAACAATATATTTGTAATATTATATTATTATTATTGTATTATATATTATATATATACAAGTACACAATTATAAAATATAAAATATTTATATATATACAAAAATGTATATATTACACATACAAGCACAGATACTTATTAATATTATTATACCATGATGATAAGAGTATAATAGAATATATATAATAATAGAATATAAAATAATATATACATTATTATTATTATTATTATTATTATGTAATTATTTGTGTTTAATTTCAATGAATCATCATTCAACCCCTACATTCCTGTATTATCCAAGTAAACTTGAACAGCACAAGCCTCAGGCAAACGTGTCAAACGTCGATCGGTGATGTATATGTATAGATTGTATTATGATTAAGAGTATCACTAATTATTATACATTATATATACATTAATTGTAAAATGTGATGTTACGGCTGTATTGACGTGACGTAAAATTTCGATAAATTTTTCAAAGACTACGTTTAAGTCAGTTGGCTCAATTTCATGTATGACTCGCTGGATTTCTGTTTTCAGTTCAGGAATTGTTCGTGGTTTTTTAGCGTATACCTTGGATTTTACAAAGTCCCAGAGGACAAAACCGCACGTCAAGACGCAAGACTGGCCTGGGTGGCCAATTAACGTTAGCATTTCTGGAAATTACATGAGCAGGAAAGTGTTGTCTTAACGAATCAAAATGTTCGATACCATGTCACGATATCGTACTCCATTTACAGTTAAAGCATGGTCAAACTCATTTTAAAAAAAGAACGGTCCAATTACACTTACGGCCAACAATTCGCACCAAAGGTTTTTTTCGCGAATAGCAGAGGGATTTTCATTGACCCAAATCTGAAAATTCTGCTTATTAACAAAACCATCCACCCGGAAATGAGTTTCGTCGCCAGAGATGATGTTTTTCGACAAATTGTCGTGCACTGTTTGGTTGTTATGGCTCCACTTTTACTGACCCCAATGACTGCAGGTGACAAATGTCAAATATTCGGGTTGCGAAGTTATACGTAAAACGGAATGGTGGGAAGTTTAAATTCGGCATATCCGATAGGCTAACGTATATAAAGCTCTTTTATGGTTGAAAATGCTGACCTTAGAATTTTATTATTAAAATCTTTGATATGCTTCGGGGCCACTGGTGCCTCCTTTTGTGGAGTCTACACCAGGTGTATGTGTGATAAAATTTTTTGTTTTGTACAACAGAATAAGAACTATTTCGGAAATGGAAAAATTAATTTCGTACAATTCATTAATAAATTGATGAATAAACAGAAGCTGTCCTTAAAAAATGCACCTCGTTACCACGTGCTCAAAAATCTTGACAAAGCATTGATTCTATACAATTAATGAATAAATAGCCGCTGCACTTAGGAAAAAGCACGTCGTCTTCACACGCACAAAAATCTTGACTAACCAATCATCAATTCCACATACTGTTCAAGTAAAAAATGATAAACGCCGACAGATGAAACTTCGCGTACTTTGTTAATCCGGCTTAACGTAAGGGAATCATTCTTTAGCTGTATGAACAATTATTAAACCGTCGACCATTAATGAAAACACTGCGTATAATCTATCTATACTTCACTTGTTTCAATAATAATAACTGTTCCATACAGTAGTGTCATTCATTTTATATAATTAATGAATACTGTGCTTAGAAAAAAGAACGTCGTCTGCAGACGCGCAGAAATCTTAACTAACCAATTATCAATTTCACATACTATTGAGGTCAAAAATTATAAACGCCGACAGATGAAACTTCGCATACTTTGTTAATGCGGCTTGATGTAAGGAAAACATTCTTTACCTACATGGACAATTATTAAACCGTCGACTATTAATGAAAACGCTATGTATAATCTATCTATACTTCACTTGTAGTTCCTTTACAGTTTCAATATTTTGACTTTTCCTTGCTTCAATAATAATAATTGTTCTACACGGTAGTACATAGAAAAATCCACGTCGTCTCCAGACGCGCAAAAATCTTAACTAACCAATTATCGATTTCACATACTGTGAAGTCAAAAATGATAAACGCCGGCAGATAAAACTTCGCGTACTTTGTTAATCCGGCTTAACGTAAGGGAATCATTCTTTAGCTGTATGAACAATTATTAAACCGTCGACCATTAATGAAAACACTGCTTATAATCTATCTATACTTCTCTTGTTTCAATAATAATAACTGTTCCATACAGTAGTGTCATTCATTTTATATAATTAATGAATACTGTGCATAGAAAAAAGAACGTCGTCTGCAGACGCGCAGAAATCTTAACTAACCAATTATCAATTTCACATACTATTGAGGTAAAAAATTATAAACGCCGACAGATGAAACTTCGCATACTTTGTTAATGCGGCTTGATGTAAGGAAAACATTCTTTACCTACATGGACAATTATTAAACCGTCGACTATTAATGAAAACGCTATGTATAATCTATCTATACTTCACTGGTAGTTCCTTTACAGTTTCAATATTTTGACTTTTCCTTGCTTCAATAATAATAATTGTTCTACACGGTAGTATATAGAAAAATGCACGTCGTCTCCAGACGCGCAAAAATCTTAACTAACCAATTATCAATTCCACATACTGTTCAAGTAAAAAATGATAAACGCCGACAGATGAAACTTTGGGTAGTTTGTTAATGCGGCTTGAAGTGAGGGAATCATTCTTTAGCTGTATGAACAATTATTAAACCGTCGACCATTAATGAAAACACTGCGTATAATCTATCTATACTTCACTTGTTTCAATAATAATAACTGTTCCATTCAGTAGTGTCATTCATTTTATATAATTAATGAATACTGTGCTTAGAAAAAAGAACGTCGTCTGCAGACGCGCAGAAATCTTAACTAACCAATCATCAATTTCACATACCATTGAGGTAAAAAATTATAAACGCCGACAGATGAAACTTCGCATACTTTGTTAATGCGGCTTGATGTAAGGAAAACATTCTTTACCTACATAAACAATTATTAAACCGTGGACTATTAATGAAAACGCTATGTATAATCTATCTATACTTCACTTGTAGTTCCTTTACAGTTTCAATATTTTGACTTTTCCTTGCTTCAATAATAATAATTGTTCTACACGGTAGTATATAGAAAAATCCACGTCGTCTTCACACGCACAAAAATCTTGACTAACCAATTATCGATTTCACATACTGTGAAGTCAAAAATTATAAACGCCGGCAGATGAAACTTCGCGTACTTTGTTAATCCGGCTTAACGTAAGGGAATCATTCTTTAGCTGTATGAACAATTATTAAACCGTCGACCATTAATGAAAATACTGCGTATAATCTATCTATACTTCACTTGTTTCAATAATAATAACTGTTCCATACAGTAGTGTCATTCATTTTATATAATTAATGAATACTGTGCTTAGAAAAAGAACGTCGTCTGCAGACGCACAGAAATCTTAACTAACCAATTATCAATTTCACATTCCATTGAGGTCAAAAATTATAAACGCCGACAGATGAAACTTCGCATACTTTGTTAATGCGGCTTGATGTAAGGAAAACATTCTTTACCTACATGGACAATTATTAAACCGTCGACTATTAATGAAAACGCTATGTATAATCTATCTATACTTCACTTGTAGTTCCTTTACAGTTTCAATATTTTGACTTTTCCTTGCTTCAATAATAATAATTGTTCTACACGGTAGTATACAGAAAAATCCACGTCGTCTCCAGACGTGCAAAAATCTTAACTAACCAATCATCAATTCCACATACTGTTCAAGTAAAAAATGATAAACGCCGACCGATGAAACTTTGGGTAGTTTGTTAATGCGGCTTGAAGTGAGGGAATCATTCTTTAGCTGTATGAACAATTATTAAACCGTCGACCATTAATGAAAACACTGCGTATAATCTATCTATACTTCACTTGTTTCAATAATAATAACTGTTCCATTCAGTAGTGTCATTCATTTTATATAATTAATGAATACTGTGCTTAGAAAAAAGAACGTCGTCTGCAGACGCGCAGAAATCTTAACTAACCAATCATCAATTTCACATACCATTGAGGTAAAAAATTATAAACGCCGACAGATGAAACTTCGCATACTTTGTTAATGCGGCTTGATGTAAGGAAAACATTCTTTACCTACATAAACAATTATTAAACCGTGGACTATTAATGAAAACGCTATGTATAATCTATCTATACTTCACTTGTAGTTCCTTTACAGTTTCAATATTTTGACTTTTCCTTGCTTCAATAATAATAATTGTTCTACACGGTAGTATATAGAAAAATGCATGTCGTCTCCAGACGCGCGAAAATCTTGACTAACCAATTATCGATTTCACATACTGTGAAGTCAAAAATTATAAACGCCGGCAGATGAAACTTCGCGTACTTTGTTAATCCGGCTTAACGTAAGGGAATCATTCTTTAGCTGTATGAACAATTATTAAACCGTCGACCATTAATGAAAATACTGCGTATAATCTATCTATACTTCACTTGTTTCAATAATAATAACTGTTCCATACAGTAGTGTCATTCATTTTATATAATTAATGAATACTGTGCTTAGAAAAAAGAACGTTGTCCGCAGACGCGCAGAAATCTTAACTAACCAATTATCAATTTCACATACCATTGAGGTAAAAAATTATAAACGCCGACAGATGAAACTTCGCATACTTTGTTAATGCGGCTTGATGTAAGGAAAACATTCTTTACCTACATGGACAATTATTAAACCGTCGACTATTAATGAAAACGCTATGTATAATCTATCTATACTTCACTTGTAGTTCCTTTGCAGTTTCAATATTTTGACTTTCCCTTGCTTCAATAATAATAATTGTTCTACACGGTAGTATATAGAAAAATCCACGTCGTCTCCAGACGCGCAAAAATCTTAACTAACCAATCATCAATTCCACATACTGTTCAAGTAAAAAATGATAAACGCCGACAGATGAAACTTTGGGTAGTTTGTTAATCCGGCTTAACGTAAGGGAATCATTCTTTAGCTGTATGAACAATTATTAAACCGTCGACCATTAATGAATACACTGCGTATAATCTACCTATACTTCAATTGTTTCAATAATAATAACTGTTCCATACAGTAGTGTCATTCATTTTATATAATTAATGAATACTGTGCTTAGAAAAAAGAACGCCGTCTGCAGACGCGCAGAAATCTTAACGAACCAATTATCAATTTCACATACCATTGAGGTAAAAAATTATAAACGCCGACAGATGAAACTTCGCATACTTTGTTAATGCGGCTTGATGTAAAGAAAACATTCTTTACCTACATGGACAATTATTAAACCGCGGACTATTAATGAAAACGCTATGTATAATCTATCTATACTTCACTTGTAGTTCCTTTACAGTTTCAATATTTTAACTTTTCCTTGCTTCAATAATAAGAATTGTTCTACACGGTAGTATATAGAAAAATCCACGTCGTCTCCAGACGCGCAAAAATCTTAACTAACCAATTATCGATTTTACATACTGTGAAGTCAAAAATTATAAACGCCGGCAGATGAAACTTCGCGTACTTTGTTAATCCGGCTTAACGTAAGGGAATCATTTTTTAGCTGTATGAACAATTATTAAACCGTCGACCATTAATGAAAACACTACATATAATCTATCTATACTTCACTTGTAGTTCCTTTACAGTTTCAATATTTTGACTGTCCCTTGCTTCAATAATAATAATTGTTCTACACGGTAGTATATAGAAAAATGCACGTCGTCTCCAGACGCGCAAAAATCTTAACTAACCAATTATCAATTCCACATACTGTTCAAGTAAAAAATGATAAACGCCGACAGATGAAACTTTGGGTAGTTTGTTAATGCGGCTTGAAGTGAGGGAAACATTTTTTACCGTTTTCCTTTGCTTGTTCGTTCATCGAACGGCGCGGCAGGAGTTTTTGCACTGGTCTTTATCAATTTTTTGTCGGTCGGCCGGTTGGCGAGCCTTATCGGCGTGGGGGCAAAATGGTAATTAGAGCAGGTGAGCAATCTCGCTCGAGGGAAATTACGGGAAAAGAAGGACGAGACAAATGCGGAGGCACGGGCGGGCGGTTAAAAACGTGGCAGTCTGCGAATATCACGTAAATAAGTGCCGCGTGGGTTAATGCGGGCGATGCGGGATGGAGTTGTGCTCATAGAAGTTCCTGCAGATTGCTCGACGCTGATAAGGGCAATTAATTGTTCACACCTTTGGGTGAATGTAATGACATGTAAAATTACTGAGATGCATGGAACAGTAAGTACATAGAATACTTTGGATGTGAAATATGCCAAACTATTGGGTTGGAGGGAAAGTTCTGTCGTATTTTTAATAGGCAGGTAATTTTTCTTGTAAATAAAAAAAACATCTGCCTAGTGAGTCATTGGGATTTTTTTTGTTTTTTTTTTAGCTGCTGTATAATATAAAAGGAGTCCTTTTTCACCATTCATCATTTACTTGTGGTATTTAAAGTGAAAAACATGTCAGTAGATAAAGTGCATTTACGACACTGCATTTTGTATGAATTCCAAAAAGGAAAGAACGCATCGGTTGCATGTAAAAATTTATGTGCGGTATTTGGAAACGATATTGTAAACGTTCGTACTTATCAAAGATGGTTCAGCAAATTTGGTTCCGGGGATCTGAGCCTCCAAGAAAGTGATCGATCTGGACGACCATCCAAGATCGATAACGATGTTTTACGATCCATGTTGGAAAGTAATCCACATTTAACAAGTGGAGAAACTGCAGAAGAGTTTGGCATTCATCATACAACACATTAAATGTATTATGATTAATATTAAACACATATTTTTATCAATTAATTCAAATATTTTCTTTAAAATACGACAGAACTTTCCCTCCAACCCAATAGCTAGGCCATTCAAAACATTTTAGAGTACTCTATTACTGCTTTCGAAGAAATCCCTTTTGATTATACGTTAATTTTGGTGATTATCGCTTAACATCACTTCGATTTCACTCAAAATCACCACAGATTGGATTACTGTTTTTGAAATTTTTTTTTGTGATACATTGTTTCTGAACACCATTAAACTTTGAACCGCTCCGTCCGCAAATGGTTAAAATACTACACATATATGCTATACTACACTACTATATATATATCTATACTACATATACTACATATATTTACATATATTTACTACATATACTACATATATTTCAAGACCACACGAACAATCAGATAAAGCATTTTTATGCCACAAGCATTGCAACGAAAACAAATTGGACATATCTCTTATATTGTTTAACGACACCTCGTACGAGCAATAAAAGATTTCCCACTATTCGCCATTTTAGTAAATTAGTATTTTGTCACAGTGCTTGTTGAAGCCTCTCATACGAGACAATGACACTGTCACAGACCCCGCGTTTTATTTTCTTTCCTCGCAACAGAACGGCTTAATCGGGCTGCTGAAGGGTCTGACGCGCAAAATGGCGCGAGCAAAGGGCCAGGCGGAAAAACGGGAGTGCATCCGTCGGCGAACATGGAAGCGTACGAGGTTGGAAACGATTAGAGCCTCGGCGAATCTCATTAATCAGAGTGCAGGACGCATCCCTTTGACCCTTTGTTGTAGGCCGCCGGTTCGTTCGCTTCTTCCGCCCTATTCGAGTCGTCTGCTACTCGGGATCCACCCCCGCGTAGATCGTCCACGCCTTGTAGAACCCTTCGACTTCCTTGGGACACTGTGGTAGGGTCGTTCTTGATCATTCTTCGACCCTCGAACGAGAGAGAGACTCCTGCGCTTTTTTGCGGGTCGGTGATTTACGTGACGCGGCTTAGGGGTGCATGTGCAGTGGGGGAATGAGTTTTCTGGCGTTGGGCATTGTTAGTTAGGGGCTGGAGACCGGAGTGCCGATGTATTGGGTTGGAGGGAAAGGTCTGTCGTATTTTTAATAGGCAGGTTATTGTAAATAAAAAAAACATTTGGCTAGTGAATCATTCGGATTTTTTTTTGTTTTTTTTTTATAGTTGCTGTATAATATAAAAGGAGTCCTTTTTTACCGTTCATCATTTACCTGTGATATTTAAAGTGAAAAACATATCAGTAGATAAAGTGCATTTACAACACTGCATTTTGTATGAATTCCAAAAAGAAAGCAACGCAGCGATTGCATGTAAAAATTTATGTGCGGTATTTGGAAAAGATATTGTAAATGTTCGTACTTGTCAAAGATGATTTAGCAAATTTCGTTTCGGGGATGTGAGATTCCAAGAAAGTGATCGATCTGGACGACCATCCAAGATCGATAATGATGTTTTACGATCCACGTTGGAAAATAATCCACATTTAACAAGTCGAGAAATTGCAGAAGAGTTTGGCATTCATCATACAACACATGAAATGTATTATGATTAATATTAAACACATATTTTTATAAATTAATTCAAATATTTTCTTTAAAATACGACAGAACTTTCCCTCCAACCCAATATTTTGATGTTACGGTATTGTGCCCGTGTTTGTTTTAAGGTCTGCTTACGCGGTCAGGAATTAACTCGGGGTTTCATGGCCAGACTTTGTCGACGGATCAATGTGGGAAATGTAGAATGCTAGGGAAACTTTGTTTGACGCGTTTAGTTTGGGCGGATTTATGGGGCAAGAAAATGCTTTTTGGTATTTAAGTTTTCGTTGCAATGCTTGTGGCATAAAAATGCTTTGTCTGATTGTTCGTGTGGTCTTGAAATAATTTGTGGTGATTCTGAAAGTGACACTTTACGAGATATATTTACAAGCCTGTTGTCTACCATTGCACATAGATGCCTGCTATATATTATTATACCAATAGTTTATTATACCAAAAAAATGAATTTAAACAATATAAGAGATATGTCTAATTTGTTTTTGTTGCAATACTTGTGGCTAAAAATGCTTTATCTGATTGTTCGTGTGATCTTGAAGTAATTTGTAGTGATTTGAAAAGTGACACTTTACAAGATGTATTTACGTGTCCTGTTGTATACCATTATACATAGGTGACTAGTACATAGTTTATTATACCAAAACAATGAACTTGAACAATATAACAGATACGTCTGTGACAAAATACTAATTTACTAAAATGGCGGATAGTGGGAAACTACGTCTTTTATTGCTCGTACGAGGAGCTTTCATAAGCACTGTAACTAGTATATATATATATATATATATATATATAGTAGTGTAGTATAGTATGCTACACATATACTATGCTACACTACTACATATAAATGCATATATATACTACATATATACTGTACTAGACTACTGTATATATACATATATGTAGTATTGTAGTATAGTATATGTGTAGTATTTTAATATTTTGCGGACGGAGCGGTATATACTATGTATAGTGTAGTAAGTTAAAATACTACACATATACTATACTACAATACTACATATATCTATATATATAGTAGTCTAGTATAATATATGTAGTATATACATGTATTTATATGGAGTAGTGTAGCATAGTATATGTGTAGTATACTATACATAGTTGTGTACCATTACACATAGGTGACTGCTATATAGTTTATTATACCAAAAAAATTAATGAAAACAATATAAGAGATATGTCCAATTTGTATTTATTACAATGCTTGTGGCATAAAAATGCTTTATCTGATTGATCGTGTTGTCTTCAAATAATTTGTGGTGATTTTGAAAGTGTCACTTTACGAGATATATTTACATGACCTATTGTGTACCATTACACATATGTGACTGTTATATAGTTTATTATACCAAAAAAATTAATGAAAACAATATAAGAGATATGTCCAATTTGTATTTATTACAATGCTTGTGGCATAAAAATGCTTTATCTGATTGATCGTGTGGTCTTCAAATAATTTGTGGTGATTTTGAAAGTGTCACTTTACGAGATATATTTACATGACCTATTGTGCACCATTACACATAGGTGACTGTTATATAGTTTATTATACCAAAAAAATGAATTTAAACAATATAAGAGATATGAGCAATTTATTTTTGTTGCAATGCTTGTGGTATAAAAATGCTTTATCGAATTGTTCGTGTAATTTTGAAATAATTTCTAGTGATTTGGAAAGTGACACTTCACAAGATGTATTTACGTGTCCTGTTGTGTACCATTGCACATAGGTGACTGCTACATAGTTTATTATACCCAAAAAATGAATAAAAACAATATAAGAGATATGTCCAAAGTTTCATTTAAACTCATTGTGTATAAACAAAGTTTATTGACGTTTATGTAGATTGCTTCACTTTCACTTTCAATTACGAAACAAACCGGTGATGTGAGACAGCATGTGCCTAAAGTTGCCGATTAACAATGTGGTAAAAGCACTATACATAACCGCTGTTTGGTAAACCTTTTTACTACTGGTATTGTACTTTCATTGGCGGTATTTTTACACATTCCTTTCTGTTATTTGACATACATGTCGGTATGTGCCGAAATATGTCACATATTATATAATATTACATATATATATATACGTAATATAAATATGTAATATAAAATATATTCAATATGCTAAAGTAAGAAGAAAATTTCTTATCAACATATGGCCGACATAACTTGTTTCCGAATCATTGCCGTTTTTATGTATAGTAATCCGTTAATCACGTTTGGAATGATGAAACTGCAGCATGTATCTTTCAGATAATCTGGCGGAAATTCAAAGTCGCAAAAACGAGAGAGTTTCAATATTTTTAAATGGATCCCTGGATTTTTATTCACCATATGACAGCTTGCGATGTCGAAACAAATATAACGACCTATATCGTGTAGTTTTGTGCAGCGAAGCCATTAATTTGCGCGATCGGATGCACGTTGACTCGTATATTAATAAATTTTTGTTATTACGCGCGCAATAATGGAAAATTACAATTAAAATCGATTATTAATGCCATCCGAATTAATCCCTAATTTTTTAAATACACAACAGCATTAGCATATTTCCCGGATGATGTATACTTCGTCCAAAATTGAGTGTGGTCCAATAAAATAATACAGTTACACATATTAATAACTTTATATATATATACATAATTTTTCATATATGTATATATATAGTATATATGTAAAATAATATATTTTTTGGTGTCTACGATGCGCAGGGAAAGAATTCAAGATTTAGGTGATTTTTTTTAAAATACAACCATACATACTGTTATTCATACAAAGTATGATATTATCATATTATCATCATAGTAGTTTCTATTCTTATATATTATATACATATAATGTAACACACGGTATAAACAACAGAATTTAGGGCCCCATTTTTAAAAAATTACCTAAACCTTGCTTTCTCATCCTCCCGCTTTACCTATTCAAATTGATTCATACCGCGTAATATTCCAGTTTACATCGTGCAACTTTTACGCGTACATTCTTGCGATAGCTTCCATTTTTCGTGAAACATTCCAGCGTTCTCGTTTAAACGTAACACCCCGTGCATGTAATACGCCATTCGATTTAAAGCTATCTCCATTAACATCGAGCATCGCGAAATAATTTCGACGCGTCGCGATGTATTCTACTCAATAATAAATTTCGCGCACGCATTATCTCCGACGCCGCTGCAGTCCAATTAAAATATATTCGATGAGGATTTGATTTTTTTTATTTCACGTTCGGCGAGTGCGTGAGATGCGTGTTTCGTGTCGCGTATGAGGGTCGCTGCTTTTCGGAATTTGGTAGGAGAATTCGATGCAGTTGAGATAAACGTCCTCTTGTCGCGACAATTTTGTTAGAAACAATTAAGGCCTCCGGTGCAACGTGATGTACTCCTGTGCCTGACGTTTCTAGTTTCGAACTGAAGCGAGAGGGATATGCTTTATTAAGGGAACCAGAAAGCTTTCAACGACCGAAACACTGGGTGAAATTCGAATAACGATTGTAGACGAAGGAATGAACATACCCAAATTTTCTTTTTTGACGATTTTTTATGCATTCTTAACACTAGAAAGACTGAAACTTGGTATATACCTATATTGCCCAAAAGCAGTCAAAATGACTGCATTGTGAAAGAATAACTAATGTGTACAGAAATTAATTTAAAATTAATTTCTAATATTTTTTTTTCATTATTTACAGTTATGTAACAAGTTATTAGCAAATATTAACTGTAAATATTGACTGTTTTAAATGAAATCCCATATTTCCGAACGTAAGGAAAATTTATTTGTTTGTAGGCTCCTACTTGTTTCGGTTCGTTTTTGTCAAAACGAATAAATGTCAAAAACGATTGCATAAATACCATTGTTGGAGAGCAGTCGAACTTGCGTGACAGCTATTGATATTTTTTTATATATTTATAAAACTCTATAACTCAAAAATACACATTATGTCGTTGAAAATCCTTTGGTTTCAAAGCAGTGTAGTTTCATTGTCATTTAGAATTGTCGCAATATAATTTCATATTTATTTTATCTAATATAACCGTTGACCACTGAAAAGCCGATTAACACTAGAAAGACGGAAACTTAATATATATTTATATAGCCCAAAAGCAGTCAAAATGACTGCATTGTGAAAGAATAACTAATATGTAAAGAAATTTATTTAAACTTAATTTTTAATATTTTTTTATATTATTTACAGTCATATAACAGGTTATTAGGAAATATGTACTGTACTGCAAATATTGACTGTTTTCGATGATGTTATCCCATGTTTCCGAAACCAAGGCAAATTTATTTGTTTGTAGGCGCCTACTTCTTTCGGTTCTTTTGTCAAAACGAATAAATCGTAGAATTTGCTTGAACTTTTCTCTGGCCATATTTTTTCTAAAAAATTCGAGACCCCACTTTGCTGACCGTAAATAACTCAATTTAAAATTGTTTGCCTCGTAAACTCACCCAACAACAAACCCAATAATGCACGTATTTCCGGTAATGATATTGTCCGATCGTTCCGCAAAATTCGGCGACATTCTTCTGTGCACTTTCTTATATGTTTGATAATATGATTATCTATTATCAACGAGAATGCACTGATAAAATTATCTGCCATAATATTCCTTTTTGCGTAGTCTGTTGGCCCTTTCACACCCTTGAAAATTCAAGTAGATGATAATCTTCCAGGAATACCACCTTCGTCAATTTTTGTCCACACAGTACCATCAACAGCTGTTTCGACCTCCTGAAACGTATTTTCAGTTTCTTCATCAGAATCTGAACTAGTTAGCACCCTACACCTTTTCCTGGGCATATTGATGACACTTTAATTTTCATCATTGGTGATCAACTCTTCATCGCTATCTTCAGTTTCAGATGTTTCACTTTGAATATGCACCGTTTCATCTTCAGATGATAGTTCAGAATTTATTGCATCTGATTCCATATCGGAGCACTCTTCACTTATATTCGTTAGCTTTTCCAATAACTCACTTCTATTCGACATTTATTTCATGAATTTAGGGCGCAAATGATATAAAATAAACAACTTGTTGGAACAAGTATCACTGCATAAAGATACGAATAACAAGTACTACTTTAGTTTATTGAGCAACGGGCCTATTAACACGATGAAGTTTTTCATGCTAGTGTCATGAAAAAAAAGTAGGAGGGATAGGACAGGAGGAATATGACTCAATTCAATAACAAGAGTCATTTGATTATTTTAAATTTCCCAAGCAGTCAAAATGACTGCTTTTGGACAATATAGGTATAACACATATATATATACCGGAAATGAAGGAGGGGGGAGGTAACTACGATTATTAATAAACGCAATTATATGTTGTACAAAAAGTCACAAAGTTCATTATATTTATAATTTGTATAAATTATATCATAAATTGTGTCGTATCATAATTTATATATATGAATTGTTTTATTCTAATTAAAATTAAAAAACAAAAAGCAATCAAAATGATTTCCTTAGGAAAAATCTCTGGAAGCAGAAGTGTTAATAACAAATTGTACACTTTTTAAAAATTTTGTTTAAATATTACAATAATTAAATATTGAAATATTTTTTATATCGAAAAAATATTTATAGTAACGAAAGGATCTTAAAAATCCTGTGTACTTCTCTGGAGAATGTGGTTTAACAGCCACAGTAAAAATTCTTGTCGGAGATTTGTTATGCTGCAAGGTGAATTTGAGTTGGAGCCATATTTTTCGATTTTCGGGATTCCGGGTGAATGAGTTGGAGTTTTTCGATTTTCTTAGCGCCATTTGATTGGTGAGATTTCTCTCTGCAGACTCAACCTAAATTCTATGACAAAACGTCACAATTGAAGCAATGGCGACCAAAAATCCAAAAGGTTGACAAATTTTAGTTATTTGTTGTTAAAAACAATATTAAAAAATTAATTTTTATATGCAGACATCGGTTCAGTTCATGGAATACAGATTTATCTTCAATTTAAACAAAAATCAAATCGATATCTTCAACCATTCTTGAGTTATCATGGCATAACTAATGGAAAATACTATCTTGAGAAAAACGCCATTAAAGTTTGGGAACAGGATTACGGCTACTAACATTTCTGGCATTCCTGAACTCAATTTTGGGAATATCGAAGTTTTTCTTGCGCCAATATGTTCTTAAAAAAATTGTACTAACCGATTATGTAAAAAACCAAAAATCTACAAATATTTTTTTGTAATTTCAAACCTTTCTGGATTTACGGAAAGCGCGGTCGACATGTGGAATTAGAAAATTGAAGTCTTGCGGAGGCAATGAATTTGGATATACTTTCGTCAATAAAAGTCAGCGAAACTTGCTACAAAGTAGTAGAGACAATTTGTAATTTTGCTTGTGAAATCCGAAACTCGGCGAACTTTCGACTTTCGTCAATCTAGTTTTAACGTAATAAGCACGTAAATAAGTTCAACACATAAATAAGCTGAACAGGCCGTAGCAACTTTGAAATCTCTGACAATAAACAGATGCCCAGAAAATTAACAAGCGCAAAATGGAATTCCGTGTGTCCATAGAATTTTTTTCGCCGCAACTTTCCTTCGCGAACGTTACGATTTTGTACGCTGCCGTTTGCAACTTTTCTCGCAGTCCGAATCTACGGAATGAACGCAGTTATTTACCGGTCGGCGAGTTTATGCAAGGATAATTTGTTAAGCAAGTTTATTACATGCGCACGAATACATTCCATTAGTGGAGTTTGAAATCTGATACTAATGAAAATTATGTTCGAAAAATGTGACGAAAACATGCGGAAACGAGGATAGAAGAGAGAACAATTATTATTAATTTACAGCGCATTTTTGTGTGCTGCACTTCACTTTTATATATATTGGATGGTTTTTTTAAATATATATAAATTCGTACGTAAACTTCAGTTGAAGAATTATGAATATTTTCGCCTGTAATTATATTTATGTTGCACTTAGCATTACTACTCCCTCACCAGTGGAATTAGAAACATTATTATTGAAAATAAAGATTGAAAAACGAGGTGAAAAGATGTGGGAACTGTGATAGAAGAAATAAAAATTACTAAATTACATTTTTTTACATTTTTCGGTGGATGCATACCTTATACACTAGTTCTTTCTAGGTTAAACTTTATATTATCAGTAAAATTTCAAACTTTATATTATCGAAAGTTTTAGTATATATAATTACATAATTATAATAAAATATAATTACATATATAATTATCGTAAATATAATATTAATTTACAACGTATTTTTTTTGCAATGTTTTTATTACAGATATTTCTTTACATATATGAACACGTTTGGAACACTTTGTTAATGAATTACAATTTCACGAAGTATCATTTTAAAGTTGTTCAATATACGAACATTTTCTGCACTAATTATAACCATCTTACATCGAACCTTATGACTCACGTTACGTCAGTAGAATTGAAAATTTTGCTATTGAAAATTAACCTTGAAAGAATTGTTGCAAATGCGTGGAAATCACAATAGAAAAAAAGGAAAATTACTACTAGTTTGCAACGCATTTTTTGCACTCTGTTTATTACATTTTCGTACATGTAGTATACTACTTACTCTTACTATTTTTTGGTTACAGTAGTATACTATTTACTCTTACTATTTTTTGATCGCAGTAGTATACTACTTACTCTTAGTATTTTTTGGTGACAGTAGTACTACTGTCTTACTATTTTTTTATCACAGTTTTATTTATTTTTTTATCACAGTAGTATTACTGTCTTACTATTTTTTGATCACAGTCTTACTATTTCTTTTATCACAGTAGTGCTAGTGTCTTATTTTTTTTTTTTTATTACTGTAGTATTACTGTCTTACTGTTTTTTGATCCCAGTCTTACTATTTTTTTTTTATCACAGTAGTTCTAGTGTCTTACTATCTTTTGATCACAGTAGTACTACTGTTTTACTATTTTTTTTATCACAGTAGTATTACTGTCTTACTATTTTTTGATCACAGTTTTATTTATTTTTTTATCACAGTAGTACTACTGTCTTACTATTTTTTGATCGCAGTTTTACTATCTTTTGATCACAGTCTTTCTATTTTTTTTTATCACAGTAGTACTACTGTCTTACTATTTTTTGATCACAGTTTTACTATTCTTTTGATCGCAGGCTTACTATCTTTTAATCACAGTCTTACTATTTCTTTTGTCACAGTAGTGCTAGTATCTTACTATTTTTTTTTATTACTGTCTTACTGTTTTTTGATCACAGTCTTACTATTTTTTTTATCACAGTAGTATTACTGTCTTACTATTTTTTGATCACAGTTTTACTTATTTTTTTATCACAGTAGTATTACTGTCTTACTATTTTTTGATCACAGTTTTACTTATTTTTTTATCACAGTAGTATTACTGTCTTACTATTTTTTGATCGCAGTTTTACTATCTTTTGATCACAGTCTTTCTATTTTTTTTATCACAGTAGTATTACTGTCTTACTGTTTTTTGATCCCAGTCTTACTATCTTTTGATCACAGTTTTATTTATTTTTTTCTCACAGTAGTACTACTGTCTTACTATTTTTTTATTGCAGTCTTACTATCTTTTGAACACAGTCTTACTATTCTTTTAATCGCAGGCTTACTATCTTTTAATCACAGTATTACTATTTCTTTTATCACAGTAGTGCTAGTGTCTTACTATTTTTTTTTATTACTGTAGTATTACTGTCTTACTGTTTTTTGATCACAGTCTTACTATTTTTTTTATCACAGTAGTACTAGTGTCTTACTATATTTTGATCACAGTAGTACTACTGTCTTACTATTTTTTGATTGCAGTCTTACTATCTTTTGATCACAGTAGTACTACTGTTTTACTTTTTTTTTATCACAGTAGTATTACTGTCTTACTATTTTTTGATCGCAGTTTTACTATCTTTTGATCACAGTCTTTCTATTTTTTTTATTACTGTAGTATTACTGTCTTACTGTTTTTTGATCCCAGTCTTACTATCTTTTGATCACAGTTTTATTTATTTTTTTATCACAGTAGTATTACTGTCTTACTAATTTTTGATCGCAGTTTTACTATCTTTTGATCACAGTCTTTCTATTTTTTTTTTATCACCCTAGTATTACTGTCTTACTATTTTTTCATTACAGTAGTACTGCTGTTTTACTATTCTTTAATCACAGTCTTACTATTTTTTTTATCACAGTACTACTACTGTCTTACTATTTTTTTATCACAATCTTACTATTTTTTTTTATCACAGTAGTACTACTGTCTTACTATTTTTTGATCACAGTCTTCCTATTTTTTATCACAGTAACACTACTAATTTCATTTATAAATGACTGTTTCATTATATAAACTTACTATTTCATTAGTGCATCATCACTTATTTTTGCCCCGACACGTTAGTATTGATTGCCAGTTTTTGAAAATGTCATGAAGTCTTACTATCTTTTAATCACAGTCTTACTATTTTTTTTAGCAAACAGCACAGCAGTACTAGTGCTTACGTGAGTTTTAATCGCGAAGCGTGAACGGGAACAGAAGAAACGCAGGGAGCGCGGCTCGACAGATAATGAATTACTCTCGCCAGCAGGAATCTTACTATTTTTTTTTATTACTGTAGTATTACTGTCTTACTGTTTTTTGATCCCAGTCTTACTATCTTTTGATCACAGTCGTACTACTGTTTTACTATTTTTTTTATCACAGTAGTACTACTGTCTTACTATTTTTTGATTGCAGTCTTACTATCTTTTGATCACAGTCTTACTATTTTTTTTATCACAGTAGTACTAGTGTCTTACTATCTTTTGATCACAGTCTTACTATTTTTTATCACAGTAACACTTTTAATTTCATTTATAAATGACTTTTTCATTATATAAACTACTATTTTTTTTCATTAGGTATCGTCTTACTGTTTTTTGATCCCAGTCTTACGTTCTTTTGATCACAGTTGAAAATGTCTGTTTTACTATTTTTTTTATCACAGTTTTATTTATTTTTTATCAAACAGTAGTACACGGCGCGGTCTTACTGTTTTTTGAACGACTATCTTTTGATCACAGTTTTAATCGCGAATTTTTTTTTATCACAGAAGAAGTGTCTTACTATCGCGGATCACAGTAGTAATACATTACTTTTTTTATCACAATTTTATTTATTTTTTTATCACAGCAGTATTACTGTCCTACTGTTTTTTGATCCCAGTCTTACTATCTTTTGATCACAGTCTTACTATTTTTTTTTATCACAGTAGTACTACTGTTTTACTATTTTTTTTTATCACAGTAGTATTACTGTCTTACTATTTTTTGATCACAGTTTTATTTATTTTTTTATCACAGTAGTACTACTGTCTTACTATTTTTTTATCACAGTCTTCCTATTTTTTATCACAGTAACACTACTAATTTCATTTATAAATGACTGTTTCATTATATAAACTACAATTTCATTAGGCATCATCACTTATTGCATGCCCCGACACGTTCTGCCCTGATTGCCAGTTGAAAATGTCATGAAACACAGCTTTTAACACCATCCGCCAAACTGTAATAGCAAACAGCAACACGGCGCGGGCAGAACCGAAGGAACGGCTTCGTGAGTTAATAATCGCGAAGCGTGAACGGGAACAGAAGAAACGCAGGGAGCGCGGCTCGACAGATAATGAATTACTCTCGCCAGCAGGAATCGCGTCCGAGTTTGTCGATTGGCTCGTTACACCCGTCCCGGTTGTTTCTCCTGCTTCGCTATTACGTCTTTATCCGGGGCATACCTCCGCGCCGGAGTTCCTTTATTCCCTCTGTTCGCGTTTTCCGGCTCAGTGAACTATTAGCCGACGGCGGCTGACGCGAAAATCGCGGTTTCATTGATCACTGAGCAAACACGCCCGGCTGTCGCACATAACGCGGACGGTTTGAGACAACAGCGAACAATGTCTCTTTGTGCGATACGCGGGCGGACGGGGTATCGAATTTATTAACTCGATATGCAAACGACGACATATTTTCGAGGACAACTCCGATGGCGGCAGACGGAACTAATTAACGTGTCGGTGGGATGTCGGGACTGACTTTTTGAAAAATAAATAATAATGTCAAAGGGCGAATGTCACTTTTGATATATTTCTAATGATTGCAAGGAATAATAAATATCTGTCGAGTCAGGGGGTTCTATTTTTGATCTTAATGTACGAGACTGAAGGGTGGTACCGAAGTTAACACTAGATTGACGGAGCGAGTCAATTTGACTCATTTGCACTTTTACTGTGATATATATAACGCTTTTAAGTCATTTTTTTTTAAATCATTTTTTGCCGTTTTTTGCATTGGACGAAAGGGAAAGAACGGCGGGATACAAAAAGTTGTGTACCTATTACCCTACTCCCTTACTTGAATAATTCATGGGTCTCAAGAAATTTATTCTTGTCGGAAAAAAGTACATAATTGACTTACGTTTTGCAAACTTCTTTTCATAAAAATAATAACATATTCGGATTCGTGTACCGGTCAAAACAGAAATATTAAAACCGTCTTAAGTTTATTGAAACTTGTTCAAAGCACGGAAATGAAAGCTGAATCATTTTGACATGAAATTTTTGTGTGGACACAGCTATTTGCCCAATGACTCAGATTTTGCCATTATTGAGTCATGTGCGAAAAAAAATCAAAACATTTTTTCACCAGATGATTGGTACCGTATAATCAAAACATGTAAAAAGAAAGCGCCGTTTCATCTAATCCAAATGACTCACCAAGATTTTTTGTCAAGGAAACCTTTAGAACAGTCTATCATTAACAGAAAAGTAACCGTCACAGGGCTTCCAGTAAATTGGCTTAAAATACGCTGGATAAAGTTAGAAAGGTCCAAACCCTATCTCATACAATTCAAATGTGACTATAATGAAGATACAGAATTTCAAGCCATTAATATAAAAAAATCTTTAGTGGGTAGACTGCAAAGTTTGAAAAATATAGATCAGCCTTTATTATATAAAGGTAGAACTGTGACAAAGGTCAAAAAATGGAGAGACATGATGGAAGAATTAAGCGGAAATTCATTCCTCCTGTTAAACACGATTACTATAGGAACTTGTCAAAAAATGAAATGACGCAAATTCCTCGCATACAGTGTCTGATGAAGAAGACATTTTTATAATATTGCTGAATCATCGGAAAGAATAATGCCGCTAACATAATGCTGTTTGGAAAAATTAATTACGAAAATTATTTTATAAAAACTTCCAACATTCATTTTTATGGAAAAGCTCAATGATAAAAATGTATAATAACTAACTTTTTCTGTAATAAAAACTTAAAAATGAAAATACTAAATTTAACTTTATTACTTTTTTCTATAGTTGCCAAATCGATTAACTCCATCAGTCACATAAAAACTGTAACATTACTGACGATTGTTTGTTAGCTATTCCTTCTTATTAATTTTATATAAAGTTAGATGAAAGCTATATTTTCTGCAATTATGCATTGAAAATTATATATTTAAATTAATAGTTTGTAACAAGGAATTTTAAAAACAATATACATTACAAAATGTTTTGCTCACAAACTTTTCGTTTTATGGAGTTAATCGATGTGTGCACTGAGCGGCTCAATTAACGTGTCGGTGGGATGTCGGGATTGAGGGAAATAAATAATAATGTGAGGGGCGAATGTCACTTTTGATATCACGATTCTAATGATTGCAAGGAGTCAGGGGGTTCTATTTTTGATCTCAATGTATGAGACTGAAGGGTGGTACCGAAGTTAATGAAGCAAGGGATGTCGGGGATAAGAGGTGAATGAACTAAACGTGTGCAAATTGTTATAATTGAACGTCGATACATAATAATTATCTTTAACTTTACGCTATACATAATGTACCGCAAAACCAAAGTATAACTTCTGATGAATTTATGTCGGAATACATATGTAATCAGGATTGCCTATATTTGATATTAATGTAGGTGACCAAAGGATAGCACCAAAATGAAAGAAGTAACGGATGTCGGAAACAAGAGAGAAATAAAGGAAACGTGTGCAGATTGTTATAATTCAACGTCGAGATATAATAACGAAGTTTAACTTTACGCAAATGATTATGTACGGCAAAACCAAAGTATAACTTCTGATTAGTTTAAGTCGGAATACATATGTAATCAGGATTGCCTATATTTGATCTTAATGTACGCGACCAAAGGATGGCACCAAAACGAAAGAAGTAACGGATGTCGGGAACAAGAGAAGAATGAACGAAACGTGTGCAAATTGTTATAATTGAACGTCGATACATAATAATTATCTTTAACTTTACGCTATACATAATGTACCGCAAAACCAAAGTATAGTTTCTGATGAATTTAAGTCGAAATACATATGTAATCAGGATTGCCTATATTTGATATTAATGTAGGTGACCAAAGGATAGCACCAAAATGAAAGAAGTAACGGATGTCGGAAACAAGAGAGAAATGAACGAAACGTGTGCAAATTGATATAATTCAACGTCGATATATAATAACTCAATTTAATTTTACGAAAACGATAATTTACGACAAAACCAAATTATAGTTTCTAATCAGTTTAAGCCGAAATACATATGTAATCAGGATTGCCTATATTTGATCTTAAAAAAGGATGGCACCAAAACGGAAGAAGTAACGGATGTCGGGAACAAGAGAAGAATGAACTAAACGTGTGGAAATTGCTATAATTCAACGTCGATATATAATAACTCAATTTAATTTTACGCAAACGATAATTTACCGCAAAACCAAATTATAGTTTCTAATCAGTTTAAGTCGAAATACATATGTAATCAGGATTGCCTATATTTGATCTTGAAAAAGGATGGCACCAAAACGGAAGAAGTAACGGATGTCGGGAACAAGAGAAGAATGAACTAAACATGTGCAAATTGCTATAATTCAACGTCGATATATAATAACTCAATTTAATTTTACGCAAACGATAATTTACCGCAAAACCAAATTATAGTTTCTAATCAGTTTAAGTCGAAATACATTTTTAATAGGATTGCCTATATTTTTCTTGTAAAAAGGAAACCAAAACGGAAGAAGTAACGGATGTCGGGAACAAGATAAAATGAGTCCTTTAAACCGTTCATCAAATTGTGATAATTAAACGTCGAAAAAAATATATAATAAGTGCATTTACGACACTGCATTTTGTATGAATTCCAAAAATAAGCAACGCATCGGTTGCATGTAAAAATTTATAGTATTCTAAAAGATATTGTAAATGTTCGTACGATATTGTCAAAGATGGTTTAGCAAATTTCGTTCCGAGGATCTGAGCCTCCAAGAATGTGATCGATCTGGACGACCATCCAAGATCGATAATGTTGTTTTATGATCCATGTTGGAAAATAATCTACATTTAATAAGTCGAGAAATTGCAGAAGAGTTTGGCATTCATCATACAACACATTAAATGTATTATGATTCAACGTCGATATATAATAATTCAAATATTTAATTTTAAAATACGATAATTTACCGCAAAACCAAATTATAGTTTCTAATCAGTTGAAGTCGAAATACATATGTAATCAGGATTGCCTATATTTGATCTTAAAAAAGGATGGCACCAAAACGGAAGAAGTAACGGATGTCGAGATCAAGAGAAGAATGAAGTAAACGTGTGCTATATTTCATATTGCTATAATTCAACGTCGATATGTAATAAGTAAGTTGGACTTTATGAAAACGATAATGTACGGCAAAACCAAAGTATAATTACATTACATTAACGAACCTGAAGAACTCTACGCGCCTCACACCAAATTTCCAAGTACCTAATTCACGAAGCTAATGTGGCCTTGTTCAAAACCAAAATCGTAATCCCTCTACTTTGCCTCCTACAAACCTTTAACCGGAAAAATAGAAGGGACAGGCCTGCGAAGTTACAATTAGCATACCACCCACTTATTTGCAGGTGCCAATACCCGAGTAGGCTCAAAGTAATAAAATGCAACAAACCCGGTCTTACAATATATATATACCAGGTTGCTCAATAAGTTTTGTCGTTCGATAAGAAAAACACAATGTTATGGTTCAAAATACACTTTATTATTCAGTATAATCTCCCTGAACATTAATGCACTTGCTCCAACGATCCTCCAATCTGTGGATCCCATCCCTGAAGTGAGATTCCGGAAGGTCTGCAAAATACGCTGCAACAGCCGTTATGACCTCTTCATTTGACGAAAAACGCTTGCCACCCATACATTTTTTGAGTTCTGGAAACAAATGGAAGTCCCTGGGGGCCAAATCTGGTGAATACGGCGGATGCTCCAACAATTCGAACTTTAATTCATGGATTTTAGCCATTGTCAAAATGCTCTTGTGACACGGTGCGTTGTCCTGATGAAAAAGGATTTTTTTCTTCTGCAAACCGGGTCTTTTTTCATGAATTTTTTCCTTCAACTGGTCCAAAAGGTTGCAATAATATTCAGAATTAATTGTTTTACCAGTTTGCAAGTAATCCACAAATAAAATTCCTTTCGCATCCCAAAAAACTGATGCTAGAACCTTCTTGGCCGATTTCTGGACACGAACTCGTTTCGAAGCCGAACAACCAGGTTCACACCACTCTTTAGCCTCTTGTTTTGATTTAGGATCATGGTGATAGACCCAAGTCTCATCCATAGTGATGAATCGATGCACAAAATCCACTTTATCCTTTTTAAAACGCTCCAAATGTTGTTGAGAAAGTAGCATTCGAATGTGTTTTTGTTCAATTGTTAGCGAATGCGGCACCCATTGTGCACACAGCTTTTTAAAACTCAAAATTTCATTTAAAATATGACTCACACTGCCTAATGAGATGTGTAGAGCCTCTACTAAATCCCTCTCAGTCAATCGACGATCTTCCAAAACCATATCCTGTAGTTTGGCTACGATTTCTGGTGTTGATGCGGTTTTTGGACGTCCTTCACGTGGATCGTCATCAAGGCTTGTACGACCACGTTTAAATTCAGCAACCCATATTTCTACTGTTCTAATTGAAGGTGAACGTTCATTATACACTCTTAACATTCGTTCGTGAATTTCTTTTGGTGCTACACCTTCCAAAAATAAGAATTTTATCACTGCACGATATTCAATTTTTTCCATCGTCGAAAATACTGTGACACGGCGACACTAAATGGCTTGTAAACAAAGAATGAATTGACTGATTGAAATGAACCTTCATATACGTTGATAAGAAGAGTGAACCAACAAAACAAAAACAAATTTGGACTAGTAGCAACGCCCTCAACAAAACAAAACAAAACTTATTGAACAACCTGGTATATACATATTATATATTGTATATTATATAACGTTAAATAATAAATATACTAAAATATTATAATTATATACATATTTATATACAATATATAAATATGTCTTACAATTAAGACATAAAATTAACGAAGAATTTATTAAACTATTGAAACTACTGACAGAATTAATATTATAGTAGTCGAATTTCTTCATTGTCGGGCAAAGTTTCTGTAGTTAGACTTATCTCAGAAATTAAATTTGTGGCTGGTCATCCCTCTTTTGTATTTGGAAGGATGATCAGAAAGAAGTTGCCCTTGGAAAATTCTTTCTATGAGGAATATTCCGTTACTAGTCTAATATTTGGAAAAATTGAAAATGTATCGATGCATCTCTGGTTCGGAAACGTCTTTTGTTTGGTGAGTCGTAAACTTCGTTCACAACACACGCAGTCGGCATATTTTGAACAGACACGCCGTGATTCACTGTTGTGTTAATAGCGTAGTAATTGGCTGTATCAGATGCGAAATGTTTCGAGCAAAGTTGCCGTAGCGATCCAGCCGCAAATGGTCACCTAAATCATCGTTTATTAGTTTACTTCTGTTTACCGAGCATGAGCAAAATCTACGGATAAATGCAGCGAATAAATTGAAAGGGAGAACGTGTACATAATGTGGATAAATCACGGGGTGTCTCACGTGTCTTTAAACGCTTGCTTCGACGGCGTGACCGCCCAATATCTTATCCGTCGCGAATAAATCACTCACCACCTTTTATTTCGCATCATTAACCACCGCTACACACGTCGCTGCTATTCTATAAACATGTAGTTGACCACCGTTTCGCACATCCTTCAACGCAGAGTAACTTTTTAAAGATGGACAATGCGATTTAAGTTTCTTTGAGACGTTGAAACAGTGGATTTGCTAGGTGACATACATGAAAAGTCACGAAAAAGTGGAATATATACGATTTTACATCTGGTATTATCATTATTATTTATTGTTTGGAATTCATACGCACGTTAACTGCTTACGATGAAATTTCCTGCATAGAAACAATGCATATGATTACGCGTAAAAATGATACATAAATACAATATATAAAATTACGCAATAAAAATACATATTCTATAAACATATATAGTTGACCACCGTTTCGCACATCCTTCAACGCAGAGTAACTTTTTGAAGATGGACAATGCGATTTAAGTTTCTTCGAGACGTTGAAACAGTGGATTTGCTAGGTGACATACATGAAAAGTCACGAAAAAGTGGAATATATACGATTTTATATTTGGCATTATCATTATTATTTATTACTTGCAACTCATAAGCACGTTAACTGCCTCGATGAAATATCCAGCATCTAAGCAATACATAAGATTATGCATGAAAATGATACATAAATACAATACATAAAATTATGCAATAGAATACATATTGTATAAACATGTATAGTTGGCTACAGTGAAATTCGGACAACCTTCAAAACAATATAACTTTTTAAAATTAGACAATGCAACTTAAGTTCTTTTGAGACGTTAAAACACTGAATTTGTTAGGTGATATACGTGAAAAGTCACGAAAAAGGGCAATTTATATGATTTTATATCTGGCATTATCATTATTATTTATTGTTTGCAATTCATAGGCACGTTCACTACCTACGATGAAATTTCCAGCATGTAAACAGTGCATATGATTACACGTAAAAATAATACATAAATACAATACATAAAATTACCCAATAAAAATATAACACATTAAATTACGCAATAAAAATAATATCCTTAAAATTACGCAATAAAAATACATATTCTATAAACATGTATTGTTGACCACAGTGAAATTCAGACATCAACGCAAAACAACCTTTTAAAGTTGAACAACGTAACTTAAGTTTCTTCGAAACGTTGAAACAGTGGATTTACTAGATGACATATGTGTACATGAAAAGTCACGAAAAAGTGGAATTTATATCATTTTATATCTGGCATTATCATTATTTTTTATTGTTTGCAACTCATAGGCAGGTTAACTGCCTCGATGAAATTTCCAGCATGGAAGCAATACATAAAATTGTACGTAAAATTGAAAGCAATACATAAAATTGTACGTAAAATTGAAGGCAATACATAAAATTGTACATAAAATTGAAAGCAATACACAAAATACAAATGCATAAATACAATACATAAAATTACGCTGTGAAAATTCAAAACATAAAATGACGCAATGAAAATACAATACATAAAATTACGCAATGAAAATACAATACGTAAAATTACGCAACAAAAATATAATACATGAAGTTACGCAATAAAAATACAATACACAAAATTACGCAATAAAAATACAATACATAAAATTACGCAATAAAAATACAATACATAAAATTATGCAATGGAAATACAATACATAAAATTACGCAATGAAAATACAATACATAAAATTGCAGAATAAAAATACAATACATAAAATTATGCAATGGAAATACAATACATAAAATTACGCAATGAAAATACAATACGTAAAATTACGCCACGAAAATATAATACATGAAGTTACGCAATAAAAATACAATACATACAATTACGCAATGAAAACACAATACATAAAATTATGCAATAAATATATAATACATAAAATTACGCAATAAAAATACAATACGTAAAATTACGGAATACGAATACAATACATAAAATTATGCAATAAAAATACAATACATAAGATTGCGCAATCAAAATTCAATAAATAAAATTACGCAATGAAAATAAAATACATAAAATTACGCAATGAAAACACAATACATACAATTACGCAATAAAAATATAAGACATAAAATTATGCAATGAAAACACAATACATAAAATTACGCAATCAATATACAATACACAAAATTACGCAATAAAAATACAATACGTAAAATTACAGAATACGAATACAATACATAAAATTATGCAATAAAAATACATTACATAAGATTGCGCATTCAAAATTCAATAAATAAAATTACGCAATGAAAATACAATACATAAAATTACGCAATGAAAACACAATACATACAATTACGCAATAAAAATATAAGACATAAAATTATGCAATGAAAACGCAATACATACAATTACGCAATGAAAATATAAGACATAAAATTATGCAATGAAAATATAATACATAAAATTACGCAAAGAAAATACAATACGTAAAATTACGGAATCAATATACAATACATAAAATTACGCAATAAAAATATAATACGTAAAATTACGAAATACGAATACAATACATAAAATTATGCAATAAAAATACAATACATAAGATTGCGCAATCAAAATTCAATAAATAAAATTACGCAATGAAAATACAATACATAAAATTACACAATGTAAACACAATACATACAATTACGCAATGAAAATATAAGACATAAAATTATGCAATGAAAACACAATACATACAATTACGCAATGAAAATATAAGACATAAAATTATGCAATGAAAATATAATACATAAAATTACGCAAAGAAAATACAATACGTAAAATTACGCAATGAAAATACAATATATAAAATTACGCAATGAAAATACAATACATAAAAATACACAATGGAAATACAATACGTAAAATTATGCAATTAAAGTACAATACACAAAATTCCGCAATAAAAATACAATACGTAAAATTACGGAATACGAATACAATACATAAAATTATGCAATAAAAATACAATACATAAGATCGCGCAATCAAAATTCAATAAATAAAATTACGCAATGAAAATACAATACATAAAATTACGCAATGTAAACACAATACATACAATTACGCAATGAAAATATAAGACATAAAATTATGCAATGAAAACACAATACGTACAATTACGCAAAGAAAATACAATACACAAAATTCCGCATAACCACCATAGACATTATCCGACATCCACAGATAGGACGACAGGGTTCAGTCACCCTCGAATTACAGCCTCTTGAGTAATAAACCAACCGCATCTCTATTACACGGCTTAGAGTACATTTGCAAATACCGTGGATTCTGTGCATTCTGCTGTAAGCTGTCTCACGTCGCGTTGACGGTTCTGGAGTCGTAAACTTTTAAGTGTCAGTCACGCATTCCATATCATCTCGTCGTACGACAACGCACACGTATGATAGTTACCCCGTTTCAGATTTGGCGTTGGCAGGTGCGTTCCTTAAAAAATGTCTTATGACGTCATACCACCTCTACTGCCAATTCAGTGTCTGCGTCATTTGAGTTGTATGACGTGAATTATGCGTCACTTAAATGTACTTCAATAGAAAAATTCGAATGGCATTTTCACACAATTAGATAAATGTAAATTTGCATTTTTGATGAAGCGTAAGAAAAAAAGGAAATGATACGTACAAAATGATTTATGTATAATATATAGTAATTTCACTAAAAAAAAGTGCCACTAAAAGGTTTCTATTGTATTCTACAAATATTTCTAGAAATACATTCGAATCTACAAATTGACTGCGTTTTAATTTAAAGAAAAAATGGACAGCGTTTCAATTAATGAAATAAATATAAATCGCATGTCCGGCTAAACAAAATTAATACGAATATAAAATTTTGTTTGACCGTGAAACAAAATATGAAATAAAATTGACAAAATGGTTTATTCGTATAATTATTTCACTAAATGAAAACGCCGCCGATATGTTTCTATTGTAAGACATTCAAATTTGATCAGACTCGGACCAAATGGTTCTGACACATGTAGAGTGCTGTTATTTAAAAACTACGACATGAACTTTTGAGCGAGAAGAAGACCTGGCAAAAAAAAACTTAGTAACAAACTTTGCGCAATTTTTGTTTATAAATTAATGGATAAAGTGATACAAGAAAATGTGATTAATCAATCGCACTTCTAATAGCTCTCGCCTCATTAATTCGAAGCTAAAACGCATTACAGTAGCGAAGCTGCCACCTGCTCCTAGGCACTGGAGAACATCGCAAATCTTGCCAGTGCAAGACCGTCAGACAGTTATAATATAAATAACGAGACTAGCACAGTTGCATTTTAGGCGTAGGCTTATTAATGTACCCGAAATTGCATGCAACCGTTTCCTGTTCTCCTAAGCTTCAGAGCGTTACATTTGTTTTCTTCCTGAACATTTTGATGAAATATACTATCCACAAAGTGTTAAAAATGGTCTACCATTTCAGCGTTCTTTTGTAATTTATATAAGTTAACATTTTTTCAAGACTTTCTTGTACGTCGTTTGGTAAATGCAAAAGTAAAGTAGTAAAGGTCATCTCCTATACATATGTACCAGGTTGTTCAATAAGTTTTGTTTTGTTTTGTTGAGGGCGTTGCTACTAGTCCAAATTTGTTTTTGTTTTGTTGGTTCACTCTTCTTATCAACGTATGTGAAGGTTCATTTCAATCAGTCAATTCATTCTTTGTTTACAAGCCATTTAGTGTCGCCGTGTCACAGTATTTTTGACAATGGAAAAAATTGAATATCGTGCAGTGATAAAATTCTTATTTTTGGAAGGTGTAGTACCAAAAGAAATTCACGAACGAATATTAAGAGTGTATAATGAACGTTCACCTTCAATTAGAACAGTAGAAAGATGGGTTGCTGAATTTAAACGTGGTCGTACAAGCCTTGAAGACGATCCACGTGAAGGACGTCCAAAAACCGCATCAACACCAGGAATCGTAGCCAAAGTACAGGATATGGTTTTGGAAGATCGTCGATTGACTGAGAGGGATTTAGTAGAGGCTCTACACATCTCATTAGGCAGTGTGAGTCATATTTTAAATGAAATTTTGAGTTTTAAAAAGCTGTGTGCACAATGGGTGCCGCATTCGCTAACAATTGAACAAAAACACATTCGAATGCGACCTTCTCAACAACATTTGGAGCGTTTTAAAAAGGATAAAGTGGATTTTGTGCGTCGATTCATCACTATGGATGAGACTTGGGTCTATCACCATGATCCTAAATCAAAACAAGAGACTAAAGAGTGGTGTGAACCTGGTTGTTCGGCTTCGAAACGAGTTCGTGTCCAGAAATCGGCCAAGAAGGTTCTGGCATCAGTTTTTTGGGATGCGAAAGGAATTTTATTTGTGGATTACTTGCAAACTGGTAAAACAATTAATTTTGAATATTATTGCAACCTTTTGGACCAGTTGAAGGAAAAAATTCGTGAAAAAAGACCCGGTTTGCAGAAGAAAAAAATCCTTTTTCATCAGGACAACGCACTGTGTCACAAGAGCATTTTGAAAATGGCTAAAATCCATGAATTAAAGTTCGAATTGTTGGAGCATCCGCCGTATTCACCAGATTTGGCCCCCAGCGACTTCCATTTGTTTCCAGAACTCAAAAAATGTATGCGTGGCAAGCGTTTTTCGTCAAATGAAGAGGTCATAACGGCTGTTGAAGCGTATTTTGCAAACCTTCCGGAATCTCACCTCAGGGATGGGATCCATAGATTGGAGGATCGTTGGAGCAAGTGCATTAATGTTCATGGAGATTGTACTGAATAATAAAGTGTATTTTGAACCATAACATTGTGTTTTTCTTATCGAACGACAAAACTTATTGAGCAACCTAGTATATGCTAAAATCATCAATTTTTTTTTGGTACACAGGACATGCTATATACAGTTTAAAAAACTTAGTAAATATAGATTGAAAAGTCGACCGTTTTTGCGATATAAACATTTTTGTAGGTATATAGATTGAGCTTTGTTTTTTTTGCAATTTTTTTAACTACGATTTTTTGAAGCCTTGCTTGTATGCCGTTTGGTAAGTTAATAAAGACGACGACGTCTTTAGTAGTCTTGAAAACATTGTAGTTTGTACGAATTACAAAAAAATTCGCAACAATGTATATGTATCTCTTCACCTATGTACTATAAAAACATTGAACGTTGTACATATATAAAAAATAAGCAATTATGTATATGTATATATGTATATATATATTATAAATAATAAACTACATATATACATAATTGCGTATTTTTTATATATGTACAACATTCAATGTTTTTATAGTACATGGGTAGAAACACACTACATACAGTAAAGAAATCTCAATGAACACAGATCAACCGTTTCTATGACATACAATTTTTTTCTACATATACAAAGCGACCTTTGCTATTGGGTTGGAGGGAAAGTTCTGTCGCATTTTAAAGAAAATTTATAAAAATATGTGTTTAATATTAATCAATTATATATGCTCCGTTATTTGTTACAACCTGTTGCCATCTTTCAGGTAACCTGTGAATTCCTGTTTTGTAGAAGTTCTCGTCCTTGGAGTTAAAATAGTCAGCAACTGTCTTAGAAACACTTTCAAAAGACTTGAACTTTTTTCCCGTTAGATAATTTTGCAGAGATCGGAACAGGTAATAATCAGATGGTGGAATGTCAGGTGAATACGGTGGGTGACTAAGGACTTCGCATCCTAACGCATTCAGTTTTTGTTGTGTCACCATTGCAGTATGCGGTCGAGCATTATCGTGGTGGAACACTATTCCTTTTCTGGACGCTAATTCTGGCCTTTTTTCCTTGATAGCAGCATTCAATTTATCCAGCTGATTGCAATACAGATCCGCGTTAATGGTTTTTCCCTGTTTCATCAACTCGTAGTACACTGGACCTTTCCTGTCCCACCACAAACAAAGCAGTACTTTTCGTTGATGGATACTTGCTTTTGGAACTGTTGCTGATGATGTTCCTGGTTTGCAGTAAGATTTTTGTCTCTTAATATTCTCGTAAAGAATCCACTTTTCATCTCCAGTAACCAGCTTGTCCAAAAACGGCTCCACATTGTGTCTAATCAGATGTGATGAACACATTCTTACACGATCAGACAAATTCTTTTCCGTTAATTCATGTGGAACCCAAACACTTTGCTTTAACACAAACCCAAGAGATTTAATGTGATCTCCAACAGTTGTATGATGAATGCCAAACTCTTCTGCAATTTCTCGACTTGTTAAATGTGGATTATTTTCCAACATGGATCGCAAAACATCATTATCGATCTTTGATGGTCGTCCAGATCGATCACTTTCTTGCAGGCTCAGGTCCCCGGAACCAAATTTGCTGAACCATCTTTGACAAGTACGAACGTTTACAATATCTTTTCCAAATACCGCACATAAATTTTTACATGCCACCGATGCGTTGCTTCCTTTTTGGAATTCATACAAAATGCAGTGTCGTAAATGCACTTTATCTACTGACATGTTTTTCACTTCAAATATCACAAGTAAATGATGAACGGTAAAAAAGGACTCCTTTTATATTATACAGCACCTAAAAAAAAAACAAAAAAAAATCCGAATGACACACTAGCCAGATGTTTTTTTTATTTACAAGAAAAATTACCTGCCTATTAAAAATACGACAGAACTTTCCCTCCAACCCAATACTTTACTTCTTCTTCGCAACCCCTATAAATTAAACGCTTCCCCACACTTTATTATACATCGCCTAGTGAATGCACTCTTCTACCACCGCAAAAACATTTAACCCATGCTCCTCCGATTGAAAAAAATGATTGTGTTAGCCGAAGCGTCCAAATATTAACGTAACTGTAGATATCGAACTGGCCAACGGGCCGTATCGACAGTGGTCCGTTTGCCAACAGAGACGCTGCCCATAAGCAAACGAACACAGTACTCAATCGTCTACAAGCTTTCAATACGAAATTGCGATTTGCGTGGGCTTAGACGCGCAGACCGAAAATGGCAGCTCAGGCTCCTTTCGTGCTTGCATGCGCAGACCTGAATCTCTGAATGTTCCGGGAGTCTTTGAGCCAATCGCCTGCGAATAGACTCAGCGTCGTTTTTGACATGAACCCTTTGCTGTACTTCGCTAAGTCTAATGCGTGATCGGAATTTCGGACTAAAGACGAACATCACGAGTGTGACTCGTGGAATAAAGTTCGGATCAAACAGTAATATTGTAGGATGTGTGATTTTATACGAACGAACAATGAGAAAGTGTGCGTATGAGAGAGAGAAAGCGAGAGTGAGAGAGTGAGAAAGAATGTATGTATCTATACTTGTTATTAGGAATGTTCTCGAAACCAATCAATATAAAAGTGTTGAGCGCGATAATAACAGAAGTGAGTCTTTGCGAAACCTTCAAGCGTAACAGTGTGTGCATCGTAGCGAATATTTAGAGATTATCAGCGAATGCGTTTAGTGAGTTTTGAGCGAACATTTATTAGCGTTTAATACAGAGTGAAGTGCGAGAAACATTACAACCATTACTTTTGTGTTTAAAACTGTTTAATATATCATTCCAATCAAAATTCCTACAATATTAAGAGTTTGCCTTGTGATGAGAATTTATATGTTGTATAAGGAATATGTATTAAAAAAAAAATTTAAGTAGTTTGTGAAAGTTTTAGATTCAAGTTCATTTGAATGCCTTAAGGGGACATTCTACTTTCTCGGGTCGAAAAAATCGATTTTTCTTTTATTGCCTTATTCGAAAGTATATACTTTCGAGATTATGTCCTTAAATTTGTAGCGATAAATTCGAAAAATTGGGAAAGTTATAGGCCTCGCATCTAACCCACCTCGCGCAGATTGAAGGGCCGTTTTTCTCTTTCGGCGATCTTTATTTATTCTAAGGAATTATCTAATTCTGGAAACGATTTAAAAGAGAAGATCACCCAAATGTAAACATTGCATTGGTAAACATTACGAAGGAGTGTGTTCCGCGCACCAAAATAACATCTAAATATCATCTTACACTTGGCCTTGACGATGTCTATTATGTTTATTGCTTTCTGAACATGCATTCAGTATTCAAACAGTTTTCAAAAGAGACGTATCGTTTTAATATGGATCGAAAACAAAGTAAATTTGTCAATTCGAGACCCTGTCGTTCGCGAAAAAGAAAGTTTATTGGAAATCAGCATACAAGTGAATGCAGTTTAGAATACGCTAGTACATCGGCAGAAAAATGAAAAGAAAATGCTGATCTGCATGTAAACATTGATCCGGCTATGAATTATTGTATATTACAATTTACTACGTAAGAATCTTTTATATACAAAAATTCGATATGCAAAACTTTAAATGCGTTTTTCTCAGTACTATATTTTTTCAACTGGCGTGCACGATTCCAAAAATACTATTCGATCAATCGGTCCGAGATTTTATTATATTATTCTACATATTTATGCCTATATCGTATGAACCACGGGTGTGTTAATTAATCAATATTTTCTCATTTTTTTCCATCATAAACAGACGGAAAAATGCCATTTTCGTGAACCTAATTTTGGAAAGTCAGTAATTTTGAAAGTTTTCGTGCAAACTCTTTCTCCGTGGTTCATGCGATAATGGTTGGTATGTAAATTAAGATTCCTGTTCTGTTTTTTTTTCTGTTTATCCCAACGACCGCAATCACGCACGCCAGTGAGTATGAATTTTTTGGAGCCGCTCCAGCAATCAAGAAGAATTTATATGAAAAAATTTGAAAAAACATAAAAAAAATGTTTTTGTATAAATAAAGGTCGATATAATACAATGTGAAAGTTTCAAATTGCTGCGTTTTTATTTTCGATAAGAAAAAAATGATTGAAAATCAGCAAAATTTTTCGATGAGAAAGTAGAATGTCCCCTTAAGAGCACCATTACGCGAAGTAAATAAGCACACGTTTGCTTGGCAGACAGTCGCAAAATATAATTTGTTTCAAGTTTTGGCAGTACGACTCCATCGCAACGATTCTTTTTGCGAACATTTTTGGACATCGCTTGGGTCCGAATTCTTCCTAGTTATATGGTACGGTAAGGGGTTAACCTTCGATCCTTGATTTACGTTTGGCCCGAAATTCTCATCACGGGTTAGATTCGTCATGTTTATGTTTGCTATGAAATTACAACTACGATCCTGACTTGTGACGTTTATGTTTGTCATGAAACTATAGCTACGTATTTGACCCGTAAAATTTACGTTTCGCCCAAAGTTATAATCACGAGTCTTTCTCGTGATATTCGTGTTTGCCATGAAACTACGACTACTAGTCTGACTCGTGATATTCTCGTTTGGCCCGGAATTATAATCACGATTCCAACTCGTGACATTTACAATTACCCCGAAAATCTCATCACGAGTCAGTCCCGTGATATTCACGTGTGACCCGGAATTATTATCGCGAGTCTGACTCGGATATTTACAATTACCCTGAAATTTTCATCACGAGTCAGTCTCGTGATATTCGTGTTTGCCATGAAACTACGACTACGAGCCTGACTCGTGATATTCACGTTTGGCCCGAAATTATCATCACGAGTCTGTGTAGTGATACAGTAAAGCCTGCTTTTGTGCGGTGGATAGGGACCGCATAAAAGAAATCGTACAAAAAAAATATTCGAAAATTTTATAAATTCTTACATATAATAAACAATTTTGTGCGATATAGTACCTAACATTTTTTTTATGTGGTGGATAGGGACCGCATAAAAAAAGTCGGACTTAGAAAATACATCAATGATTTATGAAATAGATGAGAGAATGCTTTCAATTAAATTAAATAATTAAATTAGACCTAAAGAAATTGTAAAAATATTTAATTCTTCATTGTACATATACATGGAGAAGTTTTCACATTATACATTAAATAGTTTGCTGCTACTCGTCGTAATCCCAAACGCGCATCTTCTTGTGATGGATTGGGTGAAAATCGCTTTCGTCGCTTGAAGATAGGATTTCAATTGATTTGTTTTTTGGTACCATAAACTCAGTGATCAGTTTTTGTGACGACGGTCGACTGGTCAGTTGCTTGTAAACGCCACGATAGTGAGACATGCATGATCTCAGTTCTTTTTGGAATTTTAAGCGTCTTTCCGCATTGGTATCTATTTTAATAAAATGCGTTTCCAATTTTTTCGAGATTTGGATCCCTGGATATATTTTATCTGCTGTAATAGATTCCGGTTCTTCTTTTCCATTTTCATAATCTATCCAACTATTGATGATGTCACTATCATCGACAGTTTGGTCCTCAATCATCTCGTCCAGGTCATTATCGCCAAAAGAATCAAAGCCTTCTCCGCCGATGTTATGTACGAGCGCACTAATTTCAGATAATAACGTTGACGCGTTTTTCGGTAACGTTTCGATTAATTACACATTCATGTATTTCGTCCACAACATGTATATGTAGATTGATAGGAAACATTAAACTGGTGCTAACGCCGCTTAGATTCATATACCGCTTAAAAAAAATCGCACAAAAAAGGACCGCACAAAAATAAAATCGCACAAAAAAGGACTGCACAAAAACAGGTTTTACTGTATTTACATTTATCCTGAAATTCTCCTCACGAGTCAGTCTCGTGATATTCACGTGTGATCCGGAATTATCATCACCAGTCTTATTCGTGATATTTATATTTATCCCGAAATTCTCATCACGGGTCTAACTCGTGATATTCGCGTTTGGTCCGAAATTCTCTTCACGACTCAGTCTCAAAGTACGACAACGACTCAACTCGCCGTCTCGAAATAATTAACTCACAGATTGTTCTTTCTAATTTCCACATACCCTTTCGACTTGTATCCGTCGTTCGCAAATCAGGGACTGTTCGTTGGTGCGCGAACATTTCGGCTGCAAAATCGTTAATGCACGCGCGTGCGATTTTCAGCTGCATCCAGGCATTACGAATCATCGCGCGCGTTTATCATCCGCGATGCGTGCGTTTTGCCGAAATCGATTCGGCGTCGTTTTTCATGCGACGCGTGCCGATATTGTTGCGGACGTTTCGATGGATATCTGCCACGGGGCATCACGTTTGGCCGACTATCGCGGCCGGCGGCAGAAAGGCAGGTCGTAATGAAGTGGACGTGTAAAACGATAAGCGTGTGCAAAAAATGCAGTGTGCAGTGCAGGGTGTGCGGAAGGGCCATTCGATGGTTTTATGATTGAGTGGACGCACGGTGCTGAGGAAAAATGTTCAGTGGGTTTAGATCGAGAGATCAGTGGCTTCTGAGATATAAACGTTTCTATACGTGTATCTTCGGATTCGTACGAAAGGTTTTTAAAATACTGTGTAAATCGGTAAATGTGAAATTCCCATAGTTTAGTCGGTTCTTCAATAAAATTTGCTTGTTTCAATGTTAAATAAAAGTAAAATACGACGGAAAGCAGAAAATATATTATTCACGAAATAATATTTTATTGAGTATAAAACTGTAAAATTGATTGAGTGGATGCACGGTGCTGAGGAAAAATGTTCGGTGGGTTTAGATCGAGAGATCAGTGGCTTCTGAGATATAAACGTTTCTATACGTGTATCTTCGGATTTGTACGAAAGGTTTTTAAAATAGCGTGTAAATCGGAAAATGTGAAATTCCCATAGTTTAGTCGGTTATTTAATCAAATTTGCTTGTTTCAATGTTAAATAAAAGTAAGATACGACGGAAAGCAGAAAATATATTATTCACGAAATAATATTTTACTGAGTATAAAACTGTAAAATTGATTAAGTGGATGCACGGTGCTGAGGAAAAATGTTCAGTGGGTTTAGATCGAGAGATCAGTGGCTTCTGAGATATAAACGTTTCTATACGTGTGTCTTCGGATTTGTACGAAAGGTTTTTGAAATACCGTGTAAATCGGTAAATGTGAAATTCCCATAGTTTAGTCGGTTATTTAATCAAATTTGCTTGTTTCAATGTTAAATAAAAGTAAGATACGACGGAAAGCAGAAAATATATTATTCACGAAATAATATTTTACTGACTATAAAACTGTAAAATTGATTAAGTGGATGCACGGTGCTGAGGAAAAATGTTCAGTGGGTTTAGATCGAGAGATCTGTGGCTTCTGAGATATAAACGTTTCTATACGTGTAACTTCGGATTTGCACGAAAGGTTATTAAAATAGTATGTAAATCGGAAAACGTGAAATGCCCATAGTTGAGTCGGTTCTTCAATAAAATTTGCTTGTTTCAATGTTAAATAAAAGTAAAATACGACGGAAAGCAGAAAATATATTATTCACGAAATAATATTTTACTGAGTATAAAACTGTAAAATTGATTGAGTGGACGCACGGTGCTGAGGAAAAATGTTCAGTGGGTTTAGATCGAGAGATCAGTGGCTTCTGAGATATAAACGTTTCTATACGTGTATCTTCGGATTTGCACGAAAGTTTTTTAAAATAGCGTGTAAATCGGAAAATGTGAAATTCCCATAGTTTAGTCAGTTCTTCAATAAAATTTGCTTGTTCCAATGTTAAATAAAAGTAAAATACGACGGAAAGCAGAAAATATATTATTCACGAAATAATATTTTACTGAGTATAAAACTGTAAAATTGATTGAGTGGATGCACGGTGCCGAGGAAAAATGTTCAGTGGGTTTAGATCGAGAGATCAGTGGCTTCTGAGATATAAACGTTTCTATACGTGTATCTTCGGATTTGTACGAAAGGTTATTAAAATAGCATGAAAATCGGAAAATGTGAAATTCCCATAGTTTAGTCGGTTATTTAATCAAATTTGCTTGTTTCAATGTTAAATAAAAGTAAAATACGACGGAAAGCAGAAAATATATTATTCACAAAATAACATTTTACTGAGTTTAAAACTGTAAGGTTTTAAGCGAATCATAAAAATGCTACGAAAACCATAATGATTTATCACTAAACATTAGATACGATGTCTCAAAAATTTCCCTTTAGAAAAGTCGGGTTTTACATCTAATGCCAGTAATACCAAAGGAATCGTACTAAAAATTACTATACAATTATGTGCACAGCAGAAATGTTTGTTTTTTACACATTTATTTCTGGAAATCTGTTTCTTTAAAATCCGTGCGAAAGCGAAATCAACGTTTCTATACGTGTATCTTCGGATATGTATGAAACGTTGTTGAAATAACGTTTAAATCGGGGAATGTGAAATGGCCGTATTTTAGTCGGTTCTTCAATAAAATTTGCTTGTTTCAATGTTAAATAAAAGTAAAGTACGCTGAAAAGCAGAAAATATATTATTCACCAAATAACATTTCACTAAGTACAAAACTATAGAATTTTAAGCGAATTATAAATACGCTATGAAAACTATAGTTATTTATCATTAACTATTAGATAGGATGTCTCAAAAATTTTCCATTAGAAAAGTCGGGTTTTACATTTAATGCCAGTACTACCAAAGGAATCGTACGAAAAATTGCTATATAAATATGTGCAAAGCTGAAATGTTTTTTCTTTACAAATATATTTCTGGACATGTGTTTCTTTAAAATCATATAAAAAAAATGTACTGTGTAAACCATCCGATCGATGTATGACAGCTTCATGGTTGACGTACTGGCGTTTATCGTCACACGCGGCCTTCACCGCAGTGTTTATAAACCGCATTTTGAATGTTCGCATGCAATTTCATTACAGACCATCGTCAACCGGCCAGCTGCTAACAAAAAGCGATTGAGTTATAGGCGAATCGCATTAAAATTCCATATTACGCACTTACAAAGCATCGTGCTGAAGATGTTAGCGAATTGGACTAATGAAAAATGGTACTTGGTCCTTGTGATTACTGTAAGGGATGGCCTATTTCCACGTATTCCTCTCTAAATAGTTTTTCGACCTTGTCTTTTACCTCGCATGTTAAATCTGGGTTAACGTTCAAAATGTCCTTAACTCGTATCTTATTATCACCAATGTCGATATTCATCAGTTCATCTTCTACGGTTTCTAATGGTTTCATTAACATAAGTCCAAATTCTTTCATAACGTCACGACCTAACACAATAGCGCTTTCCATTGTCGAATTCGGTACCACCAAAACAATCTGATTGTCTTTGGTTTCGTTATCAATCGTTATGTTTAGTCTAATTTTACCTTTTATTATAAAATTTGAGCCATTAATACCCCTAAACCCGTTCGTAAATTCATCTGCTGCTTCGATTTCATTCAATGGAGTAAGATTTTCTTTAATAAAACTTATCTTACTGCCTGTGTCCATAAGTGTTGTCAAACTAAATTTGAAGTCGCAACCATCACGGCTCACTTCGTAATCAATGTCTCTAATAAAAGTGTCCTCTTTTTCCTCATCCCGCATCACTACAGTCACCTGATCTTCTATTTCTGTCCGTTCCTCCTGCTGTTCTTCCGTTTCCGAAACTAAAGTCACCTGCGCCTTCGCCCTCCTCTTCGGACAGGCGTTGACTCGGTGTCCAAACTTCCCACATTCGAAGCAAGATCCTTTTTCCCTTCGAGGCTTATCACACTCGTTTGACCAATGTCCTATTCGTATTGGCCTTTGATCATACATTTTTTTAATTCTTCTAATATTTCGTCCAATGTCATCCTAAACGTGTCCTCAGCTTGGAACCACTCTTTCGCCTTTCCTTTTAATTTATTGCTGACCAATATCTTTGCCCGATGGTCTTCAATATCATAACTCTCACACAGCATTCTAATTTTGTCCTCCCATCTCTGGAAAGTGCCTGCTGTTCCATCGTAAAACCCAACAAGTTCTAATAGGGATTGGATACTGTCGCTCCTTCCCTGGTTCAGATTCGCGTCAGTTGACGGTGTTGCTTGCCTGAGTTGCACATTCTCATTCCTGACAAGTGCCAACTCTCTTCTCAAAAGGTCGTTTTCCCTTTGTATTAATTCCATACTTATTTCACGATATCTTCTCTCTAATTCATCCATATTGTTCGGGTCCATAATTCAATATTTCTTAATTCACCGTGTCCTTAGTTTCACCCTTTCTAAATCACTTAACTTTTACAGTTCCTTCACTTCACTAAAATTCAGCGAGTTCTAAATACAGCGTTCCTAAGCTCAACTAAAGTTCACCGTTTTCTAAATTCAACGTTCCTAAATTCACTTAAAGTTCACTGTTTTCCGATTTCACACGTCCTGATCCCACTTCTGATTATTATAAGGATGGCCTATTTGTTCAAAAATTAGGGTGAGACGGGGTTTTCATAAATCACAAACACTTAATTGAGTCGATCATAAGAGTCGGTCATGAGCAGTCAATAAAGTGTGGTCGTCTCAATCAAGTGTTTGTGATTTATGAAAACCCCGTCTCACCCTAATTTTTGAACAAATAGGCCATCCTTACATTACTTTTGCAAGCACCTATACATTTGACATACTGACTATCTGCCGCAACTTTGATTACTCTCTCGCAAGAAATTACACGTTAATCACCCTAAAAGTTCCTTATCTTCGACTAGTTTTGTAAGTAGGGCAATACGTCAGGCCGACTAACTACTTTCAAATTTTCTTTACCTTCAATTACTTTTGGCAACAAGTATACGCTTAGCGAACTAAATGCATTCAAAACTTTCACACCTTTCATTAATTTCGTACGAAATTACACGTTAATAATACTAAAAGTTCCTTGCCTTCGACTACTTTTGCAAGTAATTATACATCAGGCACATTAATGACATTAAAATTTACCTTCTCTTCGACTATTTCTAGCAAAAACCGCATGCGCGATACACTGACTATCTTGTAGTCACAGTAACTGGGTTCAAATGTTTATTTCCCTTCAACCAATTTTCCCAACGACCATACGTGCGCAACATAATTATTGTTGCTAACAACCAGGTGTACGATACATTAACTACTTTCAAATTTTTACTTATCTTCTATCACTTTTGTCGAAAACCATACATGAGGCACATTAACTGCTTTTAAATTTGCCTCATCCCAACTACTTTTGCCAGCAACATTACCTTCAAATTTGCCTCATCTTTCACTACTGTTGCTAAGAACCATCCGTGCAACAGATTAAGTAATTACAAATTTTAACTCATTTTCGCCTACTTTTCCAATAACCATACATGCGGCACACAACTAATTTTAAATTTTCCTCATCGCGACTACTTTTGCCAACAACCATACCTGTACAACATAATTACCTTCAAATTTGCCTCATCTTTCACTAGTGTTGCTAACAACCAGTCGTGTAACAGATCAAATAATTCCACATTTTTACTCATTTTCGACTACTTGGCCAACAACCATACGTGCAAATTAAATGCTTTTAAATGTTTACTGACCTTCGACTACTTTTGCAAACAGCCATATATGCGGCACATTAACCGCTTTTAACATTAAACGTACCGATACTTTTCACCTACGTATTATTACCATGAGGGGTCATTTGACTACTTATGAAATAAACGTTGATTTTCAGGTATAAATTCCTAATTTATTAACACTTTAACTGCCGTGATGGTAACCGGTGACAGGCGCAAGAGATTTTACTGAAGATCCAAAATATTCGCAATGGGTAGCAACTATTATTTTATAAATGCAGTTGTCAGAACAGTGATGCGATTCTTTGGTCTCCAATGCCTACACATTATTTACATTTTGCATAAATCAGTCAAACGCTGTAGCATTTCAATACATCGCTATTCTAATACAGCAAGATACGCTCAGCAGTCAAAGCAGTTAAAGATAAGAATCTACAGAAAGTCAAATGAGCGAACGAAATAACAATGAATGTACGATTTTAAAGTATATTTTGAAAGTGGTCATTTGACCCATTTTGGTACGTTTAGTGTTAAATTTTCCTCACTTTCGACTACTTTTGCCGACAACCATACGTACACAACATAATTACCTTCAAATTTGCTTCATCTTTCATTACAGTCCCTAACAACTAGCCATATAACAGACTAAATGATTCCACATTTTTATTCATTTTCGACTACTTTTACAAACAACCATACGTACGGAACATAATTACTGTTGCTAACAACCAGCCGTACGACACACTAACTACTTTCGAATTTTTACTTGTCTTCTACCACTTTTGCCGACAACCATATATGCGGTGCATTAGCTACTTTTAAATTTTTACTTATTTTCGACTACTTTTGCTAACACCTATACATGCACAACATAATTACTTTCAAATTTGCCTCATCTTTCACTACCGTCGCTAACAACCAGCCGTGCAACAGATTAAGTAATTACAAATTTTAACTTATTTTCGCCTACTTTTCCAACAACCATACATGCGGCGCACAACTACTTTTAAAATTTCCTCATCCCGACTACTTTTGCCAACAACCATACCTGTACAACATAATTACCTTCAAATTTGCCTCATCTTTCATTACAGTCCCTAACAACCAACCATGTAACAGACTAAATGATTCCAAATTTTTATTCATTTTCGACTACTTTTACAGACAACCATACGTACGGAACATAATTACTGTTGCTAACAATCAGCCGTACGACACACTAACTACTTTCGAATTTTTACTTATCTTCTACCACTTTTGCCGACAACCATATATGCGGTGCATTAGCCACTTTTAAATTTTTACTTATTTTCGACTACTTTTGCCAAAACCTATACATGCACAATATAATTACTTTCAAGTTTGCCTCATCTTTCACTACTGTTGCTAACAACCAGTCGTGTAACAGATCAAATAATTCCACATTTTTACTCATTTTCGACTACTTTGTCAACAACCATACGTGCGAATTAAACAATTTTAAATTTTCTTCACTTTCGATTATTTTTACTAACATTCATATATGCGGCGCATTAACCGCTTTTAAATTTGCCTCATCCCGACTACTTTTGCCAACAACCATACGTGCACAACATAATTACCTTCAAATTTGCCTCATCTTTCACTAGTGTTGCTAACAACCAGCCGTGTAACAGATCAAAATAATTCCACATTTTTACTCATTTTCGACTACTTTGTAAACAACCATACGTGCGAATTAAACAATTTTAAATTTTCTTCACTTTCGATTATTTTTAATAACATTCATATATGCGGCACATTAACCGCTTTTAAATTTGCCTCATCCCAACTACTTTTGCCAACAACCATACGTGCACAAAATAATTACCTTCAAATTTGCCTCATCTTTCACTACTGTTGCTAAAAACCAGTCGTGTAACAGATCAAATAATTCTACATTTTTACTCATTTTCGACTACTTTGTCAACAACCATACGTGCGAATTAAACAATTTAAAATTTTCTGCACTTTCGATTATTTTTACTAACATTCATACATGCGGCACATTAACCGCTTTTAAATTTGCCTCATCCCGACTACTTTTGCCAACAACCATACGTGCACAACATAATTACCTTCAAATTTGCCTCATCTTTCACTACCGTCGCTAACAACCAGCCGTGCAATCGTCTAAATACTTCCACATTTTTACTCATTTTCGATTACTTCACCAACAACCATACGTGCGAATTAAACAATTTTAAATTTTCTTCACTTTCGATTATTTTTACTAACATTCATATATGCGGCACATTAACCGCTTTTAAATTTGCCTCATCCCAGTTGCTTTTGCTAACAGCCATACGTGCACAACATAATTACCTTCAAATTTGCCTCATCTTTCACTACGGTTGCTAACAACCAGTCGTATAACAGATCAAATAATTCCACATTTTTACTCATTTTCGACTACTTTGTCAACAACCATACGTGCGAATTAAACAATTTTAAATTTTCTTCACTCTCGATTATTTTTACTAACATTCATATATGCGGGTAATTAACCGCTTTTAAATTTGCCTCATCCCGACTACTTTTGCTAACAACCATACGTGCACAACATAATTACCTTCAAATTTGCCTCATCTTTCACTACTGTTGCTAACAACCAGTCGTGTAACAGATCAAATAATTCTACATTTTTACTCATTTTCGACTACTTTGTCAATAACCATACGTGCGAATGAAACAATTTTAAATTGTCTTCACTTTCGATTATTTTTACTAACATTCATATATGCGGCACATTAACCGCTTTTAAATTTGCCTCATCCCGACTACTTTTGCCAACAACCATACGTGTACAACATAATCACCTTCAAATTTGCCTCATCTTTCACTACTGTTGCTAACAACCAGCCGTGTAACAGATCAAATAATTCCACATTTTTACTCATTTTCGACTACTTTACCAACAACCCCATTATTAAGCACCCATCGCGCTCTGCAGGTGCGTGGAGCGTAATAACGCGTATCCCCTTATTACGGGGCGCCGTAAAAAGCCGTCGCGTACGACGTGACAAGACAGATCGGGTTATAAATTCGCGCGGGAACGGGGCAGTTTTATTTGGCGAACGGCGGGTGAAAAGACGTGCCCGAGTTTCGCCGGGAGCGTATGAAATAAGGAAACCTGAAAAGATCGACGTCGCGGCGTGAGGCATTCCCGCAGCGACGTCGTTTAACGTATCCGGTTGCCAGCCCCGTGGAAACGCTTTACGGCCGCTTTATAACCGATCGACCGCACGGTCGTTGAATATCATCCCGCCGTATCGAAGTGACCCAGCTGGCAATGAACTACATTCGCGGGGCGCCGGTGAAAAACGGCCCGCGCGCGTGTTCAATGGTGTTCAGTAGAAGTTCTACGGGGCTTCCTGAGAGTTCCGGGAAACTATACGGCGCGATAGTGCAGCGCGCCGTGAAAATGTCGGAGGACTCTTTCGACAGATCGTGCGTGCTGGTTGTCGGTCATTTGGTGGGATCTAACGATGTCGGGACAATTTATGTAGGAAGATAAGGAGGACAGGTTATGGGAGAGTCGACGAATAGTTAGGAATTCGTTGTTTAATGGTTTAATGTCATTTATTAGAGAATTTCAGTCTCAGAATTCCAGAAATTCAGAATTTCAGTACGTGATGAAGGGTATCTGAAGTTTTTTAGACAATCATTTGCAATGCATTTCATGCGTGAAGACAAGGAGGAAGGGTTATGTGAGAGTCGATGAATATTTAGCAGTTCTATGCTTGATTTTTTAATTTATTTTATTGAATAAATTTAGTCTTAATCAAAGTTACTAAGGTCCGATTTCGTGAGTGGATTGTGATAAAGGATGACTGAAGTCTTTCGCACAAACAATTGCAACGCATTTTATGCGTGAAGATAAGGAGACAGGGTTATGTGACAGTCGATGAATATTTAGCAATCCTTCGCTTGGCATTTTTATTTATTTTATTGAACAACTTTAGTCTTAATCAAAGTCACTACAGTCCGATTTCTTGACTGGACCGTCATGAAAGATGTCTAAAGTCTTTCGGACAAACGTTATCAGGGCATTTTATGCGTAAATAGAAAAAGGAAGGGTTATGTGAGAGTCGACGAATATTTAGGAATTCATTGTGTGATCTTTTAATGTTATTTATTGGATAACTTCAGTCTGAAGATAAGAAGGAATGTTTATGTGAGAGTCGATGAATATTTAGCAATCCTTTGCGTGATATTTTTATTTATTTTATTGAACAACTTTAGAGTTAAACAAAGTTATTAAGGTCCGATTTCGTGAGTGGATTGTGATAAAGGATGTCTGAAATCTTTCGCACAAACAATCGCAACGAATTTTATGGGTGAAGATAAGGAGACAGGGTTATGTGACAGTCGATGAATATTTAGCAATCCTTTGCTTCGCATTTTTATTTATTTTATTGAACAACTTTAGTCTTAATCAAAGTCACTAAAGTCCGATTTCTTGACTGGACCGTCATGAAAGATGTCTAAAGTCTTTCGGACAAACGTTATCAGGGCATTTTATGCGTAAATAGAAAAAGGAAGGGTTATGTGAGAGTCGACGAATATTTAGGAATTCATTGTTTGATCTTTTAATGTTATTTATTGGATAACTTCAGTCTGAAGATAAGAAGGAATGTTTATGTGAGTGTCGATGAATATTTAGCAATCCTTTGCGTGATATTTTTATTCATTTTATTGAACAACTTTAGAGTTGAACAAAGTTATTAAGGTCCGATTTCGTGAGTGAATTGTGATAAAAGGTGTCTGAAGGCTTTTGGACAAACGTTGTCAGGGCAGTTTATGCATGAAGATAAGAAAGAAGGGTTATGTGAGAGTCGATGAATATTTAGCAATCTTTGCTTGATATTTTTATTTATTTTGTTGAACAACTTTAGTTTTAATCAAAGTCACTAAGGCCCCATTCCGTGAGTGAATTGTCATAAAATGTTTGAAGTCTTTTGGATAAACGTTCGCAACACATTTCAGGCGTGAAGATAAGAAAGTAGGGTTATGTGAGAGTCGATGAATATTTAGGAATCCATTGTTTGATGTTTTAATGTAATTTATTAGACAACTTCAATCTGAAGATAAGAAGGTAGGGTTATGTGAGAGTTGATAAATATTTAGCAATCCTTTGCTTGATATTTTTATTTATTTTATTGAACAACTTTAGTCTTGATCAAACTTACTAAGGTCCGATTTCTTAACTGGACCGTAATGAAGGATGTCTGAACACTTTCGGACAAACGTTATCAGGGCATTTAAGCGTGAAGATAAGAAGGAAGGGTTATGTGAGGGTCGATAAATATTTAGCAATCCTATGCTTGATCTGTTTATTTATTTTATTGAATAACTTTAGTCTTGATCAAACTCACTGAGACCCGATTTCGTGACTGGATTGTGATGAAGGGTGTCTCAAGTCTTTCGGACAAACGTTCGCTGCGCATTTTATGCGTGAAGATAAGGAGGAAGGGTTATGGGAGAGTCGATCAATATTTAGCAATTGTTTGCCCGATATTTTTATTTATTTTATTGAACAACTTTAGACTTGATAAAAGTTACTAAGGTCCGAATTCGCGAGTGTATTGCGATACAGGGAATCTAGAGTCTTTCGAACAAAGATTCGCAACGCATTTTATGCGTGAAGATAAGAACGAAGGGTTATGCGAGAGTCGACGAATGTTTAGAAATTCGTTGTTTAATATTTTAATGCCATTTATTAGAGCATTTCAGTCTTAAGCGAAGACCCTAAGGTCCGATTTCGTGACTGGACCGTGATGAACGATATCTGAAGTCTTTCGGACAAATATTATCAGGGCACTTTATGCGTGAAGATAAGAAGGAAGGGTTATGTAAGTTCAGTCTAAGGTTAAGAAGGAAGGGTTATGTGAGAGTCAATGAATATTTAGCAGTTCTATGCTTGATCTTTTTATTTATTTTATTAAATAACTTTAGTCTTGATCAAAGTCACTGAGACCCGATTTCGTGACTGGATTGTGATGAAGGGTGTCTGAAGTCTTTCGGACAAATGGCATCAGGGCATTTTATGCGTCAATATAAGAAGGAAGGGTTATGTGAGTGTCGACAAATATTTAAGAATCCATCGTTTGATGTTCGAATGTCAGTTTGTTGGACAACATCAGTCTGAAGGTAAGAAGGAAGGGTTATGTGAGTGTCGACAAATATGTAGGAATCCATTGTTTGATGTTCTAATGTCATTTATTGGACAACATCAGTCTGAAGATAGGAAGGAAGGGTTATGTGAGTGTTGACAAATATGTAGGAATCCATTGTTTGATGTTCTAATGTCATTTATTGGACAACTTCAGTCTGAAGATAAGCAGGAAGGGTTATGCGAGAGTCGATTAATATTTAGCAATCCTTTGCTTGATCTTTTTGTTTATTTTATTAAACAACTTTAGTATTAATCAAAGTCACTAAGTTCCGATTTCGTGAATGGATTGTGATAAAGGTTGTCTGAAGTCTTGTGGATAAACGTTCGCAGCACATTTCCTGTCTGAAGATAAGAAGGAAGGATTATGTGAGAATCGACGAATATTTAGGAATCCATTGTTTAATGTTCTAATGTCATTTATTAGAGAATTTCAGTTTGAAGCTAAGACATTAGGGTCCGATTTTATGTAAGTGTCAACGAATATTTAGGAATCCATTGTTTGATGTTCTAATGTCATTTATTGGACAAGTTCAATCCGAAGATAAGGAGGAAGGGTTATGTGAGGGTCGATGAATATGTAGGAATCCATTGTTTGACGTTCTAATGTAATTTATTGGACAACTTCAATCTGAAGATAAGAAGGAAGGGTTATGTGAAAGTTGCTAAATATTTAGCAATCCTTTGCGTGATCTTTTTGTTTATTTTATTAAACAACTTTAGTCTTAATCAAAGTCACTAAGTTCCGATTTCGTGAGTGGATTGTGATAAAGGGTGTCTGAAGTCTTTTGGATAAACGTTCGCAGCACATTTCCTGTCTGAAGATAAGGAGGAAGGGTTATGTGAGAGTTGACGAATATTTAGGAATCCATTGTTTAATGTCCTAATGTCATTTATTAGAGAATTCCAGTTTGAAGCATTAAGGTCCGATTTTATGTAATTGTCAACGAATATTTGGGAATCTATTGTTTGATGTTCTAATGTAATTTATAGGACAACTTCAGTCTGAAGATAAGGTGGAAGGGTTATGTGAGAGTCGATGAATATTTAGCAGTCGTTTGCTTGATCTTTTTATTTATTTCATTGCACAACTTTAGACTTGATTAAAGTTACTAAGGTCCGATTTCGCGAGTGTATTGTGATAAAGGGAATCTAGAGTCTTTCGGACAAACATTCGCAACGCATTTTATGCGTGAAGATAAGGAGGAAGGGTTATATGAGAGTCGACGAGTATTTAGGAATCCATTGTTTAATGTTCTAATGTCATTTATTAGAGAATTTCAGTTTGAAGCTAAGACATTAAGGTCCGCTTTTATGTAAGTGTCAACGAATATTTAGGAATCCATTGTTTGATGTTCTAATGTAATTTATTGGACAACTTCAGTCTGAAGATAAGGAGGAAGGGTTATGTGAGGGTGGATGAATATTTAGCAATCCTTTGCTTGATATTTTTATTTATTTTATTGAAGAACTTTAGTCTTAATCAAAATCACTAAGGTTCCATTCCGTGAGTGAATTGTCATAGAATGTTTGAAGTCTTTTGGATAAACGTTCGCAGCACATTTTATGCCTGAAGATAAGGAAGAAGGGTTATGGGAGAGTCGACGAATAGATAGGAATTCGTTGTTTAATGTTTTAATGTCATTTATGTAGGATTTAATTACGTGAAACTAAAGGGTATAATATTTATAAACAATAACAACAGAATCAAGACACTTTTGTCTTATTTTCTAATCTTTCGTCGTTTCGTCTTTACGCCTTATCGTCCACTGACTCGTAAGCAACCAAATAACACAATTCAACAAACCTACGATGTATCAATATAATAATTAAGGATCATAGATGACCTTTCCTCGCCAAAGTGGACCCTGTATTTGAGATCCCACATTTATTAGAGAATTTCAGTCTTAACACTTAGCCGACCGATCGGAGAGATTTCCCCAGTTTGACCTTAGCAACGCGTTTCCTTTTTTTCTGTTATTATCAATTACCTTTATGTGGAATTGTTCGCAACTCACTAATGAACTGTTTTTATAAAGGAGTATATAATAAAATCCAGCAATTTAGTGCTGGAAAATACTTAAAAAGTTACACAATTAAGGTCCGATTTCGTGACTGAACCGTGATGAAGGATGCCTGAAGGCTTTCGGACAAACGTTATCAGGACATTTTATGCGTGAAGATAAGAAGGAAGGATTATGCGAGGGTCAACGAATATTTAGGAATCCTTTCCTTGATTTTTTGATTTTTTTTTATGGAATAACTTTAGTCTTAATCAAAGTCACTAAGGTCCGATTTCGTGAGTGGATTGTGATCAAGGATGTCTGAAACCTTTTGGACAAATGTTAGCAGGAACATAGGAAAGAAGGGTTATATGAGAATCGACGAATATGTAGAAATCCATTGTTTGATGTTCTAATGTTATTTATTGAATGTTCTAATGTCATTATTTATATCTAAAGATAAGACGGAACGTTTATGTGAGAGGCAATGAATATTTAGCAATAATTTTCTTGATTTATTAATGTATTTTACTGAACAACTTTAGTCTTGGTCAAAGTCATTAAAGTCCGATTTTGTAAGTGGATTGTGATGAAGGATGTCTGAAGCCTTTCGAACAGACGTTGCCAGCGTATTTCATGTGTGGAAATAAGAAGAAAATATTATCTGAAAGTGGACGAACATTTATGAACTGTTTGGTTGCTTTTCCAATTAAATTTATTCAACAACTTCATTGTAAAACTGGAAGACGCAAAGACCCAACTTTATGACTGGACCGCATATAAAGCGTGTCTGAAGTTTCCCGAACAGACGTTGCCAGCATATTTTATGCATGGAAATAAGAAGCAAGTGTTATGTGAAAGTCAACGGATATTTACCAATTTTTCGTTTTCTTCTCTAATTAAATTTATTCAGTAACTTCTTTGTAAAACTAAAAGACGCAAAGGTCCAACTTTGTGACTGAACCGTATATAAAGCGTATCTGAAGTTTCCCGGGCACACGTTGCAGCGTATTTTATATCTAAAAATAAGAAGAAAATGTTATGTATACACAAAGCCCGGTGACGGAGTTGAAAATGCTATATATTATATACAAACACGTTCTAGTCACGAAACTGAATTTTATTGACGTCTTCCAATTTTAAAATGAAGTTCCTCAACCTTTTTTAGTACATGAAAATTAATAGCATTATCGTGATAATGTGATATATTAGAAAAATGGTCGTCTTGATACAGTTGCTTTATTATTGACCAAACCTATTTATAGGACTAATACTATTTAAAAAGAATCATCGTACGTACTGCTTTGTGCTACCTTCTGCATTCTGTTACCAAACCGTTTACAAAACAATTAGCGCAAGTATAAACCAGAACATCTTCCATATTTATTCACCGTCTAACTAAAACTATAGCCACTAATTCCGTCAAAAATAACTGTACCATGATTTTCAACCCATTACTTTAGTCGAAATTGATTAAAATTCGTCAGAAATTTCAACGCTTCCAATTAACTGCGTAAATGACCAACTCTTTTACATACCATCAATTTTGAAGGCTCCTTAAGATTTTCGCGGCCAACATTAATTTAGAAAACCAACGCCTCATCAAACGGCCACTTATTCTACGCAAGCAGTCCGTTTCCAGTTGTTCGACCCGCTTAAAAAATCATAGAACCCCGCAAGTGGCGATAAATCTGCAGTCGAAGATCGAAGATCCAAGGGCCTGATTGATTTTGCCGATGACGGAGGATTTACGAGTTTATAGGATTACGCCGACACTGGGGCACGTATCCGTTTCCCGAACAAATGCCGTACATTATCTTCCGACGTTGCAGTAATGATAGACCGTGATGCGCAATGATAGCACGGGGCTCCATGACAAGACTTATCTCCCCTAAATCCCAGACTCCATCGACGAATAGAGCAATCTATTACAAGCTGCACTCCCGTAACGAATTCGACGTAAAGTCTCGGCCTGATAAATGATCCCACGATGCGAGGGTCAAACGGAGTCAGAAAAAAGGAGGAAAGACAGGAAAAGGGATAGAATGAAGCAGAAGGGGAAGAACGACTTTATTTGCGCATTCGTAATGGACGTAAATTGCTACAGCAAGGGTGTTTAGTATGTATGAATGTGTTGATATTTGTTCGGGGGCTGTGTAATTCTATGGTATTTTACGCACAATCTATTTTTTGTGCAATTTAATCACAAAAAGACATATTGTTGCAAACTAATTATAAGGCTGAAGTACTAAAAAAATTTTATTTGTGATTATATAATTAATTAAGGCGTTGGATATTGAGAAATAAGTTTTAACCGACACTTAAATACTGTATGAAGGAATGAACAGTGTTTTTACTAATAGGAGTACACATTTTCAAAGGAGTATACAGCAAGGGTGTTTAGTATGTATGAATGTGTTGATATTTGTTCGGGGGCTGTGTCATTCTATGGTATTTTACGCACAATCTATTTTTTGTGCGATTTAATCACAAAAACGCATATTGTTGCAAATTAATTAAAATGCTGAAGTACTAAAAAAATTTTATTTGTGATTATATAATTAATTGAGACGTTGGAGATTGAGAAATAAGTTTTAACCAACATTTAGACACTGTGCGAAGGAATTAACAGTGTTTTTACTGATAGGAGTACACAGTTTCAAAGGAGTATACAGCAAGGGTGTTTAGTATGTATGAATGTGTTGATATTTCTTCGGGGACTGTGTCATTCTATGGTATTTTACGCACAATCTGTTTTTTTGTGCGATTTAATCACAAAAAGGCATATTGTTGCAAATTAATGAAAAGGCTGAAGTACTAAAGAAATTTTATTTGTAATTATATAATTAATTGAGACGTTGGAGATTGAGAAATAAGTTTTAATCGACATTTAAGCACTGTATGAAGGAATGAACAGTGTTTTTACTAATAGGAGTACACATTTTCGAAGGAGTATACAGCAAGGGTGTTTAGTATGTATGGGTGTTGATATTTGTTCGGGGGCTGTGTCATTCTATGGTATTTTACGCACAATCTATTTTTTGTGCAATTTAATCACAAAAAGGCATATTGTTGCAAATTAATGAAAAGGCTGAAGTACTAAAAACATTTTATTTGTAATTGTATATTTAATTGAGGCGTTGGAGAATGAGAAATAAGTTTTAACCGATATTTAAACACTGTATGAAGGAATGAACAGTGTTTTTACTAATAGGAGTACACATTTTCAAAGGAGTATACAGCAAGGGTGTTTAGTACGTATGAATGTGTTGATATTTGTTCGGGGACTGTGTCATTCTATGGTATTTTACGCACAATCCGATTTTTGTGTGATTTAATCACAAAAAGACATATTGTTGCAAATTAATGAAAAAGCTGAAGTACTAAAGAAATTTTATTTGTAATTATATATTTAATTGAGACGTTCGAGATTGAGAAATAAATTTTAATCGACATTTAAACACTGTGTGAAGAAATGAACAGTGTTTTTACTAATAGGAGTACACATTTTCAAAGGAGTATACAGCAGGGGTGTTTAGTATGTATGAATGTGTTGATATTTGTTCGGGGGCTGTGTCATTCTATGGTATTTTACACACAATCCGATTTTTGTGTGATTTAATCACAAAAAGACATATTGTTGCAAATTAATGAAAATGCTGAAGTACTAAAGGAATTTTATTTGTAATTATATATTTAATTGAGACGTTGGAGAATGAGAAATAAGTGTTAACCGACATTTAAACACTGTATGAAGGAATGAAGTGTTTTTACTAATAGGAGTACACATTTTCAAAGGAGTATACAGCAAAGAGTGTTTAGTACGTATGAATGTGTTGATATTTGTTTGGGGGCTGTGTAATTCTATGGTATTTTACACACAATCTGTTTTTTGTGCGATTTAATCACAAAAACGCATATTGTTGCAAATTAATTAAAAGGCTGAAGTGCTAAAGAAATTTTATTTGTAATTATATAATTAATTGAGACGTTGGAGATTGAGAAATAAGTTTTAACCGACATTTAGACACTGTATGAAGGAATGAACAGTGTTTTTACTAATAGGAGTACACATTTTCAAAGGAGTATACAGCAAGGGTGTTTAGTATGTATGAATGTGTTGATATTTGTACGGGGACTGTGTCATTCTATGGTATTTTACGCACAATCTATTTTTTGTGCAATTTAATCACAAAAAAGCATGTGGTTGTAAATTAATTAAAATGCTGAAGTACTAAAGACATTTTATTTGTATTTTTATAATTAATTGCGAGGTTAGAAATTGAGAAATAAGTTTTAACCGACATTTAGACACTGTGTGAAGGAATGAACAGTGTTTTTACTAATAGGAGTACACATTTTGAAAGGAGTATACAGCAAGGGTGTTTAGTATGTATGAATGTGTTGATATTTGTTCGGGGGCTGTGTCATTCTATGGTATTTTACACACAATCCGATTTTTGTGTGATTTAATCACAAAAAGGCATATTGTTGCAAATTAATGAAAAGGCTGAAATACTAAAGAAATTTTATTTGTAATTATGTAATTAATTGAGACGTTGGAGATTGAGAAATAAGTTTTAACCGACATTTAAACACTGTATGAAGGAATGAACAGTGTTTTTACTAATAGGAGTACACATTTTCAAAGGAGTATACAGCAAGGGTGTTTAGTATGTATGGGTGTTGATATTTGTTTGGGGGCTGTGTCATTCTATGGTATTTTACACACAATCCGATTTTTGTGTGATTTAATCACAAAAAGACATATTGTTGCAAATTAATGAAAAGGCTGAAGTACTAAAGAAATTTTATTTGTAATTGTAAATTTAATTGAGACATTGGAGAATGAGAAATAAGTTTTAACCGACATTTAAACACTGTATGAAGGAATGAACAGTGTTTTTACTAATAGAAGTACACATTTTCAAATGAGTATATAGCAAGGGTGTTTAGTAGGTATGAATGTGTTGATATTTGTTCGGGGGCTGTGTCATTCTATGGTATTTTACACACAATCTGTTTTTTGTGCGATTTAATCACAAAAAGACATATTGTTGCAAATGAATGAAAAGGCTGAAGTACTAAAAAAATTTTATTTGTCATTATATAATTAATTGAGACGTTGGAGATTGATAAATAAGTTTTAATCGACATTTAAACACTGAATGAAGGAATGAACAGTATTTTTACTAATAGGAGTACACATTTTCAAAGGAGTATACAGCAAGGGTGTTTAGTATGTATAAATGTGTTGATATTTGTTCGGGGGCTGTGTAATTCTATGGTATTTTACACACAATCTGTTTTTTGTGCGATTTAATCACAAAAAGGCATATTGTTGCAAATGAATTAAAATGCTGAAGTACTAAAGACATTTTATTTGTATTTATATAATTAATTGCGAGGTTAGAAATTGAGAAATAAGTTTTAACCGACGTTTAGACACTGTATGAAGGAATGAACAGTGTTTTTACTAATAGGAGTACACATTTTCAAAGCAGTATACAGCAAGGGTGTTTAGTATGTATGAATGTGTTGATATTTGTTCGGGGGTTGTGGCATTCTATGGTATTTTACGCACAATCCAATTTTTGTGTCATTTAATCACAAAAAGACATATTGTTGCAAATTAATGAAAAGGCTGAAGTACTAAAGAAATTTTATTTGTAATTATATATTTAATTGAGACGTTGGAGATTGAGAAATAAGTTTTAACCGACATTTAAACACTGTATGAAGGAATGAACAGTGTTTTTACTAATAGGAGTACACATTTTCAAAGGAGTATACAGCAAGGGTGTTTAGTATGTATGAATGTGTTGATATTTGTTCGGGGGCTGTGTCATTCTATGGTATTTTACACACAATCTGTTTTTTTGTGCAATTTAATCACAAAAAGGCATATTGTTGCAAATTAATTAAAAGGCTGAAGTACTAAAGGAATTTTATTTGTAATTATATAATTAATTGAGACGTTGGAGAATGAGAAATAAGTTTTAACCGATATTTAGACACTGTATGAAGGAGTGAACAGTGTTTTTACTAATAAGAGTACACATTTTCAAAGGAGTATACAGCAAGGGTGTTTAGTATGTAGGAATGTGTTGATATTTGTTCGGGGACTGTGTAATTCTATGGTATTTTACACACAATCCGATTTTTGTGTGATTTAATCACAAAAAGACATATTGTTGCAAATTAATGAAAAGGCTGAAGTACTAAAGACATTTAATTTGTAATTATATATTTAATTGGGACGTTGGAGATTGAGAAATAAGTTTTAACCGACATTTAAAGACTGTATGAAGAAATGAACAGTGTTTTTACTAATAGGAGTACACATTTTCAAAGGAGTATACAGCCAGGGTGTTTAGTATGTATGAATATGTTGATATTTGTTCGGGAACTGTGTCATTCTATGGTATTTTACACAAAATCCGATTTTTATGTGATTTAATCACAAAAAGACATATTGTTGCAAATTAATGAAAAGGCTGAAGTACTAAAGAAATTTTATTTGTAATTGTATATTTAATTAAGACGTTGGAGATTGAGAAATAAGTTTTAATCGACATTTAAACACTGTATGAAGGAATGAACAGTGTTTTTACTAATAGGAGTACACATTTTCAAAGAAGTATACAGCAAAGGTGTTTAGTATGTATGAATGTGTTGATATTTGTTCGGGGGCTGTGTCAGTCTATGGTATTTTACGCACAATCTGTTTTTTGTGCGATTTAATCACAAAAAGGCATATTGTTGCAAATTAATGAAAAGGCTGAAGTACTAAAGAAATTTTATTTGTAATTTTGTAATTAATTGAGAGGTTGGAGATTGAGAAATAAGTTTTAACCGACATTTAGACACTGTGTGAAGGAGTGAACAGTGTTTTTACTAATAGGAGTACACATTTTCAAAGGAGTATACAGCAAGGGTGTTTAGTATGTATGAATGTGTTGATATTTGTTCGGGGGCTGTGTAATTCTATGGTATTTTACACACAATCTATTTTTTGTGCAATTTAATCACAAAAAGGCATATTGTTGCAAATTAATTAAAATCCTGAAGTACTAAAAAAATGTTATTTCTGATTATATAATTAATTGAAACGTTGGAGATTGAGAAATAAGTTTTAACCGATATTTAAACACTGTATGAAGGAATGAACAGTGTTTTTACTAATAGGAGTACACATTTTCAAAGGAGTATACAGCAAGGGTGTTTAGTATGTATGAATGTGTTGATATTTGTTCGGGGGCTGTGTCATTCTATGGTATTTTACACACAATCCGATTTTTGTGTGATTTAATCACAAAAAGACATATTGTTGCAAATTAATGAAAAGGCTAAAGTACTAAAGAAATTTTATTTGTAGTTATATAATTAATTGAGACGTTGGAGATTGAGAAATAAGTTTTAACCGACATTTAGACACTGTATGAAGGAATGAACAGTGTTTTTGCTAATAGGAGTACACATTTTCAAAGGAGTATACAGCAAGGGTGTTTAGTATGTATGAATGTGTTGATATTTGTTCGGGGGCTGTGTCATTCTATGGTATTTTACGCACAATCTGTTTTTTGTGCGATTTAATCACAAAAACGCATATTGTTGCAAAATAATTAAAAGGCTGAAGTACTAAAGAAATTTTATTTGTAATTATATATTTAATTGAGACGTTGGAGAATGAGAAATAAGTTTTAATCGACATTTAAACACTGTATGAAGGAATGAACAGTGTTTTTACTACTAGGAGTACACATTTTCAAAGAAGTATACAGCAAGGGTGTTTAGTATGTATGATTGTGTTGATATTTGTTCGGGGGTTGTGGCATTCTATGGTATTTTACACACAATTCGTTTTTTGCGCGATAATCACAAAAAGGTATGTTGTTTCAAATTAATTAAAATGCTGAAGTACTAAAGAAATTTTATTTGTAATTATATAATTAATTGAGACGTTGGAGAATGAGAAATAAGTTTTAATCGACATTTAAACACTGTATGAAGGAATGAACAGTGTTTTTACTAATAGGAGTACACATTTTCAAAGGAGTATACAGCAAGGGTGTTTAGTATGTATGAATGTGTTGATATTTGTTCGGCGGCTGTGTCATTCTATGGTATTTTACACACAATCCGATTTTTGTGTGATTTAATCACAAAAAGACATATTGTTGCAAATTAATGAAAAGGCTGAAGTACTAAAGAAATTTTATTTGTAATTATAATATATATTTAATTGAGACGTTGGAGATTGAGAAATAAGTTTTCACCGACATTTAGACACTGTGTGAAGGAATGAACAGTGTTTTTACTAATAGGAGTACACATTTTCAAAGGAGTATACAGCAAGGGTGTTTAGTATGTATGAATGTGTTGATATTTGTTCGGGGACTGCGTAATTCTATGGTATTTTACACACAATCTATTTTTTGTGCGATTTAATCACAAAAACGCATATTGTTGCAAATTAATTAAAAGGCTGAAGTACTAAAGACATTTTATTTGTAATTATATAATTAATTGAGACGTTGGAGAATGAGAAATAAGTTTTAACCGACGTTTAGACACTGTATGAAGGAATGAACAGTGTTTTTACTAATAGGAGTACACATTTTTAATGGAGTACATGTTATACAGGGTATTAACTTAGAAATCATCTCACATCGCGCAATCCGCATATCTCCAACTTTCCGATCGAAGATCTACAACCTTCGGTGTCTCGGTCAATCATTGGATCCCTCATATCAGACGCGATACTCGAGAACAAACTTCATAGCCCACTGAAAAGAAATTCCGAGAATCGCCGTGTGCGTCGCAACAGCCGACAATACAAAATGCCAGCAATGAAGTTGGTGGGCCGTGAGAGAAGACGAAGTCGAGATGGAACGATAGACGTTCCGCGAACGGTGGATAGGACTGTGCGATGAAACGTAGATAAACGGATGGACACGGAATTGCTCTTGTTACGGAGAAACGGGTAAAAGTTTGCGGCGACACGATAGCGTGCGCAAATACCAGGATCCATGGCCGAAATGGAGGGAAATGGAGGGAAACGTCGGTCATGCGGGTCCTCCTTCAACCCACGCTGCTTCCCTCTCTCGCTCCCGGAATTTATCGGCGGGCAGGCGGCGAGAAGTTTGACCGATCGGTGAAGTTCGATTCTAAATTGCGCGCCTTTGATCGCTCGACCTTTCCTGCGTCTGATTAAGCCTTCGCGCTCCAGTTATTTTTGTCGCGGGACCGACGTACGACGCCGACGAATCTCTGCGGTGGCAGTGGCGAATGGTGGAGGAGCTATTTTTAACCCGTTCGCTGTCAAAGACGAGTATACTCGTCTTGGCAATACATGATACCCTGCCAAAGTGAAAATTCTCATTTGTAAAAGATCATTCTTTTCAATTAATAAATGAAGAATAATTGTTGTAAGAAATTTTATTGGTAGTATTTTTTCAAGTTTTTAAAATTTGTATGTTGGTGTTTGTGGCCACAACAAATTTGCTAATTTACAAGCCTGCATGTTATAACATATTTGAAGTAGGACAGGTATATTCGTCTTTGGCAATGCATGACACCCTGCCAAAGTGAAAATTCTCCTTTGTAAAAGATCATTCTCTTCAAAATAATAAGTGAAGGATAATTATTGTAAGAAATTTTATTCGTAGTATTTTTTCAAGTTTTCTATATTTGTATATTTATGTTTGCAGCCATAAAAATTTGCTAATTTAGAAGCCTGCGTGTTATAACATATTTAAAGTAGGACGAGTATACTCGTCTTTGGCACGTCTCGTCTTTTGAACAAAATTATTACACCTACGCACGGTGAGCTGTTGGCTTAAAAAGTGTAATGAATAATTCCTATTACTTACATAGATAATAAAGGAATACAAAGCCCTTGCTTGATTGGAAATGATCCAGACATGCATGATCACCTATGATCGACTCTAGAACTTTGCTACTACTTAGTGTCATTTTCAAAATCAGGGAATGTGTATGGAAAATCCTGAGACGAGAAAGTGATTAACATAATTACTGTCCAGTACAGAAAACCAGGCATCAGTGGTCTCGAAACATGTCGGGAGTCGTGATAAAATTCTGCATCACAAATTTTTACATCCTGCAATGTCAGTCAAGCATCTCAATCAAAAAACGGCTTCATATTCTATCATTATTTAGGTAAATTATACAAAGGTAAAGGTAAGAGTAAATTAAATCAAAAGATCGCAATTAAATAAAAAAAAGTTTTTATTAAATCAAAAACCAAAAATGAATTTTTATCAAATCTTTTATCCACCGGTGCATTGCATTGAAGCATTTTAAACATAAGCGTGGCTGGTCAATGCAATCTTGGCAGTATTTAGTGACATTTTTGGTCCGATTTTTTGCTTTTTGTGTTCCGAAGCTTGCAACATTTTATTGGTAACACTGTTTGCAAAATTTGCGTACCACATACATTTGTTCTTCCTTCTTCTACAATTCATGCCGTATTCTTATAACACACAATACTAGATGTGTGTCGTTATCAAAGAAGTACATTTTGTCCTTTCTGGGTAGCAACATTTTTGTAACTTTTTTTGTAATTTTTGACTACAGAAATTCACTCATTTGTTAAGAACACACATATAGTGTCGAAACATCAGGTTTCTTTTAATACTAAACTTCAACATATTAATCATTTGGCCGGTGCACGGCAAAAGAATTTCTAATTTTGTGATTACAATAATGTGATTACATAACACCACGAACTTATCCATGCTGCATTTGTCTCTTTAATCACCCTCAATAATTGCTCTGGGCGAAACATATGATTTCGACGTGGCAGTCAATGTGTTAGTTATTTTCAGTAATCTTTTATCTATCAGTGCATTGTATTGAAGCATTTTAAACGTAAGTGTGGCTCATCAATGCAATCTCCGCAGTATATAGTGACCTTTTTGGTCCGATTTTTTGCAATTTGTATTTCGAAGTTTGCAACATTTTATTGGTAACACTGTTTGCAAAATTTGCGTACCAAGTACGTTGTTTCTTCCTTCCTTTGCGATTCATGCCGTATTCTTATAAATAATGAAATTCACTATCTCAATCAAAAAACGGCTTCATATTCTTTCATTATTTAGATAAATTATAAAAAGATCGCAATTAAATCAATGAAAACCATTGCTATGAACAGTGACACCGAAATATACGATACACACGTAGGAACTATATTATAGCTCGTGCGGATGATGAAACCGCCGTGATTACATGTTTCCAAAAAGACACCCTCCTTCTCCGGGTTAACATGTCACGTGCAACTTTCATCCCCACACTAGATCGCCGACGTTTGGCTGAGATCTTTTCCCACGACAGAGGAAGCGTAAAATTGATGTCCCCTGAAATTCTTGAAACCACTCGTAACTTCCGAACATGCACTGTCCGCGGTATGACGGAAACCATGCGGTATCTCTACGAGCTCATTTCTCCGCTTCAGAGAAATGCACGTAGTTCCCAAATGAGAGAAAGCGACCGCTAGAGACTGGGTTTTGGCACGCAACAGGGTGATTTTTATCTTCCAGCGTCTGCGTCCGTTTATTCGCGTTTCAGCGATTGCCCACGCTTGCCACTGCGCTGCTGATATTAGAAATGCTCGATCACTGTTCGAGGAGCGGTGCACACGAACGGAACAGGTAATTATTGTACGAGAATCGATATACGGAAGCTCAGTGAAGTATGTTTTCGGTGACTTGGCTGATACGATAAACCGTTGCACAGGATGGTCTAGTCTGAAAGGAGGTTAAAAGTTTGTATGTGTTGTGAATGATATAAGTATAGGATTTGTGATTTTTTTTAGGATTAGCTTATTACTATAAATTGCTTACTATTCTAATACGCTATTCGCCATAAGTCGCTCGCTATACACTAATGTGATATAGGTGTAGGATTTTTAACGGCAGGATGAGATATTGACTGGTAGTAAATACTATTTATTATTATAAATTGCTTACTATTCTAATACGTTATTCGCAATTAGTTGCTTGCTATACAATAAATTGATATAAGTGTAGGATTTTTAACGGCAGGATCAGATATTGACTGGTAGTGAAGACGATTTATTACTACAAATTAAACTGTTTATAACTGTAAATTACTATTCTGGTGTGCTATTCGCCATAAGTTGCTTACTATACACGAATGTCATATAAGTGTAGGATTTTTAACGAGAGGCTGAGATATTGACTGGTAGTAAAGACGTTTTATTAAGGTGAGATACCAGGTTGTTCAATAAGTTTTGTCGTTCGATAAGAAAAACACAATGTTATGGTTCAAAATACACTTTATTATTCAGATTTTTAATCTCCGGTGAACATTAATGCACTTGCTCCAACGATCCTCCAATCTGTGGATCCCATCCCTGAAGGGAGATTCCGGATTCCTTGCCACGCATACATTTTTTGAGTTCTGGAAAGAAATGGAAGTCGCTGGGGGCCAAATCTGGTGAATACGGCGTATGCTCCAACAATTCGAACTTTAATTCATGGATTTTAGCCATTGTCAAAATGCTCTTGTGACACGGTGCGTTGTCCTGATGAAAAAGGATTTTTTTCTTCTGCAAACCGGGTCTTTTTCCACGAATTTTTTCCTTCAACTGGTCCGAAAGGTTGCACTAATATTCAGAATTAATTGTTTTACCAGTTTGCAAGTAATCCACAAATAAAATTCCTTTCGCATCCCAAAAACTGATGCCAGAACCTTCTTCGCCAAAAGTTGCTCGGTATAGATTTCTGGACACGAACTCGTTTCGAAGCCGAACAACCAGGTTTACACCACTCTTTAGCCTCTTGTTTTGATTTAGGATCATGGTGATAGAGCCAAGTCTCATCCATAGTGATGAATCGACGCACAAAATCCACTTTATCCTTTTTAAAACGCTCCAAATGTTGTTGAGAAAGTCGCATTCGAATGTGTTTTTGTTCAATTGTTAGCGAATGCGGCACCCATTGTGCACACAGCTTTTTAAAACTCAAAATTTCATTTAAAATATGACTCACACTGCCTAATGAGATGTGTAGAGCCTCTACTAAATCCCTCTCAGTCAATCGACGATCTTCCAAAACCATATCCTGTACTTTGGCTACGATTTCTGGTGTTGATGCGGTTTTTGGACGTCTTTCACGTGGATCGTCTTCAAGGCTTGTACGACCACGTTTAAATTCAGCAATTGTTGATTCGCAATATGTTGCTCATTTTAATGTGTTATAAGTGTAGGATTTTTAATGTCAGGGTGGGATATTGACTGGCAGTACAGACTATTTATTACTGTAACTTGCTTACTCTTCTAATACGCTATTTGCCAAAAGTTGCTCGTTATACACTAACGTGTTATAAGTGTAGGATTTTTAATGTCAGGGTGAGATATTGACTGGTAGTGAAAACGATTTATTACTATAAATTGCTTACTATTCTAATACGCGATTCGCAATAAGTTGCTCGCTATACACTAATGTGTTATAAGTGTAGGATTTTTAATGCCAGGATGAGATATTGACTGGTAGTGAAGACTATTTGTCACTATAAATCGCTTACCATTCTAATACACTATACGCCATAAGTTGATCACTATACAGTAATGTCTCTGTAAAAACGCTGACCCCGCTGCTTAGACACACGGTCTCTTAAGAAATCGCACCTAAACTCCATTCCTACCCTTATTCGTCAAGGAATATGTTGGGCCTATAAGAAAAGGTGGAATAGTACGATTGATAGATCGAACTTGCCTTGACTCTACGCTTCTTTATTATTGTACGTAAAATACCGTATCGCACATACGTAAGCATCGGATTTACTACCATTTGTTGCGTGAAAATACTATGCAACCATCGCAAGTATTAAGAACATCGTACAAAGGTACATGTGGAACAACGAAATTAGTTTTCTGGAATATTACGCGGACGATTTGTCCGACACATCGAGCGATAATGACAGTAATTCTATTATTGATTCTGAACGTGTGTATATGATGGTGACTATTTAGCAATGTGGAAAGATGTGTCTGAAATAGTGATAGTGATAACGAGATTATTGTGCCCAAACATAAAACTATGCAACTAAATATAAATTCAAGTGAATCCGAGCAATCGGAAACTAAAGATATTTGAATAAAGGAGGACAGAACCATAAATCTAGAAACTTAAGGCAATTCTACATTGCATGTATTATGTCACGTACGAAATTCACGTATTTGTTATTAATTTCCGAACGAAAAAATCGCCCACAGGAAATAATATGCGGTTATTTTAATGTTAAGATATTAAATGCATGACTTACCTTCATAATTTCTTAACATTTCATTTGACTGTACGAATACTTTCTGCGCATCTATTTATGCACATTTTCCTTTCTCCGTTAATATTTTTGTAAATTCTGAGGACAATCAAAATTTGTTTGCTTAAAGTTTGTTCAACAGAATTTTAAGAATATCTGTTACTCATACTTTTTACTGTACGTACACTTTTCTCACCAACTGTAGTCTGGTTTTCTCAGGATTTCCGTCACTACTGCTTTCGGGCTCATACATTTTTCGTCATATTAAAATTTAGCCGACGCGTCTGCCCAGCGGTTGACTTTTACTACTGAAAAGTTCGCCGTGACGCGGCTCAGATGTTTCACCGATTAAAAAATTCCCATGCGTTCTCATGTCTGTATTAGTAGGTGAAAAGCCGGATCGTCAACTCATTGAAATGTTTAATTATAAACATTTAAAACATTATACCAATAATGTGTACTGCAAACGAGTTTATCATATTGTAAACACTGGTAGCATAAAAATATTGGTTGAATGGTTGTTTTTTATCAAATATTGAACAAATATTCGTCAGATCACAATTTTTATTATGGGAGAAATATTGGATCTAAACATTGTACAGATGCAAAAAATGTATCATGAATGTTTAGGTAATATTAACTAAATATCCGACGAATATGAAATAGATACTAAAAATATGTAAACTAAATATTACAAAAATGTGAAATAAATGTGTACAAAGTATAAATTGGTTGTTTAAATAATACTCAATAAGTGAATAATATTCATCGTTTTTATTATGATTGATATTGCGAAAATATTAATTTTCAATACACGAGCACTGCGGAAAAAATGTACTTCGTTAATACTAAATGAATATCTACTTCACAGTGAACAAAAAATGTGTTATTTGTAATATTAAAATAACATATATTTTATACTTTGAACACAATACAGTACCATAACATGAAATAAATATTTAGTAAATACATGGAAAAATATCTCCAAACATGTTCAGATTTTTTAGTAATAAAATTCAAAGGTCAAGCATTTTTCATTATGAGAGTACTTCATATTCTCTCATTACCCGAGTACGTTGATTAACACTGCAAAATCCGCAATCTACCTTACACAGTCTTTGAGAATCTCGCTATTTCCATAATATTACAACGTTTGAAATATTTCATATACATTCATAAGTATTGTAATATTTATTAGTAATATTTATGTAATGTTTATTTCATTTAACTTTTTTTCATCATGCTCTAAAAAACCATCTGTGATTAAGTTTTGACATGTACGGAAAGCGGAAAATGGAGCCTGAGAGGAAGAAACTTTGTATACTCTTCTAATAAGACCCTCGATTAAACCGAACTGCACCATCTTACGCTCATTAATTCTTAAATTCTGTTTACGTGCGATGTGTGTCTCTAAGATGCGCTGGCTGCCTTCCTGGAAAGAGAATATAAGAAGAGTCTATCCGTAAGTGCGGTTTTTAACTGTAACGAAGCAAACTTACGAAATTCGAACGCGTACGCCTTCTCCGAAAATTCCTTTGGACGTTAAGATAGTTTAACCCTTTGCACTCTGAATTTTATTTCAATTTCGTTACCAGCAGCTCCCAACGCTTTTAAGTGTTTTATTTGAAATTTACTTTAACTAAAAATATAAAGCAATTTAAATAAATAAAGGAAGAAACAAATTCACTTAAATACCAATTTTATTTACACTATTGTCGTATATTGAAAATTTCAAGGGTATGATATCTTTTGAAAGAACTTGCAAGATGTAACCCTGATTTTCTTTCACACGTTTCACAAAAATAGGTGGTTTCTCTTTTTCCTCCAGATGTTTTTCTATTTGAGTAAACTGCACAGTCTTTGTGTTTTCCTTCGGGATGTAGGAAGATTAAATGAGGCTTTCCATCTAAGCGATCGTGTTTATCATGTGTTCCAGGCCTCCCCAATTTCATATTTGAATGACGACAATCACGAATTAGCATTGACAAAATCTTTTCGTGAAATTTTTTGTGGGCTATAGGTTCTGTTCCTTGGTTTTTTGTTTTTTCTTTGTATAAAATATACGCATTTACCATGGAGATTTCTAATCCCCAAAAGAAATATTCCCTCCACCACTTGAGTGCTCGACGTAAAAAACAGTAAGATGTCGCGTATTGGTTCGCCATATCGACACCATCTATATTTTTATTATAATCTGTGATCACATCCAGTTCTTTTATTTCTCTTCGATTACCTGAATGTCTAACCCTTCTAGTGACATTGCGAGAGCGTCGATAACGTGTGCACGATATCTATTTATTTAGACATGAAAAAATGTCGAGTGGAGCTCGACAAAGGAGCTCCTGCCATAAAAACTGATGTCGAGTCACACTCGACATAGGAGTGCAAAGGGTTAACTATGTTAGTTAACGCCTAGTAGGCGTTATAAATGCTAGATGTGCTTCGAAGTAAATAATCCGTAAATTTTGGCAATTAATCAAGTTCAAACATTGAGAGACATTCGATGGATCGGCTGGTCCAAAGTGCACGACTGATTTTAAAATTCTGCACCAAATTATACTGCAAGATGTAATAAGTGCGGAAATATCTATATAACTAAACATGTGTAGATTGCTATAATTTGACTTCGGTGTATAACAACTCTGTTTAATTTTAGACGAGCGATATTATACCGCAAGGACAAAGTATAACCGAATTAATTTAATGAAAGTAAAGAACTGTAAATGCCTAACGCAAAATTGTGAATTGCAAGGTTGCAAGTTGCAAGGGTGAAAATGTCAAGATTGTAAAAAGTAATATTGTATATTTCAAGTTGCAAGGGTGCAAATGCCAAGATTGCAAAAAGTAATATTGTATATTTCAAGTTGCAAGGGTGCAGATGCCAAAATTGCAAAAAGTAATATTGTATATTTCAAGTTGCAAGGGTGCAAATGCCAAGACTGTAAAAAGTAATATTGTATATTTCAAGTTGCAAAGGTGCAAATGCCAAGATTGTAAAAAGTAATATTGTATATTTCAAGTTGCAAGGGTGCAAATGCCAAGATTGCAAAAAGTAATATTGTATATTTCAAGTTGCAAGGGTGCAAATGCCAAGATTGTAAAAAGTAATATTGTATATTTCAAGTTGCAAGGGTGCAAATGCCAAGATTGCAAAAAGTAATATTGTATATTTCAAGTTGCAAGGGTGCAAATGCCAAGATTGTAAAAAGTAATATTGTATATTTCAAGAATGCAAATTCCAAGACTGTCAAATGCAAAATCAAAAATTGCAATATTTTCGAATGGCGAGATTGTAAATTGCTATGTTAAAAAGTGCATGTTTACAGTTTTCAAAATTTTAAAATGCAAAATTGTAAATTGCAAGAATGTAAATAGCAAAATTGTACGCTGCAATATTGTAGATTATAATATTATAAGTGGCAAGATTGTAGATTGCAATATTGTAAAATATAAGATTGTAAAATGCAAGATTGTAAATTGCAACGTTGTACATGGCATGATTGTGTATTTTAAGACTGCCACTGCAACATTGTGAATTTCAAGGATTATATAAAGCAAGATTATAAGTTGCAAGATTTTGGACTGTAAGATTGCAAATTGCACAGTTGCAGATTCTAAGATTGTAAAATGCAACGTTCTAAATTGCAATATTGTAAATTGCAAAATTGTCAATTTTCAAGGGTGCAAATGCAAGATTGCAAACAGTTGTAAATTCTAAGATTGTAAAATGCAACATTCTAAATTGCAATATTGTAAATTGCAAAACTGTCAAATTCAAGATTGCAAATTGCAAGTTTGCAGTTTTCAAGATTGTAAAATGCAAAATTTTATGTTGCAAGATTATATATTGTAATATTATAAGTGGCAAGATTGTAAATTGTGATACTGTAAAGTATAAAATTGTAAAATGCAAGATTGTAAATTGCAACGTTGTACATGACATGATTGTGCATTTTAAGATTGCCACTGCAACATTGTGAATTCTAAGGGTTATAAAAAGCAAGATTGTAAATTGCAAGATTTTGGATTGTAAGATTGCAAATTGCACAGTTGCAGATCCTAAGATTGTAAAATGCAACGTTCTAAATTGCAATATTGTAAATTGCAAAATTGTCAATTTCAAGATTGCAAATTGCACAGTTGTAAATTCTAAGATTGTAAAATGCAACATTCTAAATTGCAATATTGTAAATTGCAAAACTGTCAAATTCAAGATTGCAAATTGCAAGTTTGCAGTTTTTAAAGATTTTAAAATGCAAAAATATTGCAAGAATGTTAGCAAAATTGTTGCAAGATTATATATTATAATATTATAAGTGGCAAGATTGTAAATTGTGATACTGTAAAGTATAAAATTGTAAAATGCAAGATTGTAAATTGCAACGTTGTACATGACATGATTGTGTATTTTAAGATTGCCACTGCAACATTGTGAATTCTAAGGGTTATAAAAAGCAAGATTGTAAATTGCAAGATTTTGGATTGTAAGATTGCAAATTGCACAGTTGCAGATTCTAAGATTGTAAAATGCAACGTTCTAAATTGCAATATTGTAAATTGCAAAATTGTCAATTTCAAGATTGCAAAATTGCACTGTTTGTAAATTCTAAGATTGTAAAATGCAACGTTCTAAATTGCAATATTGTATATTATTAAATTGCAAAACTGTCAAATTCAAGATTGTAAATTGCAAGTTTGCAAGTTGTTCATGATTGTGTATTTTAAAATGCAACAAATTTATATGTTACAAGATTATATATTGTAATATTATAAGTGATAATATTGTAAATTGCAATAGTATAAATTGTAAGATTATAAAATGCAAAATTATAAATTGCAAGATTGTTATTGCAATATTATAAATTACCAGATTGTGGTTTACAAATTTGCAGATTTCAAAGATTGCAGGTTTCAAGTCTGCAAAATCCAAGGTTAAAAAATGTAGAATTGTACATTGCAAAACATTGTAATTGTACATTGCAAAACTTTTCTGACTTTTCTGATTAACTTATGCCAGATTTTGGACACAGCTTTGACAAAGTCATTCTCGACGTCTACCCCGGCTGCTATACGCTCGATGTGATTCAATCCGTCGACGTAAGGTAATACTCTCTGCGTCGTTAAATCGCATTGATCGCTGTAAAATGCTTCATCTTTCAAAAATATGGGCACTCCTCATACTCCATAGGCTTCGGTTCTGGAGCTAATCTTACAACTTCTTGAAAATTATGGAATGGAAGAATGTACACGTTGTGTTAGGCACATCTAAAAATATCGCGACCAGCACACTATTATTTCTTTCCCACTGCCATACAAGAGCAGCTCAAAATATCACACAAAGGCCTTTTTCCATATTACAGAGATTTTCAATGAAAATCTACTTTTCCATAGTATAGAGATTTTCAATGAAAATCTGTCTTTCCATAGTACAGAGATTTTCAACGAAATGGCCGCTTTTCAAATTCATTACATTATGAAATTTTGTTCAGCACACAACTTATTTAGCACACAGCACATCAGAGCACATACCAAACATCTTTTACTGTTAGTTGAGTTAAAAATATAATTTGGCTAAAACTTGTTCAACCGTTACTTAAACGAAAAATAAATATACTCTTCCGTAAAATGTCGAGTTTATCGCGTGTCGACAGACCAGTAAAGTTCATGCATTTCACGCTGTACAAAATAAAATCTTGTAACACACGAGTACCTTTTACAACACGCATACACATTTGTTGGAGAGTCTTATTAGAAGAGTTACAAAGTTTGTTTCCGTCAGCGTCCATTTTCTACTTCCCGTGCATGTTTTGTGTTTACTATTATTCTACAAACGCAATATGTCGGGAAAATAACGAAACTTTTTAAATTAAAAAGAAAAGAAAAAATAATTAATTATTTTGGCAATTTTGTTTATTTTTATTAAAAATTAGCGACTATTTTATACGAAATTATGTGTTATTCGCTACTTTGTCAAGGAACACGTCTGAGTCCAAAGAGTTGTACAGCTTTCAAATTATATATTGTTTTAAGAGATGGCGTTAGTAATTTTCCGTAAATTTAAAAAGTTCCGTTATTTTTCCGACATACTATATATATCTATTATTTTGCCAGAATGTTGTAATTCACCGTAACGTCTACCTACAGATAGTTTCTTGCGTTTTTTGCGTTTTCTACGTTTGCTGCCGCTTCGAAGCTTCCGTTTATCGCCTTTTTCGGAAAACGGTATATATATTGTTATTCTACATACACAGTATGTCGGGAAAATAACGAAACTTTTTAAATTAAAAAGAAAAGAAAAAAATAATTAATTATTTTGGCAATTTTGTTTATTTTTATTCAAAATTAGCGACTATTTTATACGAAATTATGTGCTATTCGCTACTTTGTCAAGGAACACGTCCGAGTCTAAAGAGTTGTACAGCTTTCAAATTATATATTGTTTTAAGAGATGGCGTTAGTAATTTTCCGTAAATTTAAAAAGTTCCGTTATTTTTCCGACATACTGTGTATGGTGAAAACAAAAACTCGTTTGTTTCGGTGACTTATAGTGAGTAAATACGAATAATAGATTCTATCTAGTTGCATCGGAAGTTACTTATGACTCGAATTTATAGTACGACAGCAAACTATTTTATACGAAATTATGTGCTATTCGCTACTTTGTCAAGGAACACGTCCGAGTCCAAAGAGTTGTACAGCTTTCAAATTATGAGAGTACAGTTTTCCAATTATATATTGTTTCAACCCATTTGCATCATCGCTCTAAATCCGCAATCTTACTAAAAAATCCGATATGTGCAGCTAAACGTTGCGGATACCAGCATGCGCAAGACTCTTAGTGTTTATTCTCATTAGAAATAGTGTTATAGGGTTATTCAAATTATTGTATATTCCTCGTATTTTCCAGAACTAATTTTTTGGCAATTTTGTTTATTTTTATTCAAAATTAGCGACTATTTTATCGAAAAACATTCGCTACTTTGTCAAGGACATTCCATTGACGTTGATGGCTTTCAAATTATATATTGTTTTAAAATCATGTAATGTTGGCATATAATTTCGTTTTTCGACATACTATATATATCTATTAAATTGCCAGAATGTTTCAATATTATCAGGCTGGCCATCTACACTACTATCTATTAGAGTTTTTTGGCACGTTTTCTCACGTTTATTTGCATTTCTATGCTTGTTTATCGCCTTTTTCGGAAAACCGTATATATATTCATTATGGTAACCTAATTTTGTTAAATTTTATTATCTATTATTATTTTTATTATTTTATTATTTTGAACTTACAACCAGAAAAAAAGAAATAATATTTTACACAAAATTCTTTATTGTTTTTTATTGTAAAACTCTTTAACGATTTTGATAAGCAGAAAACAAAAATTATTGTGTGCGGATTTATTCGCTACTTTGATAATGGTCAGTTTTTGTTTGCGGATTATTCCGTCAAATGATGCAAATGGGTTAAGAGATGGCGTTAGTCATTTTCCGTTAATATAAAAAGTTCCGTTATTTTTCCGACATACTCTATATAGCTATTATTTTACCTGAAAGTTGTAACTTACCGTAACGTCTACCTACAGATAGTTTCTTGCGTTTTCTACGTTTGCTGCCGCTTCGAAGCTTCCGTTTACCGCCTTTTTCGGAAAACGGTCGATTGCTGCTTTGTCAGAATGTGGTCGACGAAAAGAAACCCGATCGGTTTGTAATCTGCACCCGATCGCGTCCGGCGACACGGTAGACAATCGACGGCTTATCATTTGTCAAAGTCAAGTAGGGAAAGCTCGGAAGGAGTTCTTATCGAATACTTTGCGCGAAGTTCAAGCCGCGAACTTTCGGCATTGTGGGTTCCTGCCGGGAGAAACTTACGACTGCTTTTCGGCGGGTAAATACTCGCGTCATCTTCAATGCTTTTTGATAACAACGGACAATTTATCAATTTCAGTCCTAGTGTAACCCAATGCTTCGCAGGTAAATTAGTCGTTTATGTAGGTTGAGGGCAGTTTGTTGTTCAAGTTCAACTGTGATACGTTGGGAGAACTGCGTGAAAATTGATTGAAAGTGTCTATGATGTTGTATACTTCGAATATTGTACGCGACAATTTAATTTCGATTAAAAATTGTCTTTAAATTCGTGTGCTTGGTGCAATTTAATGTGACGGTTTGGGCAAAAATCAGGAAGGGTTGAAACATAAAGACTTGTACCATAAACCTTAAATGCATAATGTGTAAAAAAATAAACACTGTCTTTAAGACATAATTAAAGTATTAACCGCAGTGAAGTTTTGACTTTTGACTGGATGCATTCAAACAAAATATGAGAAAAGAAAAAGAAAGAAGTAAATTCGCGCAATTTTTAATATGAGATTTAGATTGACGAATTGTTTCGGTGCATCCGAATAAGTTAATGAAACTTAGGAGTAACAATAAAATTAAATTAAATTAAATACAATAAAATAAATTAATTAAAATTTCTTAACAATTAGTAAGTAAATATATCCATACTTTTTTCTTACTAAATAAACGATATAATTTTTAAACTCCTTCATTTCTTCTTCTTAAAAAAAATGAATACCTATATACTATTTTTTTAAATTTTATCATAAACCTGTATGATAATCTACACATAATATAATTTTTTGAGTCAAAATTAAAAAATGATGCATTTAAGGGTTAAGTTACAAACATTTTCTATGTTAACAATTTCATTTTCATTTTCAATGTAGTTTGTTTTAAATGGATATACTGGGTGTGAGGGCGATTGAATTACTATTTGAACAGAAATTTAAAAATTTAATAAGTTTGCATTAAAATTACTATTTGATTGAAACACTTATTGGTGTATATATTAAGAACATCACAACTGGAACACGTAGGCACTCCTAATTCTTAAATACTATTCTCTTCTTTCCGATAATGCCAGATCCAAACTTACCCAAAAATAAGTTCACACGTCCATGCCCCATCTGGTTCCTCCAAATTAAATTACCACGTTTCCAAGTGGCCGAAGGTAATTCCGAATAGTCGAGAAACGGTACGATCGATAATTACTGATCGACAATTAGTTACCCGTAAAATACCAAACTGAAACCATCGCATACTGAACGAGTATTATACTAAATTTGTATGAAATAGAGTGTCGCATTACATTTGTATTATATATTATAAGAATGTATTTTCTTCTTCTCTCCTACGCGTTGTAATTTGGGAAGCAATCAGTGACAAGAATTTGACAACTCTGGTTAAAACTGTTAAATTAAACAGTTAAGTTAAATCTGATAAATTTAAATATTGTCAATTTTTGAACAAGGATTTTCATGCAACAATTTTAAATGATTCTCACTTAAATATTGCTAATTTTCAAGCAGTACGATTAAATCTGATAAATTTAAATATTGTAGATATTTAAACAAGAATTTTATATTTGTGTGAATGTTTTTTCATAAATTTAGGAATTGTCGACTATCAAGCGGCAATTTTAAATAATCTTCACTTAAATATTGCTAATTTTCAAGCAGTACGATTACACCTGGTAAATTGAAATATTATCAATTTTTAAACAAGAATTTTATATTTTTGTGACCGTATTCCCATAAATTTGGGCATTGTTGATTTTCATGCGGCAATTTTAAATGATCCTCATTTAAATATTGCTAATTTTCAAGCAGTACGATTACACCTGGTAAATTGAAATATTATCAGTTTTTAAACAAGAATTTTATATTTTTGTGACCGTATTTCCATAAATTTGGGCATTGTCGATTTTCATGCGGCAATTTTAAATGGTCCTCACTTAAATATTGCTAATTTTCAAGCAGTACGATTATACTCGATAAATTTAAATATTGTCAATTTTTAAACGAGAATTTTATATTTTTGTGACCGTTTTTCCATAAATTTAGGCATTGTGGATTATCAAGCAGCAATTTTAAATAATTTTCACTTAAATATTGCTAATTTTCAAGCAGTACAATTAAATCCGATAGATTTAACTATTGTCAATTTTTAAACGAGAATTTTGTATTTTTGTGAATGTGTTTCTACAAATTTAGGCATTGTCGATTATCAAGCGGCAATTTTAAATGATCCTCACTTAAATATTGCTAATTTTCAAGCAGTATGATTAAATCCGATAAATTTAAATATTGTCAATTTTTAAACGAGAATTTTGTATTTTTGTGAATGTGTTTCTACAAATTTAGGCATTGCCGATTATCAAGCGGCAATTTTAAATGATCTTCACTTAAATATTGCTAATTTTCAAGCAGTATGATTAAACCCAATAAATTTAAATATTGTCAATTTTAAACGAGAATTTTATATTTTTGTGAATGTGTTTCCATAAATTTAGGCATTGTCGATTATCAAGCGGCAATTTTAAATGATCCTCACTTAAATATTGCTAATTTTCAAGCAGTACGATTAAATCCGATAAATTTAAATATTGTCAATTTTTAAACGAGAATTTTATATTTTTGTGAATGTATTTCCATAAATTTAGGCATTTTCGATTATCAAGCGGCAATTTTAAATGGTGTCCATTTAAATATTGTTAATTTTCAAGCGGTACGATTACTACCGGCTAAATTTAAATATCGTCAAGTTTTAAACAAGAATTTTATATTCTTGTGAATGTATTACCATCAATTTCGGTGTTGTCAATTTTCATGCCGCAATTTTAACACTAAACGTACCAAGCCTTTAAAAATTTACTTTAAAACGGTACATTCGTTTTTATTTCTTTTGCACATTTGACTTTCTGTAAATTCTTATATTATCTGATTATTCAATATCTCGCTTTAATAAATTTGGAATTTCTTTCTGAAAATTAACGTTTACTCCATAAAAGGTCAAATGACGCCTCATGGTAAGAATACGTAGGTGTAAAGTACCGGTACGTTTAGTGTTAAATGATCTTCACTTAAATATTGCTAATTCTCAAGCAGTACGATTAAATCCGATAAATTTAAATATTGTCAATTTTTAAACGAGAATTTTATATTTTTGTAAATGTATTTCCGTAAATTTAGGTATTGTCAAATATCAAACGGCAATTTTACATGACGTCCACTTAAATATTGTTAATTTTCAAACGGTACGATTAAATCCGATAAATTTAAATACTGTCAATTTGTAAACAAGAATTTTATATTTTTGTGACCGTATTTCCGTAAATTTGGGCACTGTCGATTTTCATGTGACAATTTTAAATGATTCTCCCTTAAATATTGCTAATTTTCAAGTAGTACGATTAAATCCGATAAATTTACTTTAAAATGGTACATACATTGCGATTTCTTTCATTCATTTTACTTTCTGTAAATTCTTATATCATCTGATTATTCAATATCTCTCTTTAATAAATTTGGAATTTCTTTCTCAAAATTAACGTTTATTCCATAAAAGGTCAAATGACGCCTCATGGTAAGAATATATAGGTGCAAAGTATCGGTACCTTTAATATTAAACAAACATTACATTATTGACACTATTTGAAACCCATTAAACCCATATCATAAAGATGCACTTTTCATCTTCGCGCACGCGACCCAATGGGGTTTTTCGCTTTTCTCGTCATTCGACGATAAACGAAAAAAGAGTCAAAACAATCAAACCCAATAAAAACAGCCTTGCACCGCAGAATTTCGACTCGTCGAAAGATTCCCGGAATTGAACGAATCTGCCCGGAGTCAGGAAGCGCAAATCTCCTCCGCTGTTATTCGCATAACGAACTGCTATTCACAATGGACTGCGGACGAACAGGTGAAGCTAAAATGGCGGGTGATCGTTAAAGGGCGAGCCCGTCATTAGTGCGCTGTCGACTTTGTCCGAACTTATCCTGCAACTTCGAGCCATTCGACGAACGTTCCCGGCAGCCGACTGATTAGAATCACTAAGAACGCCTTTTGGCGTGTGTGTGTGCTGTTGGGGTAGAAAGTATTCGTGCACCGATCAATTACGGTCGAAATTACCATTCGTTAATTAATCTTTATGAGCAGCGAGTTTGTGTGGTGGGAGAAAATATCAATATATGATGTATATACGCGCGACCCTCAATTTACGCGGCGTAAAGTTTGCCCGTGGATTGGTTATACGCGAATGAAAATCCCGTAAATGGAGTATATCGGTAGAAAATAAAAAGATTGGATATAAAAGCTCGTGTACTAGTAACTTTCGTTTTGTGTTTTGCGTTTAGAGCGGTTCGAGTAACTGTATATGTATTATTTATTTTCTATTCAAAAATGTATATGCTGGTGTATTGTATAACGGCGGTATATTATGAATTCTTATAAATAGAATGGAGTGGTGTACTAAAATTAAATCGAAAGGAGAAAATTCAAAAACACACATTTTTGCAAGCTCCTGAGGAGGAAATATGAGAATTCCAAAATATGTAAAGATTAAAAAATGGTATGGCAAATGAAACTACACCTATAATAAGGCTTCAAGAGTTATTTCCTGCGATCAGTTTAATTTCCTAAACCAGTTTAATTTCTTTCAAGCTTCGGTAAAATACAAATGTTGGGTCCTGTTGTGCTTGACATTCGATTTCTTATAATTTCTTTTAAATTACTTATTTTACTTTTAATTTAATTTAACAATATACTATATAGTATATTATATGCTCAATAGTTTTGTCGTTAAAAAAAATATATGTTAATTCAAAATACACTTTATTATTCATCAGTATAATCTCCTTGAACATTAATGCACTTGCTCCAACGATCCTCCAATCTGTGGATCCCATCCCTGAAGTGAGATTCCGGAAGGTCTGCAAAATACGCTTCAACAGCCGTTATGACCTCTTCATTTGACGAAAAACGCTTGCCACGCATAATTTTTGAGTTCTGGAAACAAATGGAAGTCGCTGGGAGCCAAATCGTGAATACGGCGGATGTTCCAACAATTCGAACTTTAATTCATGGATTTTAGCCATTGTCAAAATGCTCTTATGACACGGTGCGTTGCAACCTGATGAAAAAGGATTTTTTTCTTCTGCAAACCGTGGTCTTTTTTCACGATTTTTTTTCCTTCAATGGTCCAAAAGGTTGCAATAATATTCAGAATTAATTGTTTTACCAGTTTGCAAGTAATCCACAAATAAAATTCCTTTTGCATCCCAAAAAACTGATGCCAGCAACCTTCGGCCGATTTCTGGACACGAACTCGTTTCGAAGCCGAACAACCAGGTTCACAACTCTTTAGGCTCTTGTTTTGATTTAGGATCATGGTGATAGACCCAAGCTCATCCATAGTGATGCATCGACGCCAAAATCCACTTTATCCTTTTAAAACGCTCCAAATGTTGTTGAGAAAGTCGCATTCGAATGTGTTTTTGTTCAATTATAGCGCGCGGCACCTAATTGTGCACACAGATTTTTTCAAACTCAAAATTTCATTTATATGACTCACACTGCCTAATGAGATGTGTAGAGCCTCTACTAAATCCCTCTCAGTCAAGAAGAGTGAACCAACAAAACAAAAACAAATTTGGACTAGTAGCAACGCCCTCTCTTATTGACTATATTGTATGGTATATAGTATATTTAAATAATTTTTAAATTACTTATTTACAAGACACATTCCCTTTACGTTTTCACTTATGCAATTCCAATTAACATATACAAATTTTTCATGCGGTGATTTTTCAAAAATTATTATAATATTTTTAGCACATTACAAATATCATAACATTTTCTACGAATCGTTCGTCAGGGTGATGTGTAGTGTCGCTTCAAGTTTATATCCTATTCCTAAGTTCTTTGAATCAGCGTGTGCATTGCAACACTGACTGCACAAAAAGAAAAGCCGAATATTGCGGCGTGGTCTCGCACCGACGTATTTTATTATTCACGCGATAAGATGGAATTCGCGGTACCCCAGGAGATTCCGTTTTCCAATTAATATTATAATTAATTCCAATTAATATATACAATTTTTCATGTGGTAATTTTCCAAAAATTATTATAATACTTTTATATTATTAATTATTATATATATTAATATTATTGTTACGGTTGACATTCGATTTATTATAATTTCTTTTAAATCACTTATTTAAATCAAAGATTTAGTCGTACGAGGCACATTCCCTTTGCGTTTTCACGTAAGCAATTCCAATTAACATATACAAATTTTCATTTGGAGATTTTCCAAAAATTATTGTAATACTTTTAGCATATTACAAATATTATCTTATACGGGTCGTCAGTTAGGGTGATGTGCAGTGTCGCTTCAAGTTTATATCCTTTTGATCCTGAATTCTTTGAATCAGCGTGTGCATTGCAACACTGACTGCACAAAAAGAAAAGCCGAATATTGCGGCGTGGTCTCGCACCGACGTATTTTATTATTCACGCGATAAGATGGAATTCGCGGTACCCAAGAGATTCCGTTCTATCGCTGCACGCGTTGTCTCGCGCTGTCCCGGCGATAATTTTGCAGACCGGCAGATACCGCAACCTGACGACGCCGAATTTCTGAGCGCCGTTGCCGAAACATTAAACTTCACGGCGCATTATGTCAGGAAGCAAAACCCGCGGCAGAACCGATTACGCACGATAACTGCCAGCGGCCGTACTATTTCACGTTAATTTGCCAGTAATTCAGGAATTACCGGAATTAACCGGCGCGGCCCAAATAATGCGCGGAACAGATTTATTTCGGTTTATCGACGGTTTATATGCATTCGTCTAGATCCGGAAGTCGGATGTTCGACGTCAGCGGACGAGTTTCGACTCTTTGCAGTCGATTGTCTCATGTGAGGGGACGTCGCAGTCTGATGTACCACTTGACGTGATCGAACGTTTGAAACTCCGTCAAACGTCGCGTACAATTCATTTTCCACTAAACTCGCCTCTGAAGAAAAAGTGAAAAGGGAAAAATGAAAATTATGAAAAGAGAAACGATGTTGATATGACCAATCGTTTAAAATTCAATCAAACATCACATTGTTGTCGCTTTATCTCTATTATCTATAGTGATCGAACGTTTGAAACTCCGTCAAACGTCGCGTACAATTAATTTTCCAATAAACTCGCCTCTGAAGAAAAAGTAAAAAGGGAAAAATGAAAATGATGAAAGAGAAACGATGTCGGCATGACCAATCTTTGAAATTCCACCAAACATCATATTGTTGTCACTTTATCTCTATTATATAGTGATGGAACATTATATCCGTCCTGGTCAAAGAATATATACCCTCCTCTGAAGGAAAAGTGAAAATCAAAAGATGAAAATTATGAAAGAGATATGATGTCGGCATGAACAATCGTTTGAAATTCCATCAAACATCACATTGTTATAGCTCTATCTCTATTACCTATAGTGATCCAACGTTTGAAACTCCGTCAAACGTCGCGTACAATTAATTTTCCAATAAACTCGCCTCTGAAGAAAAAGTAAAAAGGGAAAAATGAAAATGATGAAAGAGAAACGATGTCGGCATGACCAATCGTTTGAAATTCCACCAAACATCACATTGTTGTCACTTTATCTCTATTATTACTTGGCATTAACTTCGGCCCGGGTCAAAAACATATATAGAAGGAAAGACAAAGGTTGAAGGAAAAAGTTAATTATATATATAACCACATTCGGTTCTCTATATGAAAATTATGATAGAGAAACGATTTCGACATGAACGATTTTTTCAAAGTATATCAAACATCACATTGTTGTCGCTTTATCTCTGTTATCACTTGGCATTAATTTCAGCTCAGGTAAAAAAATTGTATGAAAGGAAAGACGAAGGTTGACATAAAAAAAATCGTATTAGTTCGATTGGATTTAACAATCGGCGTTGTCGAACGTTTGGAAGCTATTATATGTTGTATATAATTTAATTTCGTTGCGTACAATTCATTCTCTACTACACTGTGAAAGAAAAAGTGAAAATTATGGAAGAGAAACGATTTCGGCATGAACTATCGTTTGAAATTTCATCAAACATCATATTGTTGTCACTTTATCTCTATTATCAATTGGCATTAACTTCAGCCCTGGTAAAAAAAAATATATATAAGCAAAGACAAAGGTTGAAAGAAAAAAAATTTGTATTAGTTCGATTGGACTTACCACTCGGCGTTTTCGAAAGTTTGGAAACTATCAAACGTTATGTACAATTTTATTTCGTCGCGTACAACTCATTTTCTACTAAACTCGCTGCTGAAAAAAGTGAAAATTATGAAAAAGAAACGATTTCGATATGCACAATCGTTTGAAATTCCATCAAATATCACATTGTTGTCGCTGTATCTCTATTATGAGTTGACATTAATTTTAGCCCTGGGTCGAAAAAAAATATAAAGGAGATTGAAATATAGGATAAATATATATATAGGATATATATGTAGGAGGTAAAAATATATAGGAGGTTGAAAGAAAAAAATGGGATTAATTCGATTGGACGTTAACCATCTGAATTCGGTTCTCCTGTCTGAAAGGACGTCGCAAGTCTGATGTACCACTTGACGTGATCGAACGTTTGAAACTCCGTCAAACGTCGCGTACAATTCTTCTCTACTAAACTGTGAAAGAAAAAGTGAAAATTATGGAAGAGAAACGATTTCGGCATGAACAATCGTTTGAAATTCCATCAAACATCACATTGTTGTCGCTTTATCTCTATTATCACTTGACATTAACTTCAGCCCTGGACAAAAAAAAATACACATATATGAAGGAAAGACAGAGGTTGAAAGAAAAAATTGAATTAATTCGATTGGATGTTAACCATCTGCATTCGGCTCTCCCGTTTGAAAAGACATCGCAACACATATCACTCGACGTGATCAAACGTTTGAAACTCCGCCAAACGTCGCGTACAATTCATTCTCTACCAAACTGTGAAGGAAAAAGTGATAATTATGGAAGGAAAACGATTTCGACATGAACAATCGTTTCAAAGTCCTTTACACATCATATTATTGTCACTTTATCTCTGTTATCAGTTGGCATTAACTTCAGCCCCAGCCAAAAAAAATACACATATATAGAAGGAAGGACAAAGGTTGAAAGAAAAAATTGTTAGGTTCGATTTGACTTACCACTCGGTGTTTTCGAACATTCGGGAGCTATCAAACGTTGTATATAATTTCCTTTCGTCGCGTACAATTCATTTTCTACTGAACTCGCCGCTGAAGAAAAAGTGAACATTATGAAAGAGAAACGATTTCGGCATAAACAATCGTTTGAAATTCCATCAAACATTACGTTGTTATCGCTTTATCTCTATTATCTATAGTGATCGAATGTTTGAAACTCCGTCAAACGTCGCGTACACTTCATTTTCCACTAAACTCGCCTCTGAAGGAAAACTGAAAAAGGAAATATGAAAATTATGAAAAAGAAATGATGTCGGCATGAACAATCGTTTGAAATTTCATCAAACATGACATTCTTGTCGCTTTATCTCTATTATCAGTTGGCATTAACTTCAGTCCGCGCCAAAAAAAAATATATATAGAAGAGACAAAGATTGAAAGAAAAAATTGTATTAGTTTAATTGGACTTACTACTCGGTGTTTTCGAACGTTTTAAAGCTATCAAACTTTGTATATAATTTCATTTCGTCGCGTATAATTAATTTCCTACTAAACTCGCCTTTAAAGAAAAAGTGAAAAGGAAAAGATGAAAATGATGAAGGAGAAACGATTTCGGCATGAACAATCGTTTGAAATTCTATCAAACATATCACATTGTTGTCATTTTATCTCTATTATCACTTGACATTAACTTCAGTCCTGGACAAAAAACAATACACATATATGAAAGGACAGGTAGAGGTAGAAACAAAAAAATTGTATTAGTTCGAGTGGAGTTACCACTCGGCGATTTCGAACGTTTGGAAGCCATTATACCTTGTGTATAATTTAATTTCCATTGACGTATCATACTAAACTCGCCTCTAAAAACTAAAAAAGACTAAATAAAGACGGAAAAATGAAAATTACAAAAAAGAAATGATGTCCGTGTGACAAATAGTTCGAAATTCCATCAAACGTTACATTTTTACCATTTTATCTTTATCGTCACTTGTCATTGACTTCAGCCTCGGTAAAAATATATAGAAGGAAAGACAAAGGTTTAAAACAAAGAAATGACACAAGCACGATTGAACGTTAATCCTTTAAACTCGGATGTCACCTGTCAAGGGATATCGAAGTTTTTTAGTGGTTCTACATTTAGAATCATTCAAAGTATTTCGTGAAGATGTTTTCACGAGTAATAATACAATATATTATTATAAAATTCACATCGCGTGAACGGTTGTCGAGTTGCTGGTTGGTCTGAATGCAAAGAGTTAAATTGTAAAATCGCGCAACGCACTTTAGCTTTATTTTGTGGTGTGAAACAGCTGGGAATGCATGATTGAAGTAGCGGCGTGTAAATATGTACTGAACGCATACACATAAAGTTACGGGCGTATCGTTCGGAAGGTATCGAGTTTTCCGGGACTTCCGTTTACCGTCTTCCGTTCGTTCGCATATTACGTATTGCTTCCTATCGTATTTTCATGCGGTGAAATTTATTGGTAACTGATACAGATTTATTTACGCGTAAAATTCAAGTATTCGTTAAAAGTCAGTTATCTCTTACGCATGTCAAAATTAAACACTACCAAATTACCGAACGCAAATTGATGCTTTATTTTGTTGTCTAAAATAGATCCGCGTGATATTAAAATTATTATTACACAACCACCATACACACATAGTATCGTCAGTGTCCATATTATGTATTCCTTCCCACGAATTTTTGTGCGGTGAATTTTATTGGTAAGTGATACAGATTTATTTATGCGTAAAATTCAAGTATTCGTTAAAATTCAGTTATCTCTTACGCATGTAAAAATTAAACACTACCAAATTGCCGAACGCAAATTTACGCTTCATTTTGTTGTCTGGAATAAATCCGCGTGATATTAAAATTATTATTACACAACCACAGATACACACTTAGTATCGACAGTTCCTATATTATGTATTCCTTCCCACGTATTTTCATGCGGTGAAATTTATTGGTAAGTGATATAGATTTATTTACGCGTAAAATTCAAGTATTCGTTAAAATTCAGTTATCTCTTACGCATGTAAAAATTAAACACTACCAAATTACCGAACGCAAATTTACGCTTCATTTTGTTGTCTAAAACAGATCCGCGTTATATTAAAATTATTATTACACAACCACACATAGTATCGACAGTTCCCATATTATGTATTCCTTCCCACGTATTTTCGTGCGGTGAAATTTATTGGTAACTGATACAGATTTATTTGTGCGTAAAATTCAAGGATTCGTTAAAAGTCAGTTATCCATTACGAATGTAAAAATTAAACATTACCCAATTACCAAACACAAATTCACGCTTCATTTTGTTGTCTAAAATAGATCCGGATGTTATTAAAATGATTATTACACAACCATATATCCAAACATACGATAGTATCGACAGTTCCCATATTACGTATTCCTTCCCACGTATTTTCATGCGGTGCGATTTATTGGTAACCGGTGCAGATTTATTTATGTGTAAAAATCAAATAGTCTCTAGAAGTCGGTTATCCGTTACACGTGTAAAAGTTACAAATCGCTAAATTATCAAATGCAAATTTACGCTTAATTTTGCTGTGTAAAATAGATCCGCGTGTTACTAAAATTATTATTACACAATCTAGATGCAGCACTATCATAACATAAAAATTAAATGGTACGTCGAAAGTTAGATATTCATTTCCTACGCAAAAGCTTCCAATTTCAAAATTGTTGAGTGCAAATTTCCGCTTTAACTTCACTGTGTAAAGTAGTTCCGCGGACGTGATTGAAAGAATTATTACGAAAAAAATACGCGTAGAAACATTCGCGTGCGAAGCTACGAATGTATAACACGACTACAAAGAGTTGCACTCTGTTGAGTAATCTGGAATTTCCATTCGTTCGCATATTACATATCATATATAAAAATCCATTAGCAGCTAAAGGTCAGATATCTGTTATCCATGCAAAAGTCTTAAATTTTAGAACTAGCAAACGCGAATTTACGTTTATATTCACTGTGTAAAATATCCAAAAGTAAGTGATTAAAAACACACGAATTTACATTTATATTCGCTGTGTAAAATATCCAAGGGTAGGTGATTAAAAATATTATTACGCAAAAATCCGGAACTTTCGCTTTCGGTTTTCACGCAACGCAACTCGTTAATATAATCTACATTACAAATCTCCGATTACCAACTTAACTTCTCGATGCAAAACCGTCAAATTGCTCGATTAGAATCATCACTGCATAAACACACACACAAAAACACCCAAGCATCAAAACACAGCAATATCACACGAGGCACCCAGCCTTACAAAATATCAAATAATCCTGAACTTTCGCTTTCGGTTTTTGCGCAACAGAACTTATTGCTGATTTAATTTACATTACAAATTTCCCATTACCAACTTACCTTCTTCATGCAAAACCGTATAAAATTCTCGACTAGAAGCATGACTGCACAAACACAAATGCAAGAACACCATGCATGAAAACAGCAGTATCACATGAGGCACCCAGAGTTACAAAATATCTATTATAATCATCCCAAAATTTCGCTTTCTGTCCCCACGCAAGGCAACTCATTGCTGATTTAATTTACATTATACATTTCCGATTGCCAACTAACCTTCTGCATGCAAAACCATACAAATGCTCGATTGGAATCATCACTGCATAAACACACACACAAGAACACCCATGCACGAAAATATAGCAGTATCACACGAGGTACCCAGACCAACAAAATATCAAATAATCCTGAACTTTCGCTTTCGGTTTTCACGCAACGGAACTCATTGCGGATTTAATTTACATTACAAATGTCCCATTACCAACTTACCTTCTTCATGCAAAACCGTAAAAAATTTTCGACTAGAAGCATGACTGCACAAACACAAATGCAAGAACACCATGCATGAAAACAGCAGTATCACATGAGGCATCCAGAGTTACAAAATATCTATTACAATATTCCCAAATTTTCGCTTTCTGTCCCCACGCAACGCAACTCATTGCTGATTTAATTTACATTATACATTTCCGATTGCCAACTAACCTTCTGCATGCAAAACCATTGAAATTGGTCGACTAGAAGTATCACTGCCTAAACCCACACACAAGAACACCCATGCATGAAAATATAGCAGTATCACATGAGGTACTCAGACTTACAAAATATCAAATAATCCTGAACTTTCGCTTTCGGTTTTTGCTCAACGCAACTCATTGTTAATATAATCTACATTACAAATTTCCGATTACCAACTTACTCTCTTCATGCAAAATCGTAAATAATTCTCGATAACACACATGCTAGAACACCATGCATGGAAAAAACAGCAGTATCACCCGAGGTACCCAGTCTTCCAATATATCAAATAATCCTGAACTTTCGCTTTTGGTTTTCGCGCAACGGAGATCATTGCTGATTTAATTTAGATTACAAATTTCCGATTACCAACTTAACTTCTTTACGCAAAACCGTTAAAATTGCTCGACTAAAAGTATCACTACGTAAACACACACACAAAAACACCCATGCATGAAAATATAGCAGTATCATACGAGGTACTCAGACTTACAAAATATCTAATAATCCTAAACTTTCGCTTTCGGTTTTTGCTCAACGCAACTCATTGTTAATATAATCTACATTAAAAATTTCCAATTTCCAACTTACCTTCTTTATGTAAAACCGTAAAAAATGCTCGAATAGAAGCATCACTGCGTAAATACACATAAGGATACCCATGCATGAAAACACAGCGATATCACACGAGGCACCCAGACTTACAAAATATCAAATAATCCTAAAATTCGCTTTCGGTTTTCGCGCAACGGAACTCATTGCTGATTCAATTCACATTACAAATTTCCGATTACCAACTGAACTTCTTCATGCAAAACCGTAAAAAATTCTCGATTACAAATATCACTACGCATACACACACACACACAATGGTATCCACACATGAAAACCATAACATTTGTAAGGCACCCAGACTTACAAAATACGTAATATATAAATATCTAATAAAATATCTAATCCCAAACTTTCGCTTTCGATTTTCACGCGACGCCCATCTTTATTAATATAATCTACATTACAAATTTCTGATCATAAACTTAATTTCTTCATGCAAAACCGTAAAAATTTCTAGATTAGAAGCATCCCTGCGCATTCACACACACTCAAGAATATTCACACTTGCAAACTATCGAATAATCCGGAAGTTCCGCACTTCGGCATATCTCATATTCATTCTTTCCTTCCCCCGGCCCGGCGAATCCTCATTCCATGCTGCAACATGCACGGGAGGTCGCCGTTTCACTCGCATTCGATTTACCCTCGCCCACCGAACCCGCGGAATACAGAATTTCTTCGGTTCCACTCGATTCCTCCGTCCCATTCTCTGTCTTACCCCTCCGCCGCAACCCGTGAACGTTCGCCAGCCCGTGAAAACCCGGCACATCTCGCGAAACGTCGTTTACATTACGAATGATACCGCACCAACTTCCGTCGGCGACGATATTGCCATTTTCCTGGGTCCTAGCATTCTTATTTCCCTGAAAAAGATTATTAATAGTGCAATGTATGAGGGGACGGTGTTTCTTAGAAAGAAAAAAGGAGAGAATCGAAGAAAGACCGTCGAAATAATCGACAATAAGGAAAGATAATGCAACTAAGAAGTAAGGCATCAGAAGTAAGGATGCTGTTTCATTTTTTGATTCTACATGTATTCTATAAAGTAAGTTAAATTTGTATTAGGTGTGCGTTTAGTTATCCAGATTATTTCTGCTTTGGTAATCTTCCGTTGGCGATGATATTGCCATTCTCCCGGCTCCCAGCATTCTTATTTCCCTGAAAAAGATTATTAATAGTGCAATGTATGAGGGGACGGTTTCTTTTAGAAGGAAAAAATCAACGGATTGAAGGAAGATCGTAGAAACAATGAAGCATAAGGAAAAACAATGCAATTAAGAAATAAGGTATCAGAAGTAAGGTTACTGTTTCAGTTTTTGATCCTACATATATGTATAAACTGTTGAGTATTTCAATAATTAGTTTACTTACACCAATTCATATTCCTATTTGATGATATTTGGAATCTGTATTAGGTGTGCGTTTAGTTATCCTTATTTCTCTTGAATTATTAATTCCCTTATTCTTATTTCCATGAAAAAGATTATTAATAGTGCAATGTATACGAGGTGATGTATCTTAGAAGGAAAAAAAGAGAGGATCGAAGAAAGATCGTAAAAATAATCGACAATAAGGAAACATAATGCAACTAAGAAGTAAGACTGCTGTTTCATTTTTCGATCGTACATATAAAAAGCATTACGAATTTCAATAATTATTTTGCTTGCACCAATTCATATTCCTATTTATTAAAATTTGGAATCTGTATTAGGTGTGCGTTTAGTTGTCCAGATTATTTCTGCTTTAGTAATCTTCCGTTGGCTATGATATTGCCATTTTCCCGGCTCCCAGCATTCTTATTTCCCTGAACAAGATTATTAATATTGCAATGTATGCGGGGGCGGTGTCTATTACAACGAAAAAATGAGAGGATCGGAAAAAGATCGCAGAAATAATAAAGCATAAGGAAAGACAACGGAATTAAGAAGTAAGGCATCAGAAGTAAAGATGCTGTTTCATTTTTCGATCCTACTTATAAAAATCATTACGAATTTCAATAATTATTTTGCTTACACCAATTGATATTCCTATTTGATGAAATTTGGAATCTGTATTAGGTGTGCGTTTAGTTATCCTTATTTCCCTTGAATTATTAGCTCCCTTTTCTTATTTCCCTAAAAAAGATTATTAATAGTGCAATGTATATGGGGGCGGTGTCCTTTGCAAGGAAAAAGGCGAGGATCGAAAGAAGATCGTAGAAACAATGAAGCATAAGGAAAGACAATGCAATTAAGAAGTAAGGCTGCTGCTTCATTTTTCGATCCGACATATATAAACTGTTGAGTATTTCAATAGTTAGTTTACTTACACCAATTCATATTCCTATTTGATACAATTTGGAATCTGTATTAGGTGTGCGTTTTGTTATCTACATTATTTCTGTTTTGGTAGTTTTCTGTTGGCGACAATATTCCCATTTTCCCGGTTCCCAGCATTCTTATTTCCCTGAAAACGATTATTAATAGTGCAATGTATGTGGGGTAATGTCTTTTAGAAGGAAAAAAGGAGAGGATCGAAGGAAGATCGTAGAAATAATGAAGCATAAGGAAAGACAATGCTACTAAAAAGTAAGGCATCTGAAGGAAGGATGCTGTTTCATTTTTCGATCGTACATATGTGTATATGTATGTACTCACGTGTTCATTCTATCCCATAAAAGCACAGTCGATATTTTCGCTTAATAAAGTACATATCAATTTTCCACTTTGCTTGAATGTAAAGAAAAATATGAAGTAAATCTGTCAAAATTATTTATTTGTCTACCCATTGCACCAAACGAAAATGCCATCCAAATTGTTCTCCATTACAATACAACGAATTTCAAACAAATAATTCTTCGGCATTTACCCTTAATCAAAACGAAAATAAATCTGTATCAAATACATATGTATTCACACGATTATTCGACCTCATAAAAGTACCGTCGATATTTTTGTTTTAATAAAGTACATATCAATTTTCCACTTTGCTTGAATGTAAAGAAAAATATGAAGTAAATTTGTCGAAATTATTTATTCGTCTACCCATTTCACCAAACGCAAATGCCATCCAAATTGTTCCCCATTGAATCATATCGAGTTTCATGAAAATAATTGCTCAGACTCAAACGTTTTCAACAGAAGTATATTAATGGCATTTTCGCTTAATAAATCAAAAATAAATTTGTCCCGAATATATGGTATGTGTATGTATGTTGCGATGTTTTGGCAGTTTTTCTAGTCAGTACGGGCAAGCATTGATTCTTTGGGGATCAGTTTGTGTTAAGTGATATAGCTTTGAGTGAGATATCTAACGATGGTGTTTGGGAAACATTTAGTTGTATTGTGATATTTCGTATTGGCATGTAGAAGCGTTAATTCGTTGATTACTAATTTATGTTAAGTGATTTAATTTTGAATTAAACGTCTTATGGTGATATTTGAGGAAGATGTATGTTCTGACGTTTCGGCATTGTTTTTGTACGTATGAAGTTTGTGGAAGCATTGAATCTTTGGCGTATTGTATTATTTTTTTATTCAATTAACTTGCATTATTTATTATTTTTATTATAATATTAATATTATACATTTAATATTAATTATATATTGCATATTAATGAATTTATATTAGGTAATACAATTATAAGTTAAATATCTTACGGTGATATTTGAGGAAGCTGATTCTTTGGTGATCGACTTGTTGTAAGGGATGTAACTTTAAATGGAATACCTTTCGATGATGTGTGGGAAGGATTTAATTGTGTTACAATACGTCGTGTTAGCACATGGAAACGTGAATTTTTGCATGGTAAATTCGTGTAGAGGGATGTTGTATTTTCAATGAAATACGTTACAATAATATTTATGAAACATTTTATTACGTTACGATGTTTTTGCGGTTTTTCATCTTAACACGCAGAAGCGTTGACTCTTTAGTGGCTGATTCCTGTAAGATGATATTGAATTTTAAGTGAAATATATTACAGGGACATTTGAGAAATATTGTATTATGTTGGAATGTTTACGAAATTCATAGCAAATTCATGTAAAGCGATGTTGTCGTTTTAAGTGAATTACCTGACGATTATATTTAGGAAATATTTCTCAATGATAGAGAAGTATATGGGGAAGTTTTGGCAGTGTTTCGTATTGGCACGTGGAAACGTGGATCCCTTTTTGGCGAAATCGTGTAAAGCAATATTGTAATTTTACATGAATTATCTTATGTAACAGTATTTCGCAATGTTTTGGCAGCGTTTTGTGTTGGCACGTAGAAACATTGATTTTTTTCGCGATAAATTCGGGCAAAGCGATGTTATTATTTTAACTGAAATATCTTACCGCGATATTTGAGCAGTATTCAGTACTGATTATTTTTTGCGGTAGCTCGCACGGTGGAGCATATTCGAATATTTGCCAGTGTTTTATGTTGGCGCACGAACGCATTGATTTTTTCGCTGCAAATTCGTATAAACGGATGTCATAATTTTACATGAAATATCGCACGGTAACATTTGAGAAATACTATTTAACACTAAATTTACGATACCCCCAATTTTACGGCTTGCCCCCTTCCGGCGCTAAATTTTAAAAAACATTACTATTATTTTCTAGCAATTTTCGCTGACTCCCGTTAACGCGATAATACGTATATAGATCAAACTTCTATTTTTTTTAATAACGCCGAAGTTCGCAATACAAGGTCTTAAACATGAAAAGTCTGCAGAGGAAAGCCACTTGGTTATATATTCGCATCGTTCCACCAATGAATAGTAATAGACTGTTTATTTTAAAAATGGTGTAAGTTCATTCTTTTAAAAAATGAGATATCACATAATTTGTGATTAACTTAGTGTCAACTTTTTATTTATAACTAGATAATATTTAATATCTTAAAAAATACCAATGCTTTGTTTAATTTAAAATTGGCCAGTAAAAGAAAGTGTATGGTGATTGATTATGAAAGTGGTGCAAGCCCAATTTCCGTAGACATTTACGAAAAAGGAACTTCTTCTACGCGCCACAGGACTATTATGATGTTATAAAACAATGATTAAGAAATAATAAATTTACATTACTCGAAATGAAACGAGAGAATTTCGTTTCAACAAAAAATCTACAAAACGTAATTCAAAAAATAGATAAGAAGAAACACTAACGGAGAAAAGGTAAATTATACACATACACTATTTTATATAAAATATCGATGGGGGACAAAGAATTTAAAATTGTAAACTTATTACTTACACGTCCTGGAAGACCGCTAAAATATGAAAAAATCGTCCTGGCGCTTTTGTACCAAGATACCAGGCCTATTACTTATGAAAAATATAAAGATATCAAGCAGTTATTACCTTATATACCTCCGGTGCATCATGAACATTTCAAAACACTGCCCCATGCAGAGCATAAGTAAATACTACCAATATCTTGTCATTTTAACAATCTAATTAACGTCTAAAATTAAAAATACTACTTCTACTTTATATCTTGTCATGGTTTGTAAACAAAATTTGACTAATATGAAATATATTTTAAGTGATATTTGATTTTTCAAAATTAAAATTAAACTATTTTTACAATTGTGTAATTTTGAAAGTGGTGTAAGTCCATTTGCAACCCCTAAATATACATTAGTTTAGACAGATTCGCCTAAAACAAATTTATGTAACCAAATTACATATTGATAAATATGTTATAAATATAAAATAAAAGTATACTTTAAGTGTTATTTGATTTTTCAAAATTGAAATTAAACGCTTTGTACAATTGTATAATTTTGAAAGTGGTGTAAGTCCATTTACAGCCCGTAAATATATTATACATTAATTTAGTCAAATTCGCCTGAAATAATTTTATATAACCGAATTACATATTGATACATATGTTATAAATATAAAATGAAAGTATATTTTAAGTAATATTTGATTTTTCAAAATTGAAATTAAACGGTTTGTACAATTGTCTAATTTTGTTTATTAGTTTGCTATTTTTTTGTTTTATTAATTAATTTGTTTGCATTTAAACAATCATTTTATTACTATTTTCATGTGACATAGCTTTGTGACTTTCAAAACACAATGGACTATAATGGTAGGGTTCGGTGTATTTGCGATAACGTTTGAGTTTTCTTTGCTGTTTAGTTTTATATATCAGAGGTCCAAAATATGGATACAAAATCATATAAAAATAAAAGAGGAATAATAATAGGAAGCATTAGCAGTAATAAGTCCGAAGATTCTTTATCAGATTCTGATTCTAACGAAGATCATCCAATAGTATTTGTCCGACGACGTATAAATATTATTGATAGCGACGATGAATTTAGTAGTAAAAAATCATCAGATAAGGAAATGCAACGTATATCTATGTTTAATGCCAAACGTCAACTGTTTTATGGAATTCCATACTTAAGCTCTTGTACACACAAGTGCAAACGTTATAAGCCGTTGTTACTTCAGAGTTACAAAATCTATTCGTTACAATAAAATTGCCGAAACTGCTGAATTCATTGTTAATATATATATCGAGGTTGATATTTGAGCCGCTCAGTGCACACATCGATTAACTCCATAAAACGAAAAGTTGAGAAACGCGATGATGTAATGTATATTGTTTTTAAAAATTCCTCTGATAATATGAATTCCAATATATAATGTGGAATGCATAATTGCAGATATAGCTTTCATCTAACGGTATATAAAATTAATAAGAAAGAATAGCCAACAAACAATCGTCAGTAATGTTACAGTTTTTATGTGACTGATGGAGTTAATCGATTTGGCAACTGAAAAAAGTAATAAAGTTAAATTTAGTCTCTTCATTTTTAAGTTTTTATTACAGAAAAAGTTAGTTATTATACATCTTTATCACAGCTTTTCCATAAAAATGAATGTTGGAAGTTCGGTTATAAGATAATTTTCGTAATTAATTTATAGCAGCTTTATGTTAGCGGCATTATTCTTTGGGATGATTCAGCAATATTATAAATAATGTCTTCTTCATCAGCTGTATGCGAGGATTCGTCATTTCGATTTGTTGACAAGTTCTTATAGTAATCGTGTTTAACAGGAGGAATGAATTTTAGCAGGTCCATCGTGTCTCTCCATTTTTCCTTTGTCACAGTTCTACCTTTAGGATATAATAAAGGCTGATCTATATTTTTCAAACTTTGCGGTCTACCCACTAAAGATTTTCTTATATTAATGGCTTGAAAATCTGTATCTTCATTATAGTCACATTTGAATTGTATGAGATAGGGTTTGGACCTTTCTAACTTTATCCAGCGTATTTTAAGCCAATTTACTGGAAGCCCTGTGACGGTTACTTTTCTATTAATGATAGACTGTTCTAAAGGTTTTGTTGACAAAAAATCTTGGTGAGTCATTTGGATTAGATGAAACGGCGCTTTCTTTTTACATGTTTTGATTATATGGTACCAATCATCTGATGAAAAACTGTTTTGATTTTTATTCGCACATGACTCAATAATGGCAAAATCTGAGTCATTGGGCAAATAGCTGTGTCCACTTACCAAAAATTTCATGTCAATTGATTCAACTTTCATTTCCGTGCTTTGAACAAGTTTCAATAAACTTAAGACGGTTTTAATATTTCTGTTTTGACCGGTACACGAATCCGAATATGTTATTATTTTTTCGAAGTTTGCAGCGTAAGTCTTTATGTACTTTTTTAGACAAGATGAAATTTCTTGAGACTCACGAGATCCTTCAGTTTCTGGCCAAACAAGCGTACGATACGGCGTTACTGAAACGATTTATATTAGAGTATGGAGTTAATCGAAATGGCTTCTGAAATAAATTACTTATTATTCAGTTGCCAAAAAAATTTGCCATTTAACGGGGCTAATATTTATTATTCAGGAAAGTTATAAATATAAAAAGTTATGACTATACCAAGGGCTTTGACACTTAAATTTAAAATTTTTCAAAAAGTGGAGTTAATCGATGTGTGCATTGAGCGGCTCATTTGTTGATTTCACGTTACATACATTTTGTATAGCCACCAAAAAAAATCGGTCCATATACGGTTAATGATTATTTCCCTACGGTGCCTTGCACAGGACATCTTCGGAAACGTCGGCAGCGGTTTCTGCCGGCACGCAGGAGCACAGTTTCTTCGTGGTAAATTCGTGCAAGGCGTGTCATTTTAATTGAACTATCTTACCCTGACGACGTCGGCGGTAATTAATGGATGCTCCATAAAGGTCTGAGTGTTCGCGAGCAACGGAAATGATCGTGACCGGGCACTTTGGCACGTCCAATGAATGTCAGATCGATGACAAGTGCCGTTGGAACTTGGACTACTCGATTGCCGATGAGTGACAGCTGTCGATCACAAAGTCCCGCGATGGACGGAACACTCCAACGCAAACGTGCGAGGATCATTTACATTCTCTTTTTTCAGTATATCACCGTAGACGACTCGTCGGTTCAGATATTAGCAGACGCGGTTAAGAAAAATCAGCTGACTTCCTAATATAGTGAATTAACGAGATTAACGTATTTGCATCATTTGGCGGAATAATCCGCAAACAAAAACTGACCGTTATCACCGGGAGCGGATAAATCCGCACACAATAATTTTTGTTTTCAGCTTATCAGCAATCGTTAAAGAGTTTGTACGATAAACAAACAATAAAGAATTTTGTGTAAAATATTATTTTTCTTATTTTTCTGGCTGTAAGTTCAAAATAATAAAATAATCAAAAAAATAGTAGATAATAAAATTTAACAAAATTAGGTTACCATAATGAATTACAGTTCGGATTCGGATTCAAGCATAGAAATGCAAATATCCCATAAGCGTAAACGTGCCATAGCTCTAATAGATAGTAGTGAAGATGACCAGCACTATAATATTGAAACTGGAGGTTTCTTATGGAAAAAACGAAATTGTATGCCAACATTACATGCTTTGACTTTTGTGTGAAATGTTATTTTTCTTACTTTTTTGGTTGTAAGTTCAAAATAATAAAATAATCAAAAAAATAGTAGATAATAAAATTTAACAAAATTAGGTTACCACAATGAATTACAGTTCGGAATTAGATAAAAATCGTACGATTTATGGGACTTTTAGTTACAGAATTATCGTGTCCTCGTATAATTTCGTCTAAATTCATAATCGTCAAACATCGAACATTTTTTTGATCGAAATTGAATGGTAAACAAAGTAAGTAAACACTATATATGTTTGAAGTGAACATTTTCATACGTGTTGAAATTTGAGATAACATTTCCGGACAGAACTTTCCAGTAAACCTGATATTTTGTTGAAATAAATTCTTATTTTTTACACATACGTCCTTTTCGTTTCTTGAAATAGTCAACATAGAAGAGACGCTACGTTGACAGTTGGAGGAGAATCACTGTTCATAATCAACACCTTCTCCTCACCATATTCCTTACTAAACGAACATCAGTGCGGCCAAGACAAGAATCAGGTCTCTCGGCAAAAGACGCTTTGCACCGGTCTTATTGCGGTCATCTCATTGTGACCGACCATTATTCACTATCGATCGCGCCAGCAACGAAATTACACCGCGGGGGAGTCGGCTGGCAAATTACGGCCGATGAAAATTCGAGACGAAGCGGGGGAGCCGTGATTGTCGGCGAAAATGAAGGCTCAAAGCAGAATCGAAGTTGACCGATTGCCCAACGACTCCTGGCCATTCTCCCTGGGCCGCGTCGAAAAAATCCGCGAGATTGCCTTGTACTTTTGCCCCGGAAAAAAACTTCCAATTTCGGACCTTGCCCACGGGGCGGACGACGGTTCTTTGCTTTGCTCTTCGCATTTTTGATTCTGGGAGATGGATTCTACGTGCAAAAAATGCTGCGATGCATGCACGACAGATTACGATCATTTGTGTTGAATAAGTCGTGTTTTCCATAGCGTGCGATTTTTTGGCATTGCTATTTCATTGCCGTTACTAGTAGTTTCGGTCTAATAAATAGTTTTATTGGAACCGACTGCAGGTTTTGTTGGATCGTTTCCGTGTACAACGAAATCAAAGTCTTTGTGTTTATTATTTCTGTAAACCGTCTGGGGGGTGCAAAGGTAGCGAATCATGTTGAGATTTTTTAAATAACGAACAAAGATTCAGTCATAACGAGGCTTAAAATCTACAACTTGTTACACTCTAGCTAATTTTGTTCTGTGATGTACCAAATGCTGTTACATATTTGTTATCCTGATTTCTTTGTATATTGTAGAATCGTTTTAGAATGACGTTTTGATACTTCTTACAACGTGTTATCTATAGAGTGCGATTTTCTTGGCACTACTATTTCATTACCGTTACTTCTGCTTTTGGTTTCATAAATAATTTCATTACGATCAACTGCAGTATCCATAACATCGTCTCCATATATACCGAAATCAAAGTCGTCTTCGTTAACGAATAATGAAGATCTTTAAAGTTATTTTCCCCTTTCTATTTTTTAATTCTTGTTGTGGCTGAAACTTCTGTGTTATTATTTGAGCCTTTTAAGCCTTTTTGTGGTTGAAACTTCTTTGTTATTATTTTTCAATCTCCGGAAGCATCTGCGGGGCTTGAAATATCTAAAGACTATTTTTAGACAATGAACAAAGTTTCAACCATAACAAGTCTTGAAATTTTTAACTCTTCGCGCTCCAATAATTTTATTAACTTATATATATTGTATATTGTTTTATTTGGAATAAAACTCATTGTTTGGTGATTACGAGAGGTATCACATTAACGACTGCAGGTTTTATTGGATCGTTTCCGTGTACAACGAAATCAAAGTCTTTGTGTTTATTATTTCTGTAAATCGTCTGGGGGATGCGAAGGTAGCGAATCATGTTGAGATTTTTTAAATAATGAACAAAGATTCAATCATAACGAGGCTTAAAATCTACAACTTGTTACACTCTAGCTAATTTTGTTGTGTGATGTACCAAATGCTATTACATATTTGTTCTCCTCATTTCTTTGTATATTGTAGAATCGTTTTAAAATGACGTTTTGATGCTTCTTACAACGTGTTATCTATAGAGTGCGATTTTCTTGGCATTACTATTTCATTACCGGTTACTTCTGCTTTTGGTTTCATAAATAATTTCATTACGATCAACTGCAGTATCCATAACATCGTCTCTATATATACCGAAATCAAAGTCGTCTTCATTGCCGAATAATGAAAATCTTTAAACTTATTTTCCCCTTTCTATTTTTTAATTCTTGTTGTGGTTGAAACTTCTTTGTTATTATTTTTCACTCTCCGGAAGCATCTGCGGGGCTTGAAATATCTAAAGACTATTTTTAGACAATGCACAAAATTTCAACCATAACAAGTCTTGAAATTTTTAACTTTTCGTGCTCCAGTTAGTTTTATTAACTTATATATATATATATATATACATACCGACACCTCGAAGATATTATTGTGATACCTCTTGTAATCACCAAACAATGAGTTTTATTCCAAATAAAACAATATACATACACTACGCATAAACGCTTCTATCTTTCCCATAAAGCACTTTCTGACGTAAGTTTACATGAATTCTTTCTATCTACTTCACCATCGTAGTACGTAATATTATATCATGAAGGCCCACGGTTCCAAGTAATTTCAGTTAATAGAATCTTCTGATTCATGAATCAATCGCGTAAAAAGGAACTTTCATTGAACATTAGAATACATACACACTCTTGTCCTACAATGCATTTTCGGTTATGGCTCCATATGACCTTTTTTTCATCTATTTCGCCTAAGCAATACGTACTACAAACTTCATGTTGCGTCACACATATCACCGATTCCCAAAATTTATTTTCAAAAGGCATTAAATTTAAACCCATAAATTTATGGACGACCCATATCAAACAACGTAAAAACGCGATTGCCTATATTCGAACGGTAATTATATATATTTTTCTAAACTAATTCTTCGTTTACGGCATTGAAAAAATCACCAAAGTCTTAACCCCTTGCCGTACCATTTAATTCGGAAGAATTCGAGCCGAAGTATTTCTAAGTATATTTTATTAAGTACTTAAAAGATAATACAAACCTGAACATCATGAGTTTGATTCGTGATCAAAATGTATGTATTTTAAAAATTTATGTATATATATATATATATATATATATATATATATATATATTGTTTTCTATAAAATACACAAATTTTGACCAAACCTGAATGTCATGAGTTTGATTTGTGATAAAAATGTATATTGTACATCAATTTTGGTCATGAATCAAACTCACAATATTCAGGTTTGAATCATTTTTTAAATACTTAATTAAATATACTTAGAAATACTTCGGCTATTTTTGTGAATATTTATATACACTTGCATATATATACATATATATAAAATACATAAATTTTGATTACGAATCAAACTGATGATATTCAGATTTAACATGAAATTACACCTACGAGTCTAACTCGTTATATTCACGTTCGGCCCGAAATTCTTATCACGAGTCAGACTCGTCAGAATACGGCAAGGGGTTAAGGTTTAAATTGATTCGCGGCACATGGCTGGTTCTTGTCTCAAAAGTTACGCTAAACGAAACATGCACGTCGGCACGGGGTGCAAAGGGTTAATTTCCTCTTACTTTCTTCTCTCGCGAGGTGTCCGTTGCTTTCGGTGCGCCGACAAAGCGAATGGCGGATTTACAGGTTCGGTTAAAATCTGCACGACGCTCCTCGGGAATTTGTGGACCTTCGCCCGAAATTTGTGGGCCGAAGGAACTTCGGGCGGTCCATAACTTCGGCTGTCGTTTACGAATTGCCTCCTTGCGCGCACTGCACTCCTCTCGGATTTACTTCGAAGATCTTCGGACGTGTCGGACAACTTATACGAATTTTTCAGGTAGCAAGCGCATGCTACTTGTTACTAAGATACGTGGGTTTAATGCGTGCTCGTGTCAATGCTTTCGTATGATTTGTAAATTGACGAAAAAGTTCAATGTGTTACAAAGTTAAATAATTGCTTTTCAGGTACGGTTTTCTCTGCACTGCATTTGAGTCCACTTGACGAATTTTGTAAAATGTACTTGTATTGATAAAATGAAATTTTACGCTACGTGTATGTTTTATGCTACTCGCTACTGAGATACATGAGTTTAATGCGTTCATATGGTTTGTAAATTGACGAAAAAGTCGAATGCTTGATACAGTTAAATAATTGTTTTTCAGCTACTGGTTTTCCCTGCACTGCATTTGAGTCCACTTGACGAATGTTGTAAAATGTACACGTATTAATAAAATGAGATTTTATGCTACCTGTATGTTTTATGCTACTCGCTCCTGAGATACGTGAGTTTAATAAGTGCTCGTGTCAATGCTTTCGTATGATTTGTAAATTGACGAAAAAATCCAATGTGTCACACGGTTAAATAATTGCTTTTCAGGTACTGGTTTTCTCTGCACTGAATTTGAACTACTTGACAAATTTCGTAAAATGTACTCGTATTGATAAAATGAAATTATATGCTACGTGTATGTTTTATGCTACTCGTTACTTAGATACGTGAGTTTAATGCGTTCATATGGTTTGTAAATTGACGAAAAAGTCGAATGCTTCACACAGTTAAATAGTTGCTTTTCAGCTACTGGTTTTCTCTGCACTGCATTTGAGTCCACTAGACGAATTTTGTAAAATGTACTCGTATTGATAAAGTCAAATTTTATGCTACGTGTATGTTTTATGCTATTCGCTACTGAGATACATGAGTTTAATGCGTTCATATGGTTTGTAAATTGACGAAAAAGTCGAATGCTTCATACAGTTAAATAATTGTTCTTCAGCTACTGGTTTTCTCTGCACTGCATTTTAGTCCACTTAACGAATTTTGTAAAATGTACTCGTATTGATAAAATGAAATTTTATGCTACGTGTATGTTTTATGCTACTCGCTACTGAGATACATGAGTTTGATGCGTTCATATGGTTTGTAAATTGACGAAAAAGTTCAATGTGTTACAAAGTTAAATAATTGCTTTTCAGGTACGGTTTTCTCTGCACCGCATTTAAGTCCACTTGACGAATTTTGTAAAATGTACTCGTATTGATAAAATTAAATTATATGCTACGTGTATGTTTTACGCAGGCAAACTTACTACTATGGTATATGATTAATGCGTGTTTGTCTTTTGTAAAGTGACGCAGGTATAAATTGACGCCAATGTTTTATACAGTTTAATATTTGCTTTTCAGACTCTGGTTTCTCTAAACTGAATTTAAGTCCACTTGACAAATTTTATAAAATGTACTCGTATTGATAAAATGAAATGATATGCTACGTGTATGTTTTACGCACGCAAACTTACTACTATGATATATGAGTTTAATGCGTGTTCGTATCTTTGTAAATTGACGCAGTTGTAAATTGACACCAATGTGTCATACAGTTAAATAATTGCTTTTCCAACTTTGGTTTTTCTAAACTGCAATTAAGTCCACTTGACGAATTTTGTAAAATGTACTCGTATTAATAAAATGAAATAATTGCGCAGGCAAAACAAACTTACTACTGCGGTGTATGAGTTTAATGCGTATTTGTGTCTTTTGTAAATTGACGCAATTATAAATTGACACCAATGTTTCATACAGTGAAATAATTGCTTTTCAGATATAATTGGTTTTCTCTACACCGCTACAGTTGGCAAATATTGTAAAATGTACTCGTATTGATAAAATGAAATGATATGATACGTGTATGTTTTACGCAGGCAAATTTACTACTATGCTATATGAATTTAATGCGTATTCGTATCTTTTGTAAATTGACGCCAATGTTTCATACAGTTTAATATTTGTTTTTCAAACTCTGGTTTCTCTGCATTGCAATTGAGACCATTTGACAAATTTTGTAAAACTTGCGAAATGTATGCTAGGTATATGTATGTTTTACACGCGCAAACTTACCACTACGACATATGAATTTAATGCCTGTCTATATCAATGCGCTTGTATTTTTTGTAAATTGACGCCAATGTTTCATATAGTTGAATATTTAACAATACATTTGATTAACACTGCAAACACAGGCAAACTTACTACTGTGGTATAAGAATTTAATGCATGTTCGTATCTTTTGTAAATTGATGCCAATGTTTCATATAGTTTAATATTTGATGATAAATTTTGATAGACTGCAAACACAGACAAATTTACTACTATGGTATATGAGTTTAATGCGTGTTTATATCAATGTGTTTGTATGTTTTATAAATCTACGCAATTGTAAATTGACGCCAATGTTTCATACAGTTTAATATTTGCTTGTCAGACTCTGGTTTTTCTAAACTGAAATTGAGGTCATTTGACAAATTTTGTGAAACGTGCGAAATGTATCCTACGTGTATGTTTTACGCGCGCAAACTTACTACTATATGAGTTTAGCGCGTTCTTGAATTTATACGTTTGTATTCTTTGTAAACTTACAGTATTCTGATGTTTCACACAGTTTAATAACTGCTTTTCAGACACTGGCTCTCTTTGCTCTGCAAATGAATCCACTTGATAAATTTTGTAAAACGTACGAAATATATGCTGCGTGTATGTTTTACCCACGCAAATTTCTTACTGCAATACATGAGTTTAACATATGCTTATATACTTCGAAAATTATTTCTTCTTTTTCTAACATATTTTCTGTACTGACTTAATGTTACTTTTATAACAATTTCATAGTGTTATTATATCCTATAAAATATCTTTCCAAATACCTACTAACTTACTTCGCAAATACTCATATGCCCAATTATGATTTTTGCCGTCACTCAAATACTGGTAACGCGGCAGTCAACATGTTAAATAATTCAGTAGCTGATATCCTGACATCACACTCCCTGAATTGACTTCTGAAAAGAAGCTTCTGCTGCGTTGACATTTTTATAGAAACATAATTTCCCACGCGTGCAAACTCCAGTACACCAATTTATTACGCGCGCCTTTTAATACATTTGTACGCATTGCATATTGCGGTGGTAGCCCGATGTTTCTCGCAATTCGGCACATCTCCAAATGCCTGTCCCTCCGTTCTAACCTTTGCCGCACTGTCATTGAATTCAGGGGAAAAAAATCTCATATTCCATGCGAGCGAACTCGTTGCGGCGTTTGAATTCAATGCGTGCTTCTGTAGGTTCATACGGAGAACTCTAAATCGAGACGGCAGTCCGATGCTTCAGACACTTTAATATTTGCTCCTCGGATATTCACTTTGCAATTTGACTTTCGCGATTGCGTCAGGGCACGTTAGGAATTTCATGCCGGGCGCATGTTTTAAACCGCGCAAACTTTGCACTTCGGTGTCTCTCTCACGTATTCCCGTATCGATAAATTTGTGTCGCCGACTGCAAAGGCGGCGGCCTAATGTTTCTTGCAGTCCGACATTTTTACGTGGGACGTTCACTCCGTCAACTCAATATTTGATACAATTCGGTCTTCGCTTCGAACTTGCCGAGTCTACCAGAAAAATCTTTTGAGCGCTTGCGAACAATGAAGTTTATTTATACAGAATGAATTAACATTAAACTTTGGACATGCATTTTGTGTAACTTGTATTGTACAGCGGTGATTTATGTGTAATTGTAGATAAGCTTTGTATATATGTTTTCTGTAGTTGCGTTTGTCTTTTAAAGAGATAGATTATGACCTTCAGCCTAATATCAGATTCACAACTGTCTTCCGATAAATAATCATTTTCCAAATCACTACGACTTATTTTAAATCACTCATATAAGCATTCGCCTACAATTCATTGAAAAATTATAATAAAAGCCTCAATACCAAGAAAATTATATATTATGCAAAAGCTGTCTCGCCACCGGCTATTATTTCGTAATTGAACGTGGAAGTGAAATAATCTGAATAAACTTCAGTAAAGTTTATTTATACATGATGAATTAAAATTAAACTTTGGACATGGATTTTATATAACTTGTAATATTTTTTCGCATGATAAATTTTACAACAGTCGAGCATTTTAAATTAGTTTCAAAATCACTGCAAGTTATTTAAAAATCACTCGGCAACCATATAAACTATTCGCCTACAATTCATTGAAAAATCCTTCCCCTTTCCATTCTGTCTTTGTTCAGACAGTGTAATACTAGAATTATACTAAAATCCTCAGTACCAACAAAAATATATTTTTCATAGTAAACCAGACACGCATGAACACGTCGAGCAAAACTTTTCCAACATTCTAGACTGCGTAATACTAGAATTGTACTAAAATCTTCAATACCAACCAAAATATAATTTTGATAATAAACCAAATACGTCGAGTAAAACTTTTCCAACATTTTAGACTACATAATACTAGAATTGTACTAAAATTCTCGATACCAACAAAAATATATTTTTCATAATAAACCGAACACGCCTGAACACGTTGCAGAAACCTTTTCCAACATTCTAGACTGCGTAACATTAGAATTATATAAAAATCAAGAAAAATTATTTTTTTACAATCGTGGAAATTGCAAACTTTTCCATATTTAGATTCTTGTAAATTACATACCAACAAAAATATATTTTTCAGAATAAACCGAATACGCCTAAACACGTTGAACAAAACTTTTCCAATATTTTACACTGTGTAATACTAGAATTATACTAAAATTCTCAATACCAACAAAAAAATATATTTTTCATAACAAATCGGCCACTCCTGAACACATTGAACAAAACTTTTCCGACATTCTAGACTGCGTAATACTTGAATTGTAATAAAATCCTTAATACCACAAAAAATAGATTTCTCATAATAAACCGGACAAGATTAAACGCGTTGCACAAAACTTGTCCAACATTCTACACTGCGTCATACTAGAATTGTAATAAAATCCTTAATACCAACAAAAATATATTTTTCATAACAAACCGAACACGCCTGAACACGTCGAACAAAACTTTTCCACCATTCTAGACTGCAATCTTACAATTTACAAAAATATATTTTTCTTGGGAACGTCGAACAAATTTTTTAATATTCTTGACGTAATCTTGCAATTTACAATCTTGGGAACGGCAAACTTACAATTCACAATCTTGCAACTTACAATCTTGGGAACTGCAAACTTGCAATTCACAATCTTGCAATTTACAATACTGCAATTAACAATCTTGTCATTTAAACCGAACACATCTTGAACAAAACTTTTCCAACATGAGACTGCGTAATCTTAAAATTCCCAATACAACGTTACAATTCACAATTTAGCAATTTACAATATTGCAGCTTACAATCTTGCCATTTTCAATATCGCAATTATAGAACAGTTGCATTTGGCGGATTTTATATATTAGGGTTAAAGATACGCGGATTTGTGTTAAACTAATTTTATTAAATAGTGTACTATTATTAGAATATAAATTCAGAAATAAGTAGTACACACTAGAACATATGCGCAATATATTGGGATTATTAAAACATATAAGACGGTCTGCTAGATATAGTGGCAAAAACGCAGTAGTCCGAATCCCAAATCGCATCAACTTTTGTTTGCCTTACTGGCCAAGACAGACTAAACCAGACACGCCTGAACATGTTGCACAAAACTTTTCCAACTTTCTATGCTGCATAATACTAGAATTATACTAAAATCCTCAATACCAACAAAAATATATTTTTCATAATAAACCGAACACGCCTGAACACGTTGCAGAAACCTTTTCCAACATTCTAGACTGCGTAACATTAGAATTATATAAAAATCTTCAATACAAACAAAAAAATATATTTTTCATAACGAACCAGACACTCATGGACATATTCACCAAAACTTTTCCAACATTCTGTCTATTCTGTCATTCTACACTGCGTAATACTAGAATTGTAATAAAATCCTCAATACCAACAAAAATATATTTTTCATAATAAACCGAACACATTTGAACACGTCGAACAAAACTTTTCCAACATTCTAGACTGCGTAATACTAGAATTGTAATAAAATCCACAATACCAACAAAAATATATTTTTCATAACAAAACCGAACACGTCGAACAAATATTTTTCAATATTCTTGACTGCGTAATACTAGAATTGTACTAAACTCCTCAATACCAACAAAAATATATTTTTCATAATAAACCGGTCACGCCTGAACACGTTGCACAAAACTTTTCCAAAATTCTAGACTGCGTAATACTAGAATTGTAATAAAATCCTCAATACCAACAAAAATATATTTTTCATAACAAACCGGACGCGTCTGAATACGTTGCACAAAACTTTTCCAAAATTCTAGACTGCGTAATACATTGCTCAATACCAACAAAAATATATTTTTCATAACAAACCGGACGCGTCTGAACACATTGAACAAGACCTTTCCAAAATTCTAGACTGCGTAATACTAGAATTGTAATAAAATCCTCAATACCAACAAAAATATATTTTTCATAATAAACCGAACACGTCGAACGAAACTCTTCCACCCCTTTCTAGACTGCATGATACTAGAATTGTACTAAAATCCTGAATACCAGCAAAAATATATCTTTCATAACAAACTGGACACGCTTAAACGCGTTGCGTAAAATTTTTCCAAAATTCTAGACTGCTTAATACTAGAATTATACTAAAATCCTTAATACCAACAAAAATATATTTTTCATAATAAACCGAACACGTCGAACGAAACTTTTCCACCCCTTTCTAGACTGCGTAATACTAGACTTGTACTAAAATCCTCAATACCAACAAAAATATGTTTTTTATCGATACCGAAAACGCCTAAACATATTGAACAAAGCTTTTCCACCATACGACGCAATTCTTGTTCCCGGACCAACAAAAATATATGTGTGTCCATAATAAACTGGACGGATTGTATAAGGTCGTAAAATTTTTCCGGAAAATTCTGTGCGTAAATGTTATCTCAAATTTTAACCAACAAAAATATATTTTTCATAATAAACCGAACACGATTGAACACGTTGCAGAAAACTTTTCCAACATTCTAGACTGCGTAACATTAGAATTATATAAAAATCTTCAATACCAACAAAAAAATATATTTTTCATAACAAACCAGACACTCATGGACATATTCAACAAAACTTTTCCAACATTCTAGGTTGCGTAATACTAGAATTGTACTAAAATCCTCAATACCAACAAAAATATATTTTTCATTACAAACCAGACACGCCTGAACACATTTCACAAAACTTTTCCACCATTCTACACCGTCCTACATTTTAAAAATTAAAGTATCCACCCCCTGCAAACACGTGTTAACTCGCGACCGGTCAACAACGTGTTACCTGACGTACATTATTCGCCCATTTCCATAACTCACGGCCACGCAACACGGCAACACGTTCCCGCAAGTTCCACTCTAAACGTTGAGATCGCACGCGTAACTTTCCGCGACAGCGCAACACGATTTATCGGCTGTGCGGCTTATGCGAAGTGAAGGCGTGAGATCGGCTTTCGGAAAGGAGACACTTAAGCCGGAAGAGAGTGGTTTATACGACCGCCGATGGGGCGCAGATTATTCACAATTGCTTCCAGCGGCGGTAAGGTGGATTAGGATTTAGGGCTCGCGCCGACCGAACGTTGATTACCGACTAATCGGATTTAATCGGCGACCTGACAGAGCTTGATAACCTTCGGCGAGAGTGATCGATGTGTCGTCTTGTGCCTGTCACGTGGAACCTGCGACTTCCCTTGTTCCCGGACCTATGGTGTGTGTCCAGAGTAAACGCGGATTGTATAAGGTCTACTGCAAAGTTGTGTCCGGAAATGTTATCTCAAATTTTAAGACATATGGTTCACATGAAACATACATTGCTACTTTTGTTTACCATTAAATTTCTACATATGCGGTCATCAAAATGTATTGCAACAGTGATTTCGTAATTTCAGTAGTATGTATTGAAAATTGGTTATTACGTAAAAACTGCGAAATATGGTATCTTATGGGGATTTTCACTCTGAATGTAATTACGTATTGAGCGGTGCTAAATTTAGAAGATTTTTATCGAATATGTGTTGACTGTGTATCCGTAAACCGATTTTTCCTCTCTATAAATAAAAAGAGAAAAAGCTTATATTGTACTACTATGGAAAAGTCTTACTATTTTGTTTTATCACAGTAGTACTATTATGGAAAAGTCTTATTACTTGTTTATTACAGCAGTATTACTATGGAAAAGTCTTACTATGTGTTACTGTATTTTGGGACCGAATATTTGAAAATTCGCGAAAGATTAATGCGTATCGAATGCGCATAATATATATGTGTGATATGAAGATACGCATGAAACAAAATATAAAAGATGTTGTTTCATATTCGGCAGTCGAACCCGGACGATCAAAGACGAAAGACGTACTTTTAGCAGTCGCGCTTATAGGGAGTTCGGTGTAGCATGTGTTTCGAAGAGCGCTGCGTTTTTGTATGTGTTGAGTCTGTACCCTTTCTTGAATTATATCTTAACCAAATTCAATAAATATCCATGTTTAATTATAATCATTTAATTAACACCTGGAACCTACAATATTGAAAATTGGGTATTACGTAAAAACTGCGAAATATGGTATCTTATGGTGATTTTCACTCTAAATGGACTTACGTACATAATACTAAGTACATATATAAACTTAGTATGTAATATATGTAGGATTTTAATACGTGAAACTAAAGAGTATAATATTTATACACAATAACAACAGAATCGAGACACTTCGTCTTATTTCAGAATCTTTCGTCTTTACGCCGTTTCGTTTTCATGTCTTATCGTCAACTAACTCCTAAGCAACCAAATAACACGATTCAACAAACTCGTCACTTATGATACATCAATATAATAATTGAGAATCATAGGTGACCTTTCAATACCAATCAGAGGACCCTGTATTTGAGATCCCACATATATTGCACATATTCGATTAAAATCTTCTAAATTTAGCAATAGACAATATGTAATTCCAGTCAGAATGAAAATTTCCATAAGATACCACTTTTCGCAGTTTTTACGTAATAACCAAATTTTAAATATATACTACTGAAATTACGAAATCATGTTGCAGTACATTTTGATGGCACATGTGTAGACATTTAATGGTAAACAAAGGTAGTCATATATGTTTGAAGTGAACATTTTCATACGTGTTGAAATTTGAGATAACGTTTCTGGACAGAAGTCTCCGGTAGACCTAATATATGGTGTCTGAAGGGGTTGGGACGAAAAGTGTGCACATGGTTCATGTTCGGGAATCGAATTGTGTAATCGCGAGTAAAGTGTTTTTACTTGGAATTAAAACATTTCAGACGTATTCTGACAGTAAAAACATTTTTATTGAATTGTGCGTTTATTTATGTTTGAATGCTATGTCCCTTGTACTGTGATCATACTAAACGATATACAGGAAAGTTGTTGGATATATGTGGGGACATGGGAGGTTGAAAGGAAAGTGGTGGTAAAATCGTCAAATGCCATTTACAATATTGTAATATTAGGACAGTTATATTTGGCGGATCTTGTGTAGCGAGTTTAATGATACGCGGATTTGTATTAAACCAACTTTATAAAGAGTGAACTATTATTAAAACAGAAGTGCGGAAGTAACTAGTGTGAAATAGAAAATAAATGCAATGTACTGGGATTACTAAAACTTATAAGGCGATCTGTTACGTCTGGTGGCAAAAACGGACATTTATAATATTTGCCTGCGGACGACTATATTCTAATCTTCTGATACCCCACAATTTACGGTCCTCCAATTTGCAATTTGGCATTTTACAATCTTGAAATTTGCAACCTTTCAAATCACAAACTTGCTGTTTACGATGTTGCAATTGGAAATCTTGTAATTTGCTATCTTGGAATCTGCAACTTCGCAATTTGCAATTTTGTAATTTGCTACTGCACCATTCGCAATCGTGCAATTGCAATCGTGAAATATACAATCTTGTCATTTACAACGTTGTAATTCCCAATTTAGCAATTTACAGTATTGCACATCATAATCTTATAATTTAAAATATTGGAATTTATCATTTTGCCACTTAGAATATTGAAATTTACAATTTTGCATTTTACAATCTTGGAAACTGCAAACTTGCAATTTACAATATTGCAATTAACAATCTTGTAATTTACCATATTGAAATCTGCAACCTTGGAATTTGCAGCCTTGCAATTCACAAACTCGCCATTTACGATATTGCAATTGGCAATCTTGTAATTTACCATCTTGTAATCTGCAACTTTGCAATTTGCAATTTTGTAATTTGCAACTTTGCTATTCACAATCTTACAGTTACAACGTTGCAATTCACAATTTTGCAATTCACAATATTGCACATCGTAATCTTATCATTTACAATTTTGCAATTTATAACTTTGCCACTTAGAATATTGCAATTTATAAACTTGCAACTTACAATATTGCAATTTATAAACTTGCAAATTCCAATTAAGCAATTTACAATTTGGTCTTTTATAATCTTGGAACCTGTACAACCATAAAATATACAATCTTGCAATTTACAACGTTGCGATTCACAATCTTGCAGTTTATAATACTGCACTTCAAAATCATATAATTTACTACCGGGCAGTTTACAATATTGCAATTTCTAATTTTGCCACTTATAATATTCCAATTTGCAATTTTGCATTTTATAGTCTTCGAAACTGCAAACTTCTAATTCACAATATTGCAATTAACAATCTTGTAATTTACCATAATGAAATATGCAAACTTCCATTTCACAATATTGCAATTAACAATCTTGTAATTTACCATATTGAAATCTGCAACCTTGAAATTTACAATCTTGCAATTCACAAACTTGCCATTTACGATATTGCAATTGGCAATCTTGGAATCTGCGACTTTGCAATTTTGTAATTTGCAACTTTGCTATTCACAATCTTGCAATTTATAATATTGCACTTCAAAATCATATAATTTACTACCGGGCAGTTTACAATATTGCAATTTATACTTTTGCCACTTACAATATTGCAATTTATAATCTTGCAATTTGCAATTTTGCATTTTACAATCTTGGAAACTGCAAACTTGCAATTCACAATTATGCAATTAACAATCATGTAAGTTACCATCTTAAAATCTGCAACCTTGGATTTTGCAGTCTTGCCATTTACAACGTTACAATTTACAATTTAACAATTTACAATATTGCAACTTACAATCTTGCCATTTTCAATATCAAAATTATACGACAATTATATTCATCGGATCTTATATATTAGGGTTAAAGATATGCGGATTTGTGTTCAACTAATTTTATTAAATAGTGTACTATTATTAGAATATAAATGCAGAAATAAGTAGTACAGAATAGAAAATATACGCAATATACTACTGTGGCAAAAACGCAATAGCCCGAGTCCTAAACCACGTCAACTTTTATTTGTCTCACTCACGTTCCCATTCTAATCTCATAATCTGCCATTTGTACTACTCATGTTTCTTTTTTGATACCACACTGTTATATGTGCCCATAATTATGAAAGTGGTCTAAGTCATATATTTCTTGTTTCGAGATATTTAATGAATTGCATTTGAATAAATTAAAAAATATTTTTACATTATGCGACATTTTAATTTGTAATTTTATTAGTCTTAATTAATGGAAATTTACTATGAATATGAAATTTTGTGTGAATTTTATACGATAATATTATTTTTAAAGATTGAATTGACTTAGACCATTTTCAAAATTAACTGAATGTCCTATAAATGACTTAAAGCAATAAAGAACTTTGAGTTTTATTTGAAACAATAATTTGATTGAAATAATTCGTGAACATTTATTACATTTATTAATTATTTTTAAACAGTAATCCATTTTTATCATTATTTCGAGTATTTAAGATTCTTAAAATGTTCCTGAAAAACTGGAGGGATGTACGGTAGTAAACTCATAATATCTTTATGTTATTCTTCCGATACTGGTCTAATGGTGGTGTATAATGGAAGTAATTTAATATTTCCGTGTATTTTTGGTCTTCCTTTTTTAGGTGAAAGATCCAAAACGTGAAATTTAGAATCATCTAAAGATGTTTTATAGAACATTTTATAAGGTTCATTTTTCAAGAATCTCATCCATTGAATTTGTAGCCAAGAGACAGATTCACCCGCGGTATTTTTTACTCTTCTTGTTATTGATTCTTCGTTGTCGTTATTATTAAGATTTGATTGTCATTTATTTTATTATGTAGTTCAGAAACGCGTCAAAGAAGGCCACGTGCCATTTTCAAGTTGTTTATATAATTTATTTAAATTTTTGACTTAGACCACTTTCATAATTAAAACTAAATGAATTCAATATAATGTTGAAATTACAACCACTATCTAATGGTTCATTTTTGACAATTTCGTAAAAATTACATTGAATAAATTTAGTTAAAAATAATGTGGTATGAAATAACTGATAAACTCATTTTTTTAAATTTTGACTTAGACCACTTTCATAATTATGGGCACATATAACGACAACCAAAAATATTACAACAACAAAAATGTGAGCATAAACAAAAATCGTGGCCAAAATCTCTTGATCACCGTGTCGCAAGCGTACAAGTTTCCGCTGTCAACTGACTTTTGGCAAAACATCGCGCTATCTCCGCAGCCGTTCCGGCGTTTAGACCCGCCGAAGATAAGAACGAACAAAACGCCCGCGCCAAATCCCGCGCGAGACTGGCATGAGGAGTGTTTTCGCAGATTCCACGTCGCTTCCCATAATACTCCGGGAGCCGCGCGTAATTCCGGCGCACTCGATGTTCCTCGATGTTCCTGGATGTTTTCCGATGTTTTGCGACGTTCAGCAGTTTTCCGAGCGATTCCCGGCGCAATCGGGAAATCCGCGAACTGTCCGAAATCGTCCCCTCCGCAAAAAGCGGCCAATCGATTCGCCCACGGCGGATACGTTCGTAGCGGACGAACTTCACGGGCTCACGGAATTTAGGCAAAAATGGGATGGTAGTTTTGGGAGTGGAATAGTCACGCCGTCAGGCACGTTGCGGAAAATCGACACGGCGGACGAATACGTTTCGTACAACAGCCTGGATTCGGTAGAAACGGGTGTTCGATTAGGGACATTTGACGGCACTTTGACTGGTAAAACAATCGTGTGAATACATATTTTATACAGATTTATTTTCGTTTTGATTAAGGGTAAGTGCCGAGGAATTATTCCTCTGAAATACAATTTGGATGGCGAAATGGGTACCGAATAAGTAATTTTGACTGATTTACTTCATATTTTTATCTACATTCAATGAAAATGGAAAATTGATATGTACTTTATTAAGTGAAAATATCGACGGCACTTCGACTGGGGAAAATAGTCGTGTGAATACATAATTTATACAGATTTATTTTCGTTTTGATTAAGGGTAAGTGCCGAGGAATTATTCCTCTGAAATTCGATGTGTTGCAATGGAGAACGATTTGGATGGCATTTCTATTTGGTGAAATGGGTACCGAATAAGTCATTTTGGCAGATTTGCTTTATATTCGTCTTTACATTTAAGCAAAATGTAAAATGCATGTGTACTTTATTAAGCGAAAATATTGAGGGTAGTTTTATAATATAAAATAATCATATGAGTATATATATATTCGGTATAAATTTATTTTTGTTTTAATAAGCGAAAATGCCACTAATATGCTTCTGTTGAAAACGTCTGAGTCTAAGCAGTTATTTCCCTGAAAATCGATGTGTTTCAATGGAGAACAATTTGGATGGCATTTTCTTTATAGTGAATCAAAATGGAAAATTTATATGTACTTCATTCAGCGAAAATATCGACGGCACTTTGAGTGGTAAAATAATCGTGTGAATACATATTTTATACAGATTTATTTTCGTTTTGATTAAGGATAAGTGCCGGGGAATTATTTCCCTGAAATTCGATGTGTTGCAATGAAATACAATTTGGATGGCGAAATGGGTACCGAATAAGTAATTTTGACTGATTTACTTCATATTTTTATCTACATTCAATGAAAGTGGAAAATTGATATGTACTTTATTAAATGAAAATATCGACGGCACTTCGACTGGGGAAAATAATCGTGTGAATACATATTTTATACAGATGTATTTTCGTTTTGGTTAAGGGTAAATGCCGGGGAATCATTTTCCTGAAATTCGATGTGTTGCAATGGAGAACGATTTGGATGGCATTTCTATTTGGTGAAATGGATACCGAATAAGTCATTTTGGCAGATTTGCTTTATATTCGTCTTTACATTTAAGCAAAATGCAAAATTCATGTGTACTTTATTAAGCGAAAATATTGAGGGTAGTTTTATAATATAAAATAATCATATGAGTATATATATATTCGGTATAAATTTATTTTTGTTTTAATAAGCGAAAATGCCACTAATATGCTTCTGTTGAAAACGTCTGAGTCTAAGCAGTTATTTCCCTGAAAATCGATGTGTTTCAATGGAGAACAATTTGGATGGCATTTTCTTTATAGTGAATCAAAACGGAAAATTTATATGTACATTATTAAGCGAAAATATCGACGGCACTTCGACTAGGGAAAATAATCGTCTGAATACATATATATATTTGTATAGATTTATTTTCGTTTCAATTAAGGGTAAATGCCGGGGAATTATTTCCCTGAAATTCGATGTGTTGCAATGAAAAACAATTAGGATGGCACTTCTATTTGGTGAAATTGGTACCGAATAAGTAATTTTGACAGATTTACTTTAAATGTGTTTTTACACTTAAGCAAAATGCAAAATTCATGTGTACTTTATTAAGCGAAAATATTGAGGGTAGTTTTATAATATAAAATAATCATATGAGTATATATATATTCAGTATAAATTTATTTTTGTTTTAATAAGCGAAAATGCCACTAATATGCTTCTGTTGAAAACGTCTGAGTCTAAGCAGTTATTTCCCTGAAAATCGATATGTTTCAATGGAGAACAATTTGGATGGCATTTTCTTTATAGTGAATCAAAATGGAAAGTTTATATGTACTTCATTCAGCGAAAATATCGACGGCACTTTGAGTGGTAAAATAATCGTGTGAATACATATTTTATACAGATTTATTTTCGTTTTGATTAAGGGTAAGTGCCGAGGAATTATTCCTCTGAAATTCGATGTGTTGCAATGGAGAACAATTTGGATGGCATTTTGATTTGGGTAGACGAATAAGTAATTTTAACAGATTTACTTTATATTTGTCTTTACATTCAAGCAATATAGAAAATTGATGTATACTTTATTAAGCGAAAATATCAACGGTACTTTTATAATGTAAACTAATCATACGAGTACATGTATATTCGGTATAAATTCATTTTTTTTATTAGCGAAAATGCCATTAATATGCTTCTGTTGAAAACGTTTGAGTCTAAGCAATTATTTCCTTGAAATTTTCATTTGGTGTAATGGGTAAGCGAATAAGCAATTTTGACAGATTTACTTCATATTTTTCTTTATAGTCAATCAAAATGGAAAATTGATACGTATTTTATTAAGCGAAAATATCGACGGTACTTTTATGGGATCGAATGATCGTTTGAATACATGTATATTCGGTACAAATTTATTTTTGTTTTATTAAGCGAAAATGCTATTAATACTCTTCTGTTGAAAACGTTTGAGTCTGAACGATTAATTCAATGGAATCGGATATGTTTCAATGAAAAACAATTTTGACCGCATTTTCATTCAGTGAAATAATAATATAACACAATAATTATGTACATTTCTTTCATACTTTTTTTTACATTTTATCAAAATAACAAATGTACATGTACTTTATTACCTGAAAATGCCATTCAAATTTTTCTCTTCATTCTAATCAACCAATTCATTAAACTCGTACATTTTACAATACCGAAATTTCGGCGCAACTTTCGTTTCGTAAAATTTTACATAAAAAAAACTTATGTTTCATACAATCCTCCACTTTAATTAAACCGCAAACTTTTATTTACCCAAATAACTTTTCAACTTCATTTCACTCCGTCCCTTACATTCAAACGAAATCAAAAATTTCCGTCTATTTTACATAAAAAAAACTTATGTTTCATCCAATCTTCCACTTTAGTTAAACAGCAAACTTTTATTTACCCAAATAACTTTTCAACTTCACTTCACTCCGTCCCGTACATTCAAACGAAATCAAAAATTTCCATGTATTTTACATAAAAAAAAAACGTATGTTTTATCCAATCTTCCACTTTAGTCAAACCGCAAACTTTCATTTATCGAAATAGCTTTTCAACTTCACTTCATTCCGTCCCTTACATTCAAACGAAATCAAAAGTTTCCATGTATTTTACATAAAAAAACTTATGTTTCATCCAATCCTCCACTTTAGTTAAACCACAAACTTTTGTTTACCCAAATAACTTTTCAACTTTACTTCACTCCGTCCCTAACATTCAAACGAAATCAAAAGTTTCCATGTATTTTACATAAAAAAAAAAACATATGTTTCATCCAATCTTCCACTTTAGTTAAACCGCAAACTTTTATTTACCCATATAATTTTTCAGTTTCACTTCATTCCGTCCCTTACATTCAAACGAAATCAAAAGTTTCCATGTATTTTACATAAAAAAAACTTATGTTTCATCCAATCTTCCACTTTAGTTAAACCGCAAACTTTTATTTACCCAAATAACTTTTCAACTTCACTTCATTCCGTCCCTTACATTCAAACGAAATAAAAAATTTCCATGTATTTTACATAAAAAAAAAACTTATGTTTCATCCAATCCTCCACTTTAATTAAACCGCAACTTTTATTTACCCAAATAACTTTTCAGCTTCACTTCATTCTGTCCCTTACATTCAAACGAAATCAAAACTTTCCATATATTTTACATAACAAAAAACTTATATTTTATCCAATCCTCCACTTTAGTTAAACCGCAAACTTTTATTTACCCAAATAACTTTTCAACTTTACTTCATTCCATCCCTTACATTCAAACGAAATCAAAAGTTTCCATTTATTTTACATAAAAGAAAACATACGTTTCATCCAATCTTCCACTTTAGTCAAACCGCAAACTTTTATTTACCCAAATAACTTTTCAACTTCACTTCATTCCGTCCCTTACATTCAAACGAAATCAAAGGTTTCCATGTATTTTACATAAAAAAAAACTTATGTTTTATCGAATCCTCCACATTAGTCAAACCGCAAACTTTTATTTACCCAAATAACTTTTCAATTTAACTTCATTCCATCCCTTACATTCAAACAAAATTAAAAATTTCCATGTATTTTACATAAAAAAAAACTTATGTTTCATCCAATCTTCCACTTTAGTTAAACCGCAAACTTTTATTTACCCAAATAACTTTTCAACTTCACTTCATTCCGTCCCTTACATTCAAACGAAATCAAAAGTTTCCATGTATTTTACATAAAAAAAAAAAACTTATGTTTCATACAATCTTCCACTTTAGTCAAACCGCAAACTTTTATTTAGCCAAATAACTTTCCAACTTCACTTCATTCCGTCCCTTACATTCAAACGAAATAAAAAATTTTCATGTATTTTACATTGAAAAAAAACTTATATTTCATCCAATCCTCCACTTTAGTCAAACCGCAAACTTTTATTTACTCAAATAACTTTTCAGCTTCACTCCATTCCGTCCCTTAGATTCGAACGAAATAAAAAATGTCCAGGTATTTTACATAAAAAAAACTTGTGTTTCATCCAATCTTCCACTTTAGTCAAACCGCAAACTTTTATTTAGCCAAATAACTTTTAAACTTCACTTCACTCCGTCCCTTACATTCAAACGAAATAAAAAATTTCCATGTATTTTACATTAAAAAAAACTTATGTTTCATCCCATCCTCCACTTTAGTTAAACCGCAAACTTTTATTTACCCAAATAACTTTTCAATTTCACTTCACTCCGTCCCTAACATTCAAACGAAATCAAAAGTTTCCATGTATTTTACATAAAAAAAACTTGTGTTTCATCCAATCCTCTACTTTAGTTAAACCGCAAGCTTTTATTTACCCAAATAACTTTTCAACTTAACTTCATTCCGTCCCTTACATTCAAACGAAATACAAAATTTCCATGTATTTTACATTAAAAGAAAACTTATGTTTTATCCAATTTTCCACTTTAGTTAAACCGCAAACTTTCACTTACCCAAATAACTTTTCAGTTTCACTTTATTCTGTCCCTTATATTCAAACGAAATCAAAAATTTCCATGTATTTTACATTAAAAAAAGACTTATGTTTTATCCAATCCTCTACTTTAGTTAAACCGCTAACTTTTATTTACCCAAATAACTATTGAACTTCACTTCATTCCGTTCCTTACATTCAAACGAAATCAAAAATTTCCATGAATTTTTATAAAAAAATTTATGTTTCATCCAATTTTCCACTTTAGTTAAACCGCAAACTTTCACTTACCCAAATAACTTTTCAATTTCACTTTATTCTGTCCCTTATATTCAAACGAAATCAAAAATTTCCATGTATTTTACATTAAAAAAAGACTTATGTTTTATCCAATCCTCTACTTTAGTTAAACCGCTAACTTTTATTTACCCAAATAACTATTGAACTTCACTTCATTCCGTTCCTTACATTCAAACGAAATAAAAAATTTCCATGAATTTTTATAAAAAAATTTATGTTTCATCCAATCTTCCACTTTAGTTAAACCGCAAACTTTCATTTACCCAAATAACTTTTCAATTTCACTTCATTCTGTCCCTTATATTCAAACGAAATAAAAAATTTCCATGTATTTTATAATACATTAAAAAAACTTATGTTTCATACAATCTTCCACTTTAGTCAAACCGCAAACTTTTATTTACCCAAATAACTTTTCAACTTTACTTCATTCCGTCCCTTACATTCAAACGAAATAAAAAATTTCCATGTATTTTACATAAAAAAAACTTATGTTTCATCCAATCCTCCACTTTAGTTAAACCGCAAAGTTTTGTTTATCCAAATAACTTTTCAACTTCACTTCACTCCGACCCTTACATTCAAACGAAATCAAAAATTTCCATGAATTTCGTCATAGAAAGCCACTATCAACAATTTTTCTTTAAAAAACCCTCGATTCTAATGAACCTACGCCATTGACTAAGTTGACCACGAGATGGCGCACTCTTCATGTCACGTGATGCAAGTGACGTATGTATAAAGTTGGCGGTCGGGGCAGTATGACGTCATAAGGGATTTTTGAGGGAATTCGGCCAGCATTGCCGGTCACAGAGAAGGAAAATACTGCATTTTTCCGACTGCCTCGGACATGAATTCGGCGAGCGCCAGCGCGGAAGCTTTTCATCGCGAGATCGTAATTTTCATCGTACTTCCCTCCTCGCAGATTTTCGAAGCGTTCGCTCGAGAGAGATCGCGGGAATGTCGGTGTCGCGGAAAGTAGTTTTCACGTGAGCTCTCTGACACGTTACACTGCGAATGTTCAGTTCATAAAAGCGCTCTACGCGCTGGCTTCGTGCGGGAAAGTGTCCACACGTTTCGCACGATGATGGGTTCTTCAAATTTCTCGCCGTCAGACCCTGCGCAATCGAAAAGTCGGGCTTTCGGCGGCTTCAAGCCTCGTGGTGGTTTATAATTTTACTGTGCGTCATTTAGAATCGCCTCAAAGAACGTGTGTTTAAAAATATTTTTAGTCAAAGTGGCGAATTTCTGCAAAAAAGTGTAAATAACGTTATAATTGTTTTTTTGTGTGTTTTAACGTAAAACGTATGTTATTTTATACAGATAAACGGCATGATGCTATGTTTACGAAACGTGTGATTAATAAATGTTTACGTAAATAATTGTGAATTTTGGTGTTTTATATAAACATGCAGATCCATCTATGTTTACAAAATGTTTCATCGTTTTATGAAAAGCACAAAATTGACGACATATTTCTTCGTAAAATGAAGAAACGTTATAATTGTTTTTTTGTGTGTTTTAACGTAAAACGTATGTTACTTTATGTAAATAGAAGGTATGATGCTATGTTTACAAAATACACCATCATAAATTGGTGTATTTTTGTCAAAAAGTGAAAATAACGTTACGGTGACTTTACGTTTTAAAATACATCAAAGGTATGATGCGATCATACTGTATTATGCATGAAGCACCTTCGATGATGGTAAAATGAAATAAGGTGTTATTGTTTCTTTTTGTGTTTTAACGTAAAACGTATGTTACTTTATGTAGATAGAAGGCATGAGGCTATGTTTACGAAATATGCCATCGTATTAAATTGAATTAAAATTGACATATTTCGTAAAATGAAATGAAATAATGTTATAATTTTTTTTTTGTGTTTTAACGTAAAACGTATGTTACTTATGACAGATGAAATGTATGATGCTATATTTACAAAATATATCATTATATTATGCAAATCACGATGATGGGTTCTTCAAATTTCTCGCCGTCAGACGCTGCGCAATTTAAAAGTCGGTGGTTTATAATTTTACTGTGCGTTATTTAGAATCGCCTCAAAGAACCTGTGCTTAAAAATATGTTTAGTAAAATTGGTGACATTTTACGAAAAAGTGAAAATAACGTTACAGTGGATTTTGGTTTTTTATCGTAAGGTGTATGTAGATAAAAGGTATGCTGCTATGTTTAGGGAATGTGCCATCATATTATAGAAAGCACAAGAGTAGTATGGCATTTGACATATTTCTTCGTAAAATGAAGTACGTTATAATTCTTCTTTTTTGTGTTTTAATATAAAACGTATGTTACTTTATGTAGATAGAAGGCATAATGTTGATGAAGATTGAAGGCACAATAACGTTATATGGATAACGTTATCTTGCTTTGTGTTTGTGTGTTTTAACGTATTATAAAACAAGAGTGGTATGAAATTTGACATATTTCTTCGGATTAAAATTGACATATTTCGCATAATGAAATGAAGTAATGTTATAGAAAGCACAAAGTGATATGACATTTGATAGAAAGCACAAGGGTGGTATGACATTTGACATATTTCTTCGGATTAAACTTGACATATGTCTTCGTAAATTTTTTTTTTGTGTTGTAACGTAAAAGGTATGTTACTTTATACAGATAAAAAGTATGATGCTATGTTTACGAAATATGCCATCATATTATAGAAAGCAAAAGAGTGGTATGATATTTGACATATTTCTTCGGATTGAAATTGACATATTTCATAAAATGAAATGAAATAATGTTATAACGTTTTTTTTAATGTTTTGACGTAAAACGTATGTTACTTTATGTAGATAAAAGGCATTATGCTATGTTTACAAAATACATCATTATAGTATGCAAAGCACGATGATGGGTTCTTCAAATTTCTTATAATTTTACTGTGCGTAATTTAGAATTGCTTCAAAGAACGTGTGCTTAAAAAGATGCGTAGTGAAATTGGCGAATTTCTACGAAAAAGTGAAAATAATGTTACGGTGGATTTTGGTGTTTTATTGTAAAGTGTATCTTCGCTTTATGCAAATAAAAGGCATGATGCTATGTTTAGGAAACGAAACGTTTACGAATCGTATTATAGAAATTTCATCGCATTAAAATTGACATATTTCTTCGTAAAATGAAGTAACGTTATAATTGTTTTCTTTTTTTTTGTGTTTTAACGTAAAACGTATGTTACCTTATGTAGATAGAAGGCATGATGCTATATTTACGAAATGTGCCATCGTATTGTAAAAATTTCTTCGAATTAAAATTTACATATTTCTTCGTAAAATGAAGTAACGTTATAATTGCTTTTTTTGTGTTTTAACGAAAAACGTATGTTACCTTCTGTAGATAGAAGGCATGGTGCTATGTTTACAAAATATACCATCATATGACGCAAAGCACGATGATGGGTTCTTCAAATTTCTTGCCATCAGACTCTGCGCAATCGAAAGTCGGGCTTTCGGTGGCTTCAAGCCTCGTGGTGGTTTATAATTTTACTGTGGGTTATTTAGAATCGCCTCAAAGAACATGTGCTTAGAAAGATGGTTTGTAAAATTGGTATATTTCTACGAAAAAGTGAAAATAATGTTACGGTTAATTTTGGTGTTTTATCGTAAAGTGTATCTTGCTTGATGCAAATAAAAGGCATGATGCTATGTTTACGAATCATATTATAAAAATTTCATCGGATTAAAATTGACGTATTTCTTCGTAAAATGAAATAACGTTAAAATTGTTTTTTTGTTTTAACGTAAAACGTATGTTACTTTATCTAGATAGAAGATAGAATGCTATGTTTACAAAATATACCATCACAATATGCAAAGCACGGTGATGGGTTCTTGAAATTTTATTGTGCGTCATTTAGAATTGCCTCAAAGAATGTCTGCTTAAAAAGATGCTTTGTAAAATTGGCGAATTTCTAAGAAAAAGGGAAATAACGTTATAATTGTTTTTTTTGTGTGTTTTAACGTAAAACGTATGTTACTTTATACAGATAAACAGCATGATGCTATGTTTACGAAACGAAATGTTTACGAATCGTATTATAAACATTCCATCGGATTAAAATTGACGTATTTCTTCGTAAAATGAAGAAACGTTATAATTGTTTTTTGTTTCAACGTAAAACTTATGTTACTTTATGTAAATAGAAGGCATGATGCAATGTTTACAAAATACACCATCATATTATGCAAAGCACGATGATGGGTTCTTCAAATTTCTTGCCGTCAGACCCTGCGCAATCGAAAAGTCGGGCTTTCGGTGGCTTCAAGCCTCGTGGTGGTTTATAATTTTACTGTGCGTCATTTATAATAGAATGGCCTCAAACAACGTGTGATTAATAATATTTTTAGTAAAACTGGCGAATTTCTACGGAAAAGTGAATATAACGTTATAATTGCTTTTTTTTGTGTGTTTTAACGTAAAACGTATGTTACTTTATACCGACAAATGGAATGATGCTATGTATATGAATCGTATTATAAAAATTTAATCGGATTAATATTGACATATTTCTTCGTAAAATGAAATAAGGTTATAATTTTTTTTTCTGTGTTTTAATGTAAAACGTATGTTACTTTATACAGATAAAAGGCGTGATGCTATGTTTACGCAATGTGCCATCATATTATAGAAAGCAAAAGAGTGGTATGATATTTGACATATTTCTTCGAATTGAAATTGATATATTTCGTAAAATGAAATGAGATAATGTTATAATTGTTGTTTTTGTGTTTTAACGTAAACCGTATGTTACTTTGTGTAAATAGAAGGCATGATGCAATGTTTACAAAATACACCATCATATGACGCAAAGCACGATGATGGGTTCTTCAAATTTCTCGCCATCAGACCCTGCGCAATCGAAAAGTCGGGCTTTCGGTGGCTTCAAGCCTCGTGATGGTTTATAATTTTACTGTGCGTCATTTAGAATCGCATTAAAGAACGTGTGCTTAAAAAGATGCTTTGTAAAACTGGTGAATTTTTACGAAAAAAGTGAAAATAACGTTACGGTGGATTTTGGTGTTTTATCGTAAGGTGTATCTTGCTTTATGCAGATAAAAGGCATGATGCTATGTTCACGAATCATATTATAAAAATTTCATCGGATTAAAATTGACGTATTTCTTCGTAAAATGAAATAACGTTATAACTGTTTTTTGTTTTAACGTAAAACGTATGTTACTTTATGTAGATAGAAGATAGAATGCTATGTTTACAAAATATACCATCACAATATGCAAAGCACGATGATGGGTTCTTGAAATTTTACTGTGCGTCATTTAGAATTGCCTCAAAGAATGTCTGCTTAAAAAGATGCTTTGTAAAATTGGCGAATTTCTAAGAAAAAGGGAAATAACGTTATAATTGTTTTTTTGTGTGTTTTAACGTAAAACGTATATTACTTTATACAGATAAACGGCATGATGCTATGTTTACGAAACGAAATGTTTACGAATCGTATTATAAAAATTTCATCGGATTGAAATCGACGTATTTCTTCGTAAAATGAAATAACGTTATAATTGTTTTTTGTTTTAACGTAAAACGTCTGTTACTTTATGTAAATAGAAGGCATGATGCTATGTTTACAAAATGTGTCATCGTATTATAGAAAGCACAAGAATGGTATCATATTTGACATATTTCTTCGGATTAAAATTGACGTATTACGTAAAATGAAATTAAATAATGTTATAGTTTTTTTTGTGTTTTAACGTAAAACGTACAGTGCTTTATGTAGATAGAAGATAGAATGCTATGTTCACAAAATATACCATCATATTATGTAAACGATGATGGATTCTTCAAATTTTACTGTGCGTCATTTAGAATTGCCTCAAAGAATGTCTGCTTAAAAAGATGCTTTGTAAAATTGGCGAATTTCTAAGAAAAAGGGAAATAACGTTATAATTGTTTTTTTTTGTGTGTTTTAACGTAAAACGTATATTACTTTATACAGATAAACGGCATGATGCTATGTTTACGAAACGAAATGTTTACGAATCGTATTATAAAAATTTCATCGGATTAAAATCGACGTATTTCTTCGTAAAATGAAATAACGTTATAATTGTTTTTTGTTTTAACGTAAAACGTCTGTTATTTTATGTAAATAGAAGGCATGATGCTATGTTTACAAAATGTGTCATCGTATTATAGAAAGCACAAGAATGATATCATATTTGACATATTTCTTCGGATTAAAATTTACGTATTACGTAAAATGAAATTAAATAACGTCATAGTTGTTTTTTTTGTGTTTTAACGTAAAACGTACATTGCTTTATGTAGATAGAAGATAGAATGCTATGTTTACAAAATATACCATCAAAATATGCAAAGCACGATGATGGGTTCTTGAAATTTTACTGTGATTTAGAATTGCGTCCTCAAAGAATGTCTGCTTAAAAAGATGCTTTGTAAAATTGGCGAATTTCTAAGAAAAAGGGAAATAACGTTATAATTGTTTTTTTTGTGTGTTTTAACGTAAAACGTATATTACTTTATACAGATAAACGGCATGATGCTATGTTTACGAAACGAAATGTTTACGAATCGTATTATAAAAATTTCATCGGATTAAAATTGACGTGTTTCTTCGTAAAATGAAATAACGTTATAATTGTTTTTTGTTTTAACGTAAAACGTCTGTTACTTTATGTAAATAGAAGGCATGATGCTATGTTTACGAAATGTGCCATCATATTATAGAAAGCACAAGAGTGGTATGACATTTAGCACATTTCTTCGGATTAAAATTGACATATTTCTGCGTAAAATGAAATAAGGTTATAATTGTTTTTTTGTGTTTTAACGTAAAACATATGTTACTTTATGCAGATGAAAGGTATGATGCTATGTTTACAAAATGTGTCATCGTATTATAGAAAATGCAAGAATGGTATGACATTTGACATATTTCCTCGGATTAAAATTGACATATTTCTTCGTAAAGTGAAATAAAGTTATAATTGTTTTTTTTGTGTTTTAACGAAAAACGTATGTTACTTTATGTAGATAGAAGCCATAAAGATATGTTTACGAAATATGCCATCGTATTATAGAAAGCACAAATGTGGTATGATATTTAGCACATTTCTTCGGATTAAAATTGACATATTTCTTCGTAACATTTTTTTTTGTGTTTTAACGTAAACCGCATGTTACTTTATGCAGATAAAAGGCGTAATGCTATTTTTACGAAATATGCCATCATATTATGCATATCACGAGAGTGGTATGTCATTTGACATATTTTTATTCGAGAAATAAAAATAACTTTGCAGCTGTTTTTGATATTTTATTCTACAGCGTATCTTGCTTTATACAAATAAAAGGCATAAGGTCACGTTTACAAAATACGCCGTCATATTATGCAAAGCACGAGAGTGGTATGTCATTTGACATATTTTTATTCGAGAAGTAAAAATAACGTTACAGCTGTTTTTGATGTTTTATTGTACGGCGTATCTTGCTTTATACAAATAAAAGGCATGAGGTCACGTTTACAAAATACGTCGTCATATTATGCAAAGCACGACACTGGTGTGACATTTGACATACTTCTTTAAAATAAAATTTTCACATTCCTTCGAAATAATAAAAATAACATTGTACATATATTTTTCGGGCTTCATCGTAAAATTTATCTTGCTTCGTACAAACAAAAAGCGTCATACCACGTTTTCAAAATATGTCATCATATAATTCAAAGCACTTTACACTGAACAGGCATCTCAAATGTAATATATATGCAAATATGAAACTATTATTTATCTTTTAAAACGGTTGGCAAAAATAATAAGAATCAACTAAAAGCTGCAAACTTCTTTCCAACATTATTTTCTGCTGTAAATGACCTGATTTATATGAATAACGCGTTAGCACAGGTGCTAAAATTTGAAAGACTTTGAAACTGACATTTCAACTTCTTGGTACTAAAGCGGTCAAGATGTTACTGTAACGCAGAAATGACTGTAACTGTAAGAAATGCTGTGAATAATAAAGATATTCTGCGCGTCTACGTTTAGTAAGAATCCTGACGAAACATTGAAAGTGTCCGAATGGAATATAATGGCCGTCTGACTCAGCCGTTGAGTTGAACTACTTGCTGGGATTCCGTACATGAACCGTTTATATTCAAAGTGGGATATTAGTCAGTTCAAAAGTATAAATTAATTATGTGAAGTCTGGCAATGTTTCTACTAATTTATCAACATGTCAATGGATTATATCAATTGCTTTTAGGTGAATTTAACTAAGATAATATATATTTACGGCCTGTAAATCGATTTACACCATTTTCATAATTAGTCAATTGTAAAAATCATTTAATTTCAATGATGAAAAATTAAATATTTAAAACATATTTTATGTTAATCAAATTTTGTTTACAAATAATAACAAGCAATAAAATAGGAGTACTATTTTTTATTTTGAACCTTAATTATATTTTCATATTATCAAACTTAACAGAACATATTGCTTTCATTTATTTATATTCTTTATGTCGCAGTGTTTTTTAATATTTATGATGCACAGCACATATATGAGATTGTACAAATGTTTTCTCCAACATGTATCCATTAAATCTAACGTCTTAAATTCTCTGTCTTATATCAAGCTTTTATATAAAATAGTATACGCTGCACTTTTGCGAAAGCTTATTGAAAATATTTTTAGTCAGTTTTTCTTTTCTCTGTTAATATTTTTTCTTGCCCGTTTTTCAATTGCGCTTTGTAGATTTTTTATAAAAACGAAATTAAGACGCACGTATTTATGGAGAGAAAACTAATAATTTCTGAACATACATAATGAGAAATTTTGCACATTGACCAATTTAAATATTTCCAATCACGAAGAATATTGGAATGTATTATATATTGGAATATTGCAATTAAACACCATTATTGTGTATTGGAATATTACAATTGAACGACATGTATTGTGTACTGGAATATTACAATTGAATACACTACATATTTATTGGAATACTAAATAAATACATTACATATATATTGGAATACTAAAATCGAAATTTAACAATGGCCCTATTTTAAATAACAATAAATATATTCATTATACACATTGTATACAAACATCTGTGGAGAGAGTCATTGACTTTAAAATATTCAGACTGAAAAATTTGAACGATTATCATTTCATATGTATTACAATCAGGGTCAAAATATCTGTAATACTAACTGGCAGTTATTTACATGTAACCCTGGAACTACATTAGTTTGCAATTTTTACGAAAAAAAAGAGTATGTTCGAACGCTAAATGGTCGATCGTGGAAATCGAGGAATAATGGGGCTCAGCAGTATAAAACGAAGAACTCGTCGTACTAGCTCGTTAATTAAGGGTCCGCGAGGAGGTCCGTGCGAATTGGGAATTCAAAGCAATTTCAGGATATTTGCCGAACGTTCGCATTTCATGAAAAAGTGTTAATGTTGGGAAAGCATTGAAAACGTGCAAAGTACCTTTATTACGTTAAATAAACAAGTGCTTGATGCACTCATTAAAAAAGTCAAGAATACCGAAGGAGAACAAGATTAATAAACGCATATGTTACTAAAGATGGTAATTTCTTTTTCATTTATTCTTCTTCTATATTTTTGGATCATATGTAATACAATACAAACTTACTGTAATCTGATTATTCGAAAAAAGTACATAAATTAATGTACCATATATCTCAGAAAAATGTGTAACATTAATAACTAGCTTTGACGCCAAAACTTAATTATCTGCTCATTTAAAAATCCATTTATTGGAACATTAGATAAATTAAAGCGTTTTATTGCGGGTTATTTGGTTTCGGATAATGTTTTCGGAAAAAATACTTGTTTTGCTGTGTACCTCACGAAGTACGATATATCGTAAAGAACAAAATAAAGTTATACGTGAAGAAATTAATTATTAATTCTGAGTCAACTTTGTTAATCCCATAAATATGGATGCCGTCGCATTTGAATAGATGTATAATATCAAAAAGTTTCGATATAACACATTATTCGACCGATACTATTAACTCTTTGCACTCCTATGTCGAGTGTGACTCGACATCAGTTTTTATGGCAGGAGCTCCTTTGTCGAGCTCCACTCGACATTTTTTCATGTCTAAATAAATAGATATCGTGCACACGTTATCGACGCTCTCGCAATGTCACTAGAAGGGTTAGACATTCAGGTAATCGAAGAGAAATAAAAGAACTGAATGTGATCACAGATTATAATAAAAATATAGATGGTGTCGATATGGCGAACCAATACGCGATATCTTACTGTTTTTTACGTCGAGAACTCAAGAGGTGGAGGGAATATTTCTTTTGGGGATTAGAAATCTCCATGGTAAATGCGTATATTTTATACAAAGAAAAAAAAAACCAAGGAACAGAACCTATAGCCCACAAAAAATTTCGCGAAAAGATTTTGTCAATGCTAATTCGTGATTGTAGTCATCCAAATATGAAATTGGGGAGGCCTGGAACACATGATAAACACGATCGCTTAGATGGGAAACCTCATTTAATCTTCCTACATCCCGAAGGAAAACACAAAGACTGTGCAGTTTACTCAAATAGAAAAACATCTGGAGGAAAAAGAGAAACCACCTATTTTTGTGAAACGTGTGAAAGAAAATCAGAGTTACATCTTGCAAGTTCTTTCAAAAGATATCATACCCTTGAAAATTTCAATATACGACAATACTGTAAATAAAATTGGTATTTAAGTGAATTTGTTTCTTCCTTTATTTATTTAAATTGCTTTATATTTTTAATTAAAGTAAATTTCAAATAAAACACTTAAAAGCGTTGGGAGCTGCTGGTAACGAAATTGAAATAAAATTCGGAGTGCAAAGGGTTAATGGTATCCGAAACAAATGTGCAACATTAATATAAAATACTATATGTTGCCGCTAAATATTCAAAATCACCTGTTTTTCGTTCGTTGTCGATTGTTTTTGCCAATTTCGTTTGAAAATGTAACCACTACCTCGACAATTCGCACTCACGCCGATCATATATGTTTCCAGTTAATGTTTTAAAGAAAACATATTTCGCTGTGTGCCTCAGCAAATCAGGATGTATTGTGGAACTCGAAAAAAGGTGTCTTTTAAATAAAAATTGTAAGACAGGGTGACTCACTGGGTTTCGACAGAAAACGGTAGGGAACTCAGGTAGTTGGAAGTTTGTTTTTTATGGACTGCTGTCGGGACGGTCAAGAGTAGCGAGGGTGCCTTATTAAGTTCTAAGAAAAATCGGAAAAAATCAAAAGCAGTTGAAAGGCTGCATACGGTTTTAAAGAACATCAATCAGAGGACAGGATTTACGATTGGTGCAACGCGCCGAATATTTTTATGAAGCTTTCCCCTATGTCACCTTGCCAGGTTACTTTCTAAACTACGTTTAATTTTGGATTACCACCCACGGGCGACGCCATGGAAAAATCCTTTGAACCCGCGCATCATCACAAACCCAAGTTTGCTCGTCATTTACATCATTACTAACAAGTTAGTAATGCTTAAGGGGACCAGAAAGCTTTCAACAACCGGAAACTGGGTGAAATTCGAATAACGATTGTGGACGAACGGATAAACATACACAAATTTTCTTTCTTGCAGTTTTTTGTGCATTCTTAACAAACAAATCAAGCTTTAAAAAATTAAAAAATATTAATAATCAAACGAAATATTTATATCTGAAGGTGACCGCATGTTTTCCGATTTTCTTAGCGCCATTTGGTTGATGAGATTTTTGTAGACTGAACCTAAATTCTGTGACAAAACGTCACAATTGAAGCAATGGCGACCAAAAATCCAAAAGGTTGACAAATTTAAGTTATTTGTTGTTAAAAACGATATTAAAGAATTAATTTTTATATGCAAACATCGGTTCAGTTTATGGAATACCTATTTATCTTCAATTTTAAAAAAATCAAATCGATATCTTCAGCCATTCTCGAGTTATCGCAGCAAAAGTAATGGAAAATACTGTTTTGAGAAAAATGCGATTAAAGTTTGGGAACAGGACTACGACTACTTAATCTGGATTAAAAAATTAATTTTTATATGCAGACATCGGTTCAGTTTATGGAATACCTATTTATCTTCAATTTAAAAAAAAATCAAATCGATATCTTCAACCATTCTCGAGTTATCGCGACAAAACTAATGGAAAATACTGTTTTGAGAAAAACACGATTAAAGTTTGGGAACAGGACTGCGACTACTTGATCTGGATTAAAAAATTAATTTTTATATGCAGACATTGGTTCAGTTTATGGAATACATATTTATCTTCAATTTAAAAAAAAACTAAATCAATATCTTTAACCATTCTTGAGTTATAGCGGCAAAAGTAATGGAAAATACTGTTTTGAGAAAAACGCGATTAAAGTTTGGGAACAGGACTGCGACTACTTGATCTGGATTAAAAAATTAATTTTTATATGCAGACATCGGTTCAGTTTATGGAATGCATATTTATCTTCAATTTTAAAAAAATGAAATCGATATCTTCAACCATTCTTAAGTTATCGCGACAAAACTAATGGAAACTACTGTTTTGAGAAAAATGCGATTAAAGTTTGGGAACAGGACTACGACTACTTGATCCGGATTAAAAAATTAATTTTTATATGCAGACATCGGTTCAGTTTATGGAATACATATTTATCTTCAATTAAAAAAAAATCAAATCGATATCTTCAATCATTCTTGAGTTATCGCGGCAAAACTAATGGAAAATACTGTTTTGAGAAAAACGCGATTAAAGTTTGGGAACAGGACTACGACTACTTGATCTGGATTAAAAAATTAATTTTTATATGCAGACATCGGTTCAGTTTATGGAATATTTATCTTCAATTTAAAAAAAAACTAAATCGATATCTTCAACCATTCTTGAGTTATCGCGGCAAAACTAATGGAAAATACTGTTTTGAGAAAAATGCGATTAAAGTTTGGGAACAGGACTACGACTACTTGATCTGGATTAAAAAATTAATTTTTATATGCAGACATCGGTTCAGTTTACGGAATACCTATTTATCTTCAATTAAAAAAGAATCAAATCGATATCTTCAACCATTCTTGAGTTATCGCGACAAAACTAATGGAAACTACTGTTTTGAGAAAAACGCGATTAAAGTTTGGGAACAGGACTACGACTACTGGATCAGGATTAACAAAATTAATTTTTATATGCAGACATCGGTGCAGTTTATGGAATGCATATTTATCTTCAATTTTAAAAAAATAAAATCGATATCTTCAACAATTCTTGAGTTATCGCGGTAAAACTAATGGAAAATACTGTTTTGAGAAAAACGCGATTAAAGTTTGGGAACAGGACTGCGACTACTTGATCTGGATTAACAAATTAATTTTTATATGCAGACATCGGTTCAGTTTATGGAATACATATTTATCTTCAATTTAAAAAAAATTAAATCGATATCTTCAACCATTCTTAAGTTATCGCGACAAAACTAATGGAAAACACTGTTTTGAGAAAAATGCGATTAAAGTTTGGGAACAGGACTACGACTACTTGATCTGGATTAAAAAATTAATTTTTATATGCAGACATCGGTTCAGTTTATGGAATACATATTTATCTTTAATTTAAAAAAAAATCAAATCGATATTTTCAACCATTCTTAAGTTATCGCGACAAAACTAATGGAAACTACTGTTTTGAGAAAATTGCGATTATAGTTTGGGAACAGGATTACGGCTACTCACATTTTTGGCATTCCTGAACTCAATTTTGCGAATATCGAAGTTTTTCTTGCGTCAATATGTTCTTAAAAAATTGTACTAACTGAATATGTAAAAAAACGAAAATCGATTTTGTTGAAATTTCAAACTTTTCTGGTCCTCTTAACACTAGATTGCCGGAGGTTGGTTGTATACCTATTTTGCCTGATTGTGTCAATTTGACTCAATCGTCAAAAATGCAGGTTTTTTAAAATAATAGAATTTTATTACAAATAAACTTTATTCCAAACACTTTTTGCATACATATTTAGTTTTTAAAATACACTTTCCGCATATTTTTTTATTACATTTGCTACAAACGCCCTTGCTTCTGTTTCTGTTGCATGACACTTGTACCTGGCAATTTGCACGGTTTTCAATATTTTGTATATTAGATAAACTCGAAGTACTTTCGGCTTCATTATCGTAATTTCCGCTTAATTCTTCCGCCAGTTGCAAAAGAAATTCTTTTCTTGACATTTGTACTTGAGTCACATCTTTATATATGACCCCAGCATTGATTGCTGCCAAATCTAAAATGTTGTAGAACACGTGAACGGGCCATCTGCGGGAACCTGCTTTGGTACTATATTTTCGCGCCATTTGATCCAGTATATCGACTCCATACTTAGTATTATTATAAAAAGATATAGTTTCCGGGACACGTTTTTCATTTTTTGCAATTCCTACATTGCGATGTTTTGAGCTACAAATGCACTACTTTCTCCGGTGCCATAAGTCAAAATGAAAGATTTCAACAGGATAGTTTGCAACAAATAATTTTACAGCATTGAATGAACAAATTATAACATGAAAACTCCCACCAGAACGTTTGCAACAGGTTTTTATGAAAAGGAAATAAGTTACGTGTGTCTAAAACGGTGAGTCAATTTGACTCGTATCCGGCAAAATAGGTATAGCACATATGAATTATTGGAATTAAGGGAGTAGGGTGGAATAGGAATTACTTTTCGTACACCTTTCATTGTTCTATGAAAAACCAAAAAATGACTTAAAATTGTTATATATATCACAGTAAAAGTGCAAATGAGTCAAATTGACTCGCTCCGTCAATCTAGTGTTAAGTGACCGAGTCCCAAGCGTCTAATCAAGCAAAGCGAACTTTGCCCGACGAGACAACAAAAAAGCTCGACCACTCAAGCGGGAAACCTCGGGAAGGCCAGGCTACTGTGACACTTAAATCCGTCGCAACACCCAGAAAGTAGTGGATATGGGATTTGGAGGATAACAGGAGGTGGCTGTATGCCTCAATGTCATGTCGAATCTCCAATACGACAGTAGCGTGCATTCAAGACATTTTTAAATCTGCTGCCTCTCAGACTGATCGCTGCTTCTGCGTGCAGACTGATGCTCATATGAGATAGGTGCTCTAAATGTGCAGGGTATTATCATTATATCCATCATTATCCCCGTCTATGGTGCAAACTGAGACAACTGGTCCGTGTTTCATCAGCACAAAGTGCTTCAAATCTGTTCAGTTCTGCACTATTATCATTATGAACGCTGTGGTGAACGTTAAAAAATTAATACTGAAACTTCGATAAATACAATAGAATAGCGCGCATCAATGTATGGCCTTCTAAATTGGAAACTTGTAAAAAAAAACGAAATTATTTAACCTTTAACGCTCCGACTTTTAATTCTGAATATCAACCGGCTACTCCAATTTATTCTCATCATACTTCGACTTGCAAGTATTTAAGTGTCAGATTTTAAATGCTACAATGATGTGTAAATAATAATATTAAAGTCATTCAAAACAATCTTTATTCGTCTCAGGAGTAATATCATTTTAATTACAATATTTATATTCATTATAATTGAGTAATGTGTGGAATTTTTTAAAACATTCATTAGGATGCAAATCGGGTTTGCGTTCACAGGTCTCGCAGTAGAAAACTGTTTGTTTTTTTTATCGCATTACTTCCCTTTGGTGAGCAAACAAGACACTTTTTTCTTTTTCCCTTTCGGCAACTGATTTATTACATGAAGTTTCCCATTTAAACGCTGTTCCTTATCTATTTCGAAAGTTCTGCCACAAACATTGTTATTCCGAAAATTACGAGTTGACTTACTAACAATAAAACAGGTTCAGATCTGACTGCCTTTACTGATCGCTTGTAGCTGACTCAGGAGTATTATTTTTTATTTGTAAACAATTACCTATAACGACCCAAAAATATTTTCACGAGTCTGACTCGTGATGAAAACATTAGGCCAAACTTGAATATTACGAGTCAGACTCGTTGTTTAATTTCATGTCAAACGTGAATACCACGAGTCTGACTCGTGATCAATATTTCGAGCCAAACGTGAATATCACGAGTCTGACTCGTGGTCTTAATCTCGGGCCAAACAAGAACATCTGAATGGGCTCTTATCTCTTCTTTTCTCTTCTTTATATGAATCGGTATTTTATATCTTGTGTCACGATGCAGTTTACGTGCTACTTAGGATACATTGTCGTACTCCAGATAACGTTTGAAAACTAAGTAAACATGTGCATTCGCCAACACGAAAAAAGTTACAGTCGTTCTTCAGTTCATATTATTCCATTACATGAGGTGCAAGGTTTTATACAGTCTTCACAAAAAGTAATATTCTTCTTCATTTTTAATTTTGTCAAACCCTCCAGTATGTATAAAAAAGGAACAAAATTATTAAAACAGCAAGTAGTTCGTGTGGAAGTAATAGTAGTGGAAAGGCTTCCAATGTCTCAAGCAGTCAATCGATAGATATTCAAAGAATTATAAACAGTGATGAAAATTCTAGTGGCAGCACTGTCTTTATGCCACTGATGAATCGCGCAGGAAAGTCAATTATATATGATAGTAATGAAGAACATGAGTACGGCTATCTCGCACTCAATTGTAAAATATCGTGTTTAAAGTTCGCGACCATTCGGCTGCATATCTTAGGCACGACTTTTTCCGAATTTCAGCGTAGTGCAGGGGTTAAGGGTTAATCTTATCACTTTAACGACCGCTAGCCGATTAATCGACTTTTCGGTTCCAACTGCTATTTACCGGCATCCGATTAATCGGCTTTTCAGTGGTCAACGGTTATATTAGATAAAATAAATATCAGATGATATTATGACAATTGTACATGACAATAAAATTACACTGCCTTGAAACCAAAGGATTCTCAAGAACACATTCAGTATTTTCCAGTTATAAAGCTTTACAAATAGACACATACACAATTCCTGCACGATATCCAAAACAGAGCCGGTCGTTAGTGAATGTCATCTTCAGTCAATAGCTGCCGACAAAGTGTTATGATACATAGCATTTTATAATTTTCAAACAAATAAAAAAAAATGTCAGAAACTTTCCTCACCTCGTGCGCACAATGCCTTCCCGCAACTCTTAGAAAAGTGTTTAACCCTTTGCGCTCGACAACTTTTTTGGTCGGACGGAGCAGCAACTCGAGGCGACTTTGCGCATTTATTACGAGTGTCTTACAGGTAGTATAAAATGAATTTGTACACAGATTAACATACGAACATTTTTATATTATAATATAGAGTGTTTATTTATATTTTGAAAAATATAATTTTCTAAGTCGAAGTTCTATAATTGCGTTTTGTATGATATATCGTAAAACATTCTCCTAGGTGCATCCTTGGTTTATCCGGACAAGTATTGCAATAGCACGTTGTTTCATGCCTTCCGCCTTGTTTATTTCGATATGAACAAACTTTATAATCTTTTTTTGTTCCTGTGAGAATCACATGGAGCTTTCCATTTAGCCGAATCGCGTCGTAATTTGAGGTCGACGTCGAAGCTTCTAGCGGTTGTGAAAAGTCTCCCCTCAATTGGTCTACTAAGGTTTTTACAAATTGTAAGTGTGTCAGTGGTTCTTCGTTCTTCTGCTTTTTTACTTGTCTATAGAGAATGTAGGAGTTAATTCAACATATCTCCATTCCCCCCAAAAATAACTTGCTGCACCACCAATTTTATCATGAACAGATAAGTTTGTGAGCACTTCAAAATCAAACTCATCTTCACTTGAGCTAATTTCATTGATATTTTCCATTTTTATAGGGCCTCAAAACTTTAAAATGACTGATTAAAATACGGGAAAAATTATGTGATGCACTCGCTGCAATGGTCGAAACTAAAGTAACGCTGGATACATTGTATCTAAAGTGAGGGGCACAGTCGAAGAAGAATTTTATTTTAATTACACATCCTATAAAAGAACATGAACAGCTAAAGAACCTATTCACGAACCAATAATGGGCTTCTATCAACTGGAGATAACGAAATCTAGCCTAAACAAACGTTGTCGCCTCTCAATCGCCATTCGAGTTGCTGCGCGAAACATCGTGGCGAGTGAGAGTCGCCGCCCGAGCGCAAAGGGTTAACTCAGGTACTTCGGGTTCGTAATCCGGTGCCGGGGTCCGAAATGACCCACACCCCTCGGGGACCTTATCCAACAGTTCATTGCCGCGGGAATTCTCGGGAGTTAAAATTGTCCCCATCACTCGCACAATAAGAATCGTCTGTCGCCGAGGCTTCGAGATAAACGACTTCGCGCTAATACTTTGCCAGGCGACTTCGCATTCGGATGCGTACGTGGTCGGGCAGAATGTCGAGCGGGTGGAAGGCCGGGCTGTCGCATGCGGGTATCGGGAACGTGACGTGAAAGTTTACGGCCGAATTTTGCAGCATATGACCCGCTGAAGAATGAGCGACCGTGCGAAGGCGGATTCAATTAGCGCGACCTTTTTGCGTCGCTAATTTCGCACGACGCAACGTGTTCCGTGGCGATGTTTCAAAGGTCGTTTTTTAGGCGGGGTATGTTTTCTAAACATATTTTTATCGGTATTTTGTTTTATACTTAAATTTTTGTAACTTAAAAAAATTTTAGTAACTTGCTGCTTTTTGCGGTCCTAAAAATGAATTTCTTTAAATCATGCACCGGCGTATATGAAGGATGTAGTGAGTGAATACAAATAAAAACAAAACAAACAAAATATTAATTTTATTAAATACTTTTTAACTTTGTGTACCGTTAATAATTCGTGTATTCATTTCATATCATCCTCACTAAAGAATCCCACATGTATGTGTAGGCGGTTTTAATAGCAGAAGGTATTACTTTAGTAAAGCAAGGCAGAATACAGGATGAAGTTGAATCGCAAGCACTCGTTGTCTCGGCTGTACTACCATCGATTTTTTTTTGGGTATCAACAGTGTCGAAGCCCATTTCGTTTTACGTCGTTACGAAATACACACACACGCATATAGCATGCATACACATATGTATATTTATTTTATTAGTTTTGTATTGTTGCATAAAACGAAATGACAGCTTTTTTTTTTAATATTTTTGTTTAAATTTTACATTTATTAATTTGAAGGTTAAGTTAATGCAAAAATTGAACATTCCGGATCGAAAAAGGAAACGATTAACGATAACCGTTGTCTGAAAACGAATGAAATTACAATTTAATGATGTAGTTAGTTTTTAAACGAACATGAAGTCTATTGACACGGTCATATGCCTGCCAAAATAATTACGGTTCGGGCGTTGTTTTTATACCCCTGATACCTCATCCCTCTATCACTACGTTGTGCATTTTACGGTCTATTAAACTCGATCGTAAACATCCTTCACGCGTACGTATATAAAAATGTGATAAAACAAAGTATTATCAGAATTTGGAATAATACAGAGTAATGAACCGGAAATTTGGTATATATATATACTTACATCTGTAGGATTTCGATTCATTGCACCTACATTCAATATTGAAAATATGCAATAAGGTCTTGGGTACTTTCTAAACGATTTATTAAACTTTAATTAACTTTAACTTAATTTATTAAACAAAACTGTTACATTAGATGCACTCACTTGCTCAACACGTGTGTTTCTCAATTTATACGACACTTGTTTTGTACGAGTTTATTTGTTGCGCGCAAATTGCTCCTTTATTTATGCGGCAGTTTTTACGCGTATTAAATTATGCCATTTTATTTTACGCTGTCAGATAACTTTCGTTGGCTATAATTTTTCGTGGAATTTATTACGTATCGATGTTCGAAAATTGATAGCTGAACGTATCAGCTGTGTAAATATGACCCTTTTGTTTTTTATTGTCGGCACAATATGGTAAACTTGGTCGATTAATGATTTGCTAGTTGTTAATGAATTGGCCGACATTGACTTAATTCATCAACAAGCCTTAAAATTTGGACAATATTTAAAAAATGTATGAAAACTTAGTAAAAGAAGGGTTAGAAACAAATCATCCGAAAAAGTTAACATTAACAATAGAAAATGATATCGAACTTATTTTATCTTCTTTCATTATAGTTTAAGTGATTGGGTTAGATTTATTCTTTAGTTTAATTGTGTCACGTATGTCTACGGTGCAGTAATTTATTACAAAAAAATTCTTTAACAAACAACCTTATCTCACATAAATCCCTTATTGATAGATTCATCACCCCAACATATTTACCAAAACGCTATCAGTACTAACATTATAAAATAAAACAGGAATTTCATTATAGTTTAAGTCATTTGGTTAGATTTATCGGTTAGGTTAGTTATGCTACGTATATCTACAATACAGTATTTATTACAAAAAAATTATTTTACAAACTTTATCTCACACGAATCCCTTATTTAGAGATTCGTTACCTCAACACCTTTACCAAAAAGTCCTATCTGTCCTAAGATTATAAAATAAAACAGGAATTTCATTATAGTTTAAGTAATTGGGCTAGATATATCGGTTAGGTAAGTTATGCCTTATCACGTACGTCTACGGTGCAATAGTTTATTACAAAAAAATTTTTTAGCAAACTTTATCTCACACGAATCCCTTATTTAGAGATTCGTCACCCTAGCACATTTAGCAAAAAGCCCTATCAGTACTAAGATTATAAAATAAAACAGGAATTTCATTATAGTTTAAGTGATTCGGTTAGATTTATCCTTCAGTTTAGTTGTGCCACGTACGTCTATGGTGCGGTAATTTATTACAAAAAAATTCTTTAGCCAAATTTATCTCAGACGAATCCCTTATTTAGAGATTCATTACCCCAGTACATTTACCAAAAAGCCCTATCAGTACTAAGATTATAAATTATATTAATGTAGGATCTCAAATACAGAGTCCTCTAATTGGCGAGAAAAGGTCACCTATGATCCTCAATTATTATACTGATGTATCATAGGCGACGAGTTTATTGAATTGTGTTATTTTGTTGCTTAGTAGTCATTTGACGACGAAACGTAAACATCATAAGACGTGAAAACGAAACGGCGTAAAGACGAAACAACGAAAGATTAGGAAATAAGACTAAAGTATTGTAGTATCGCGATATGAATTGGCAACATCCGATTGAGTGTATGCGTGTGTGTGTATGCATGTGCGATCAATAATCATCTCAATAGGCATTTGTTAATGGGTATTTACATTAGAGACGCGTTTGAAACATTCTAGTATAAGTTGGTTGCTAGGGATGTAAATAAGATGAGCGATCGATGGTTTGATCCGCGTTTCGTTTGTTTATGAGAAGAAAAGAGCGAGAGCTTCGTTTGAGAGTTAGTCGCCAGGAGACTATTACGGGGAAACGATTCGATACACGCGAAAAATCTTATATTATATTCTTGTTCATTTAATTTTAACACGTTGAACGCCACGTCACCCAGATATGGGTAACGGGTATATTTCCACAGGGGGTCCGTCGTCCATAAACCGATGACACCATTCTTCGTCCAATTAAAACAGGATTTTTGAGGTAAATTATAATCATTTTATTTGTAACACAATTATAATGAGTATAAACAACAAAAAATAATAATAAACTATTAGGTGTACAACTTTGCTCCCGCCGTTTTTTGCATTGGACGAAAGGGAAAAAACGGCGGGAGCAAAGTTGTGTACCTATTATAAAATAAACAAAAAGAAACAATAAAGATATATAATACTTATGTTTGAATTTGTTCTAAAAATATTATAATATTTTATTAGTTATGATGGCGTTTGTACAAATTTTAAATGTAATTGAGGTAACTGCGGACACTGGACAATACGTTATAGTCTTTTGCACATTTTTTAATCCTGTTTAGGAAATAAAATCTCCTAAATATAAAAATTATACTTACCAAAAACCTATCTTCTAAGAAAGATCCTCTAATATATCACAAAATAAACTGTGGTTACATTTAAACGATGCATTGCATTGTATCGCTCTTTTACCGATTTACATTGGGCGTTCAACGTGTTAATGAACATTTAATATATCACTAAATTCCCACAGTATTATAGCATCAGGAAAACGGCCGTAGATGCGTCGCATTGTCATGCGTCTGTTATTTCTTAGGCTCTGGTTTTGACCTGACCACCCAGCGTACCCTTCGAGCCCGACCACTTCAAATCATCCCACTATCTTATCCTTAAGGACACTAACGATAACGCAGATATACTGCACGCAGCTGTGCAACACCGATCCTGGTACTGTTCCCGCCCAAAAACGTCCTTTTCCAAACTTTCCCACGTATTTCCCCACTCACGATTCTATAAAAACCACCCCATATAAAACCCAACGTCTCGACTCCGAGTAGTTAGATAGATTCCCGACTCCGAAGTTGCAAGGAGGACCTCTCCCGTTGTTGTATATAATAAAATTTATACTATTTTTGCTGTTAAAAGCTTTCTAGTTTGTTCACCTCGCGTTGTTCCGGTGTATCTTTAAGTAAAACGTTAGTGCTAATAGGCCGGCACGACAGCATGAAACTGTCATTGGGCCATCGGGCCCTACTGGATTAAGATAAGGCGGTAGAGGTCCGTATAAAAGGCGGCTCGGTTTGGGATGCGAGTTCAGTAATAGATCAGAGTTTTAAGTTGTCGTTCAGTTTAAGTTGAGTTATAGATCAGTCAAGTTCAGAGTGTAGTTCAGTCCAGTATAGATACGTTTTCTTGCCGTTTATCAAATCGTAATCGAATTGTCATAGTTTTACTTTCATTTTATATTTATATGTATATATTAGTGCTTCTATTTATCTTTAAATAAATTATTCAACTTAATATAATTCCGCATCCCGCTTCGACGACACCTAACATCTTATATCCCTACAGTATCTTGATTGTGTTGTTATTGTTTATAAATATTATACTCTCTAGTTTCACGTGTTTAAATCTTACAATAATATTATAAATATTATATTTTATACTCATTATAATACTATTATATACTCATTATAGTTTAACTTTCTATTTTAACAGACACACATTCGACATTTGACGAGTCCCCATTCTCGTTCGCTTCTTGCGCTAAATTTCAGCGATCCACTATTCCCAGGAGTCGTAGCAGCTTACCGGTTAATCGCTAGACTTTGTTTCCGATCCGCCGGGCTCGATTGGAATCCTCGTCTCTGCACGCGACGACACCGACGCAACGTTGATTGCGATTCACTGCTCGACGCGCGTATAATTCACGAACCCCCGGAATCGCCGCTCAGGACTGCCGATATTTTTTCCAGTATAATTTGTCCGACCGATGTTCCTTGTCCGAGCTCGGCGCCGATATTTATGCAGCCGCCTGATTTATCGCCCTCGTAAACCGATCATTTTCGCGTAACCGAAACGTTTCGTGACTCAACCCGGTGCGCTCCGGGTTTCGCCGAATTTTTTGCGAATTCCCTTATCAATAGTCGGGCATCGCGCGGCGATAAGGATTTCTCGCGGGGTGCGATGTTGAAATTTTTCGAAGCGTATGAAGCGCGCGTTTTTGTCGATGGACGAGTTTAGAGATTCGCCTTCTTTCGCTTCTTCGAATTTCGGGGCCAAAGGGGTTGTAATCCGAAATGGAAAAATTAATATTCGCGTAAGTGATGAAGTTGGAGATGGGATTTTTCATTTTAGATGCGGTTTCGGCGAATTTGTAGTTTGAAGTTCTGATGATGGAACAAAGGGGTGTGGGTTGATGTGGTTTGTATGATGTAAAGTAAAGCCCTTTTGTGTGTAGAAAAGTCAGACATTGTATTCGGGCAGTGTTTAATTCGGAGGATTTACGGGAATATATATATAAACGTTGTTGATTATAATTAAGCAGCACTAACATGTTAGTGCTGCTCCCGTAAATTATAATCGAATACATATATATATATATATTAATATTGTAGCTACATATATATTATGGAGAATGAAGACGGAAACTGTGATAAAAGAAAAAAAAATATTACTCATTTGCAGCAAAAGTTTGGACAGTGTTTAATATAGTTCAGAAGATTTACGGGAAGTTGTTGGTTTGAAAGCAGAACATGTTAGTACTACTTAGTTATAAACGACATCCTTTGTTTATATTGTAATATTGTAGCTATATTATAGATAACGATGCATCTATTATTAGCAGAATTCAAAGTTTTATAATTGAACAATTATTGTTGGAGAATGAAGATGGAAACTGTGATAAAGGAAAAAAAAACATTACTAATTTGCAGCAAGAGTTCGGGCAGTGTTTAATTCGGAGGATTTACGGGAAGTTGTTGGTTTGAAAGCAGAACATGTTAGTGCTGCTTAATTATAATCAACAACGTTTATATAAATATATATTAATATTGTAGCTACATTATACGTAACGATGTATCTATTATTAGCAGAGTTCAAAGTTTTATAATTGGAAAATGATTGTTGAATAATGAAGACGGAAGCTGTGATAAAAGAAAAAATATTACTAATTTGCAGCAAAAGTTCGGGCAAGGTTTAATTCGGAGAATTTATGGGAATTTGTTGGTTTGCAAGCAGAACATGTTAGTGCTGCTTAATTACAATCAACAACGTTTATATATACACATATATATATATATTAATATCGTAGCTATATTATACGTAACGATGTATCTATTATTAGCAGAATTCAAAGTTTTATAATTGGAAAATGATTGTTGAATAATGAAGACGGAAGCTGTGATAAAAGAAAAAAATATTACTAATTTGCAGCAAGAGTTCGGGCAATGTTTGGTTCGGAGGATTTACAGGAAATTGCTGATTTGAAAACAGAACATGTTAGTCCTCCTTAGTTATAAACGACATCGTTTGTATATGTATATATTAATATTGTAGCTACATTATACGTAACGATGTATCTATTATTAGCAGAGTCCAAAGTTTTATAATTGGAAAATGATGATTGTAGAATGCAGATGGAAACTGTGATAAAAGAAAAAAATATTATTAATTTGCAGCAAGACTTCGGGCAGTGTTTAATTTGGAGAATTTACGGGAAGTTGCTGATTTGAAAACAGAACACGTTAGTCCTCCTTAGTTATAAACGACGTCGTTTGTATATGTATATATTAATATTACATTATATAACGATGTATCTATTATTACAGAGTCCAAAGTTTTATAATTGGAAAATGATGATTGTAGAATGCAGATGGAAACTGTGATAAAAGAAAAAAATATTACTAATTTGCAGCAAGAATTCGGGCAATGCTTAGTTCGGAGGATTTACAGGAAGTTGCTGATTTGAAAACAGAACACGTTAGTCCTCCTTAGTTATAAACGACGTCGTTTATTTATATGGTAATATTGTAGCTACATTATATGTAACGATGTATCTATTATTAGCAGAGTTCAAAGTTTTATAATTGGAAAATGATTGTTGAATAATGAAGACGGAAGCTGTGATAAAAAAAAATATTACTAATTTGCAGCAAGAGTTCGGGCAGTGTTTAGTTCGGAGGATTTACAGAAAATTGGTGATTCGAAAACAGAACATGTTAGTCCTCCTTAGTTATAAACGACATCGTTTGTATATGTATATATTAATATTGTAGCTACATTATACGTAAAGATGTATCTACCATTAGCAGAGTTCAAAGTTTTATAATTCGAAAATGATTGTTGGAGAATGAAGACGGGTTCATTTACTAATTTGTCGAAAGTTTTGATACTTCATTCCGCGAACACACGCAAACTTTTTGTTTAACAAAAATTTGTTAAACTACAGTTTCGTGAAATATCGCGCAACGTCGATCGGCGTAGAAATAATAAATTAGAATATTGTAAGGATTTTTAATCAATTAAATTCATTGATTTTAATTCAAGTATACTAAAAAATGTAACAAGATAAACTATTCATATAAATACAAATGATTAAATATATTTTTGGATTAGTGTGTAGCACCAAAAGAAGTGATATGCAAGTTTCATTTACATGAAATATCTACACATAACACATTAGAGTATAATAAAAATGTTCAATAAAGTAAATTCACTGATATCAATTAAAGTGTAATCAAAAATATTTATATAAACATACACGATTGCAGAATTAACTCTATAAGAAATAAATTCGTATATTACAAATTAGTGTGTTCAAATAATGTACAATGTCATGATGTGTATATAAATACTAAATTATTATATAAAATGTACATCAACTATATACAAATACCACATTAAAGCATAATAAAAATTAAAGTATAATGAAAATCTTCATTAAAGTAAATTCACTAATTTCAATGAAGTGTAATCAAAAATATTTATATAAACATACATGATGACAGAATTAACTCTATAACAAATGAATTTGTTGATTACAAATTAGTGTGTTTAAATAATGTTTAATGTCACGATGTATGCATAAATACTAAATTATTACATAAAATGTACATGAACTATGTACAAATACCACATTAAAGTATAATAAAAATTAAAGTATAATGAAAATCTTCAGTAAAGTAAATTCACTGATTTCAATTAAAGTGTAATAAAAAATAGTTATATAAATATGCTGTAAGTGTTTATAACAAATTAATGTGTTCAAATGGGTGTCACGATTCGATAACTAAATTATTATATAAAATAACATGAACATTCAAATGCACACTAATAAAAATTAAACTATAATGAACATCTTGGTAAATTCACTGATTTCAATTAAAGTGTAATAAAAAATAGTTATATAAATATGCGTCGATTACAAAATTCACTATAAGGATGTTTAGACAAATTTGAGTCAAATAATGTTTAACCATGATCCTAAATTATTATATAAAATATCATGAACAAGTACAAATATCATATTAAAGTATAATAAAAATTAAAGGTAATGAAAATCTTCAGTGGTTGTTCTGACTTCAATTAAAGTGTAATAAAAAATAGTTACATAAATATGCGTGATTACAGAATTAACTCTATAAGAAATAAATCCGTTTATTACAAATTAATGTGTTCAAATAATGTTTAATGTCACGATGTATGCATAAGTACTAAATTATTATATAAAATATACATGAACTATGTACAAATACCATATTAAAGTATAATAAAAATTAAAGTATAATGAAAATCTTCAGTAAAGTAAATTCACTGATTTCAATTAAAGTGTAATAAAAAATAGTTATATAAATATGCGTGATTACAAAATTAACTCTATAAGAAATAAATCCGTGTATTACAAATTAATGTGTTCAAATAATGTTTAATGTCACGATGTATATATAAATACTAAATTATTATATAAAATATACATGAACTATGTACAAATACCATATTAAAGTATAATAAAAATTAAAGTATAATGAAAATCTTCAGTAAAGTAAATTCACTGATTTCAATTAAAGTGTAATAAAAAATAGTTATATAAATATGCGTGATTACATAATTAACTCTATAAGAAATAAATCCGTTTATTACAAATTAATGTGTTCAAATAATGTTTAATGTCACGATGTATATATAAATACTAAATTATTATATAAAATATACATGAACTATGTACAAATACCATATTAAAGTATAATAAAAATTAAAGTGTAATGAAAATCTTCAGTAAAGTAAATTCACTAATTTCAATTAAAGTGTAATCAAAAATATTTATATAAACATACACGATTGCAGAATTAACCCTATAAGAAATAAATTCGTATATTACAAATTAGTGTGTTCAAATAATGTACAATGTCACGATGTATATATAAATACTAAATTATTATATAAAATATACATGAACTATGTACAAATACCATATTAAAGTATAATAAAAATTAAAGTATAATGAAAATCTTCAGTAAAGTAAATTCACTGACTTCAATTAAAGTGTAATAAAAAATAGTTATATAAATATGCGTTATTACAAAATTAACTCTATAAGAAATGAATCCGTTTATTACAAATTAATGTGTTCAAATAATGTTTAATGTCACGATGTATGCATAAGTACTAAATTATTATATAAAATATACATGAACTATGTACAAATAACACATTAAAGCCTAATAAAAATTAATAAGAATTTTCAATAAAGTACATTCACTGACTTTAAATACAGTGTAATCAAAAGTAGTTATATAAATATACATGATTACAGAATTAATTCAGTAAGAAATAAATGCGTTTATAACAAATTAGTGTGTATGAATAGTGTACAATTTCACAAAGTATGTATCGTTGAAAATGAATGAGCGTACGGATACATTCTATACCAAACTGTATATACCATCCTGCGGTTCATTATTACATAACGAATCAATCCTCTTCTGACCAATACGTTCAAGTGCAGATCCCCAAATCAAGATACGTCTCGCATTAAGTACTTTCGGAAGTCGAACATTCTGCTGGCAAGTGCGGACACTTCGAAACTCGTACACCACTCGAGCTGAGTCGACAGATTAACGTTACAACTCTCAAGATTCCTACTTGTAAGCTAATCCAGTTGGCGTTTGGTGATGGGAAGAAACTAACTAAAAAATGAAGTCCGTCGGTACTATTATTAATAAGTTCTGTGCCACCATAAATGGTGCACATTAAACTTGATCCTCAGGCCATATGTACAATTTATGTATCATAAATACTATAAATACCATAAACGGTACAAGCAGGTATATTTATCTAACGCGCTGAAAACATATATTTTATGATAAATTTAATTCTGCAAAATATATTTTGAATAAAAGAATGAGGCATTATAAAAAATGCAGTATAAAACGAAGTACATAAATTTGTTTAATTGTTATATATACAATAATCAATAATTGCAGGTAACGGTCGAAATTGTTAAAGAAAAAAAGCATAAATATAACTTGTTTGGGCAACCGCTGAAAAACGTCACTACTTTTCTACTTTTTTGTCTTGCTACTTCAGTACCGAATTTTTTTATATTTTCTTTATAGCTCAGTACCGATTTTTTTTACTTTTTCTTTATGTACTGTCACCGCTTTGCCTTGTCGCTTTTCAATTTCATGTCGGTTTGAGTGATACGATTTACGATCATCGAGTAATAGCATATTGTTCCACGTGTCCTTTTGTACGATGTTCTTAACACATTGCGTACTTTCAGGTATTTTCAGGTTTCTTCGACTCAATAGATGATGTAAGGAACAAAAAATAAACTTTCTTGTTACGTTACCAGGGTAACGAAGTCTCGCGTATTCCCCTAACAAATGATTAGCATAAAAAATTTAATGTCGACATTCTGACAGTATAAAAATCAGTCGGTCAGTATAGCGATTCGGTACCTCAGTCTCAATTGTGTATCATACTATATCAAGTGTTTCATTGTTGTACAGGATTTTGTTATCTCAAAGTTCGCGTTTTAATTTGTAAGGAAACAGCTTTTTAAAAATCATTTATATTTTCAGTTTTTTAATGATAATTTATAATAAGAATTATTTTATGACACAGGCCCTAATTCTAAAATAGTAGCAAAATGACACATAGAAGTACAAAATGTAAAGGATGTATAAAAAAAATATAGCAATATTTAAGAATATTTTATGTAAATATCTGCTACTAAATGCGAATTAAAAAAGTGCATATATACATCGTATAAAGTGTTTTTGAAGCGCTCAAAAATGTCTTAAGACAAGTGAACAGTTAGGAAAAAAGGCTGCTATCGTTTGGCAGCGCATAAGATGTGATGTGGGAAACTGAATATCATTCATGATGGCAAAAAAAATATTCATTTTTTTTAACCAAGACAAAACAGATCGAAAAGAGGAATCTCCGTTGCACGTCGCCATTTTGTCGATTAGCCGGCGATGGCGCGTGACGAGAAACGGAAAACATTCCGTTCGTTAAAGCGCCCCGTCGCGTCTTCGTGAATTTCAATTAACAGCTTCCGATGGAGCTACGTGTAGTTCCGGACACGCGACGATTTTCATTGGACGATTTCACACCTGCGGATCAGAGGAGTAGGACAAATGTTTCGCGGATCGACTGAAAACGGAATAATAAGTGACGTGGTGGGCGTTTCACGTGATTTAGTTTGTTTTTTGGTGATTTTTAAATTTGAAATTTGAAAAGTTTACTTCTTTGATAAGGGCCCGCGCGTAATGTCGAGACTTTAGGTTTTTATTGATAGCGTAAGGTGAAACATAAGAAAGAAATTAAGTAACGGATGCCGGGAACAAGAGAAAAATATACTAAATGTGTACAAAATGCTATAGTTTAACATCGATATATATTGACGCTGTTTAATTTTACACAAATCTTAATGTACCGCAAAGCCAAAGCGTACCGAAATTATGTATAACGAAATTAAGGAAATCTAAGCGCCTGACAGCAAATTGCGAAATACATAATTCGCGAAGCTTATGTGGCCTTGCCCAAAACCAAAATTGTAATCCATGTACTTTGCCTTCTACAAACCGTCACCCGGTCGCATGCGTCTCAGGACACAAAAACTTAGGCAGGTCTAAAGTAATAAAACACGCCAGTGCCGGACAAATATGTTTTACACACGTAATGGAAATTTAAATGACAGTAAATTTTAGCCAGTTACTTACATTCTGCAAATTTGATCGAGACAGTTAACGTCCCTTTGAATTGCAGTCAATAAATAATAATGATAATGTCAGATATAAAATCGTACAAATTCAACTTTTTCATAACTTTTCATGTATGTCACCTAACAAATTCACTGTTTCAACGTCTCGAAGAAACTTAAATCGCATTGTCCATCTTTAAAAAGTTACTCTGCGTTGAAGGATGTGCGAAACGATGGTCAACTATGCATGTTTATAGAATAGCAGCGACGAGTGTAGCGGTGGTTAATGATGCGAAATAAAAGGTGGTGAGTGATTTATTCGAGACGGACAAGATATTGGGCGGTCACGCCGTCGAAGCAAGCGTTTAAAGACACGCGAGACAAACCGTGATTTATCTACATTGTGTACATGTTCTCCCTTTCAATTTATTTGCTGCATTTATCCGTAGATTTTGCTCATGCTCAGTAAACAGAAGTAAACTAATAAACGATGATTTAGGTGACCATTTGCGGCTGGATCGCTACGGCAACTTTGCTCGAAACATTTCGCATCTGATACAGCCAATTACTGCGCTAATAACACAATAGTGAATCACGACGTACTATGAGTGTGAAGAGTTATTAAGAAACTTTTATATATAACTTATAGTCTGCGATCGATTGTTTAATTGTGAGAGGGTTGTAAAGAAATCGAGCCAATCGTAAGGTTACAACTTGTGCGAAGAAATTAAGGTTTCCCGATTCCATTGACGTTTCAATTAACCGAAACAGGTTACAAATAACTGAATAACACAAGAAGTGCAATATTCGCAATATGTTCGAAGGTGTGTCGAAAAATGTCTGAAAAACCATGAAGAGCGATGGGATAATTTTTTTTGGAACGTCTCTAGATATTTCGCGAAAAATGTTTCACTATTTTTTGGGGAAATTGTATGATTTGTCAATAACACAACGGAATTGTTTTGACCAGATTTTATTAAACATCCTTAATACGTTGACTGCCCATGCAAAATGTCTCAGGAAAAATTTAAAAAATACCCAATAAATAGCATTTATAATTTTGTAAATGCAATTAATGTTAAATAGTGATTATTCAATCATATTCTGTAGTACTTCATCACGTTGCTGTTTTATTAAGTTGAGTCGTAAGTAACTTCCGTTTTTTGTCGGACATTTATTTTGCTGTCATATAATAACAAAATTATTTTAATTTATTATGTATTCGCCACTATTATCTATGACCATCTCTCATCTTCCTCGCAATTTATCGATTCCTTCCTTGTAAAATGTACGTACACGCATTTTGCAGTGGACAGACCGAAGAAGAAATGAAATCGAAATATTATAATATAGTAAAATACGCACGGCAGTCAAGGTGTTAATAAAATTAAGTTCTGTTCTTTACAAATCACACAATTTTCAACGTGCACAGATGTGTTCGTCTAAATAATTGCGTTGCACTTCTTATAAGTCACACCACTTTAACACGTTGATTTTACAAAAAATGCAAAAAATTCGCTGTGAAAGTCGAGTCGTAAATAACTTCCATTTTTTATCAGACATTTATTTTGCTTTCATTGAGTAACAAAATTATATTCATTTATTATGTATTCGCCACTATTATCTATGACCATCTCTCATCTGCCTCGCAATTTATCAATTCCTTCCTTGTAAAACGTACGTACGCGCATTTCGCGTAGAAATGAAGAGAAATGGAGATGAAATCGAAATATTATAACATAGTAAAATACGCACACGTTGATTTTACAAAAAATGGCAGCAATTGATATGGGAAAACTGCTTCAATACTTTGACTTCTAACAAATCTGCGTTACCTTCATTTTGCCCGATTTAATCATACTTTGTAGTCAAGGTGTTAATAAAATTAAGTTCTGTTCTTTACAAATCACACAATTTTAATCGTGCACAGATGTGATCGTCTAAACAATTGCGTTGCACTTCTTATAAGTCACACCACTTTAACACGTTGATTTTACTAAAAATGCAAAAAATTCGCAATGAAGCCTATTTGCAATCTTGTAAAAGCAATTGATATTGGAAAACTGCTTCAATACTTTGGCTTCTAACAACTCGGCGTTACCTTCATTTTGCACGATTTAATCATACTTTGCAGTATTTAATTGCATCGCGGTTTTAAAATAGCAAAATACGCGGTAACAGGCGCAAAATATTTTACTAAAAATGCAAAAAAAATCGCAATAAAGCCTCTTTGCAATCTTGTAAAGCAATTGATATTGGAACGGTGTTTCAATACTTTGGCTTCTAACAACTCGGCGTTACCTTCATTTTGCACGATTTAATCATACTCTGCAGTATTTCATTGCATCGCGGTTTTAAAATAGCAAAATACGCGGTAACAGGCGCAAAATATTTTACTAAAAATGCAAAAAAATCGCAATAAAGCCTCTTTGCAATCTTGTAAAAGCAATTGATATTGGAACGGTGCTTCAATACTTTGGCTTCCAACAACTTTGCGTTACCTTCATTTTGCACGATTTAATCATACTTTGCAGTATTTCATTGCATCGCGGTTTTAAAATAGCAAAATACGCGGTAACAGGCGCAAAATATTTTACTAATAATGCAAAAAGAATCGCAATAAAGCCTCTTTGCAAAAAGCAAAATCGCAATAAAGCCTCATTTTGCAATCTTGTAAAGCATCGCGGTTTTTTATATTGGGCAACATACGGTGCTATTTTCAATACTGATTTGGCTTCCAACAAATCTGCGTTCCCTTCATTTTGCAGGATTTAATCATAGTATTTCATTGCATCACAATTCTAACATAGCAAAATACGCTTGGCAGTCAACGTGTTAACATATACCAACTTTCTAAAAAATGCGTCCACTCGATTACCGCTTCTCACCCTAAAAAGCCACTTTATCTCATTAACCCCTATCATTAACAAGGCCGCAAATATTTGGTACTCCACAAATTTCGTGCCGACCACTTCTGCCGATTCATCGACAGCCGTTCGTTTTTTCAGACTTTGATCCCGGGCCACGTAGCCTTTTTTCGTTTTCCGCCCCGTTCTCGTGTCGCTTCCAGAATCGATTCCGGCCGAAGGTAATGGAGCCCGATAATGGCCTCTCGCCACGAACCTGAACACGTCGAAGTTACACGTAAAGTTACATTTCGCTAATTAGCGGCCGAGAGCCCGCGGTGACTCGCTGCGTCCCCGGAACTTTTCTTCGTTCCGAAAAGTGTCGAAGCGCTCGAAAGAGTTCTCGGCAAAAAGTGCATTAGCCGACTGTCCGATGCGCGATAAGCTTTAGTCTCTTGACAAAACTGGCTGGAAACACGTATACGGAGGGCCGTAAGTTTAAAGCAGTCGAGCTGCGATACCGGATCGGGGGAATTAAGGGAAAAACGGAACGGTGCGGAAAGCAGGCGAAGTAGTAAATGGATTCATTGGAATCGAATGTGTTTCGATGGGAAAAAAAATTCGACGATGCTTTCTTTTCAAGAAATCGTTGTGTGAATAATTTTTTAGTGTTTTTATGGTTGCATTTATTTGTATATAAATCGTATATAAATTGTATATAAAATTTGTAAAGTGATTTGTATATAAATCGTATATAAATTGTATATAAAATTTGTACAGTGATTTGTATCTAAATCGTATATAAGTTGCATATAAAATTTGTAAAGTGATTTGTATATAAATCGTACATAAATTCTATATAAAATTGTAAAATGATTTGTGTATAAATCGTATATAAATTGTATATAAAATTTGTACAGTAATTTGTATATAAATCGTACATAAATTGTATATAAAATTTGTACAGTGATTTGTACATAAATCGTATATGAATTGTATATAAAATGTGTAAAGTGATTTGTATATAAATCGTATATAAATTGTATATAAAATTTGTAATGTGATTTGTATATAAATCGTATATAAATTGTTAATAAAATTTGTAAAATGATTTGTGTATAAATCGTATATAAATTGTATACAAAATTTGAAAACTGATTTGTATACAAATCGTATATAAATTGTATATAAAATTTGAAAGGTGATTTGTGTATAAATTGTATACAAATTGTATATAAAATTTGTAAAGTGGTTTATGTATAAATCGTATATAAATTGTATTGTAAATTTGAAAACTGATTTGTATATAAATCGTATATAAATTGTATGTAAAATTTGAAAAGTAACTTGTATATAAATCGTATATAAATTGTATATAAAGTTTGTAAAGTGATTTGTGTATAAATTGTATATAAAATTTGTAATGTGATTTGTACATAAGTTGTACATAAAATTTGTAAAATTTGTAAAATAACTTGTATATAAATTGTATATAAAGTTTGTAAAATTTATAAAATAACTTGTATATAAATTGTATATAAAATTTGAAAAATTTGTAAAATAAATTCTATGCAAATTGTATATAAAATATGTAAAATTTGTAAAATAATTTATATATAAATTGTATATAAAATTTGTAAAATTTGTAAAATAATTTGTTTATAAATTTGTATTTATTTCGTAAGGCGGAAACACCATGCAACACATTTTATTGTATACAATATTTCTTGTATATTCAATCAGTACTACATATTTATAATTATTTTGTTAGGTGGAAATGCCATTCAAGATTTTCTGTTGAAGCATTTGTATATAAATTGTATATAAATTTTAAAATTTTTGAAACGATTTGTATATAAATGTTGCGATTTACTTTCGTTTAATGAAACCGTTATGTCAATAAATATTTTTGTCCCTTGTATTACATCCATTCTTTTATATTCACTCAAGATTGCCAATTTGCATTTGTTTCGTTATGCAGAAATGCCATGCAAATTTTTATATTGGAAAGCACTTGATTCTGATCAATTCGTTCATTAGAATCGAATGTTTACCAGTATAAATTTCTGGCGACACTTTGATTTAATCAATCAATTCATTAGAATAAATATTTTTCAATCGGAAACATTTTATTACATCGTTTTTTTCATTAAATAATTATGCCAATTTGCATTTACAGTTTTATTACATGTTTTTTTTATATTTAATCCAGTTTGGAAATTTATATTCATTCGTTAGAATCGAATGTTTACAAGTATAAATTTCAGTGTTGGAAAGTATTTAATTCTAATCAATCAATTCATTAGAATCGAATATTTTTCAATGAGAAACATTTCAACGGTGTTTTCATTTCATGAAATAATTATGTGAATAAATAGTCTTTACACACTTTACACAAATCATAATGTACTGCAAAGTCAAAGTATAACAAAATTACATATGTAGCGAAATACTGACATTGTAAAATAGAATAACTTGATGAATGGACATTTCCGTATTGAAAAACATTTATTGTCGATATATATTACATTTAATTGTTCAAGCAATTGCAATTTGGACGAATTGCGGAAGAAAATCACGATGGTCGTTTCTTACGACTTTTTTTATTCATTGTAAAATAGTTTGATAACTTGATGAATGGCGTAAGTGATTATATCATTTTTCTGAGATGTTAAAATATTTGAACCTATATTACAGACCAGAAAATGGCACCAAAAAAATGAAGTAGCAGATGCCGGGAACAAGGGAAAAATGAACAAAAAGTGTGCAAATTGCTATCATTTAATTCATTAGAATTCATTAGAATTTCAAGGGTGTTTTAATTTCCTGAAAAAACTATGAGAATAAATAGTCTTTACAGTTTTATTACATGTTTTCTTTTATATTTAATCCAGTTTGGAAATTTATATTTATTTCGTTAGGCGGAAATTTCATGTAAAGTTGTTTATTGGAAAGCACTTGTTTCACATCAATTAGTTGATTAGAATCGAATGTGGTTCAACAGGAAATATTTCAACGGCATTTTCAATTCGTGAAATCATTATGTACATAAATACTTTTTCCACTATAATTTCTGTACATGCTGCTATACTTTTCTTTTAAACTCGACCAAAAGTTCTGTATTGAAAAATATTTCCAACGAATTTCTAATCGGCTAAAAATCATAAACTCCCGTAATAACGTAAATACACATTTTCGCGTGTTTTTCGAAGGAATTTTTCTGAAAACCCGGCGATTCCGTTTTCAAAACGTTTCTATCCACTAAACGTACCATCATCCGCACGATCACGTATTCGTTACGTCAATTTTCAGCCGACACTTTATGACCTCGTCCTCGAACAGCGGGCCTAAATTTATCACCGACGGTTGCCGGCGAATTTTTGAACGACGCGACATATTTCAGCGTTTTGACGTTTACGACAGGAAGATAGATGAACCGTTTACCGAAAGTTGAAAGTACGTGGGACACCGTGAACCTTGGCCACCGAGGTTTCGTGTGTTCATAAACATGGACATCAGTTTGACACTAACGCGCCATAAGCGTTGACCCGTGCGGAACCAACTACTCGTCCCTTTTACCCTTTTTGACAGCAGCTAAAACCACCATTTCCCGCGATGATATGCGGCCGCACGACGATCAGGCAGAATACGCCGTTCGATGCCAAACGCGTATTGCCCTTTTCCAGATTTCTCCCCCGTTCATATATTTTGTAAACCGAAAGCATGGGTACCGAACTGCGTGGGTATCGTGTGTAGAAAAGTTTTTCTTTGGTGACGTATGTCAATGGAAAGGAACTTAAAGTTATAATAAAATTTCTTTCTTAATCTCGAATTGAGTTTCAAATAATTATAAAATGTATTTTTCAGCATCTAGATTGTCAATTAATTTGAATTCGTTTTGATTGTGAATATAACAGTTGAAACGAATTTAAATTGATTATAATATTTGTTTCCTTCTGCGGAACTTTTCAATTAATTTGATTACACACCGGTAACTGATATACGTCAACATTTACAAACTTTATAATTCATGTAAATTCATTTCGATAATTGATGTGGCTTGGATAGTGGTAGGTATCATATCAAGAAAAAATGCTGATTGGTGGCGAATGCCAGTTAAAAGGTACTTAAATTAATTATAAAATTCGTTTCTCAATATACATAGGTGTGCTAAATAGGAGAAATATTTGATTGTTGGCATATGACAGTTGAAACGAGTTTAAATTGATTGTAATGTTTGTTTCCTCATGTGTGACTTTTCAATTAATTTGATTACATACGGGCGACTGATATACATCAATGTTTACAAACTTTATAACTCATTTAAATTCATTTTGATAATTGTTAGTACCTCGGATACTGATAGGTATCATATTAAAAAAAAATACTGATTGGTGGCGAATGCCAGTTAAAACGAATTTAAATTGATTATAAAATTCGTTTCTCAATCTCTATGTTTTCAATTTATTTAAATTCGTTTTGATGATCAGTACTTGGCATATTCACATGTATGCTAAATAGGAGAAATGTTTGATTGTTGGCATATGACAGTTAAAACGAGCTTAAATTGATTATAGTATTTGTTTCCTCATGTGATATACGTCAACATTTACAAATTTTATAATTCATGTAAATTCATGATGATAATTGATGTGGCTCGGATATTGATAGGTGTCATATAAAAAAAAACTGCTGATTGGTGGCGAATACTAGTTAAAACGAACCTAAATTAATTATAATTTCGTTTTAATTTGTTTCTGGTATATCTTTATGTTTAGGAGAAAAATTTGATTGTTGGCGTATGTCAATGAAAAGGAATCCGTTTTAATTATCAAAATGAATTTCAAATAATTACAAAATGTTGTTTCTCAACCTCCAGATTGTCAATTAATTTGAATTCGTTTTGATTGTGCATATAACAGTTTAAACGAGTTTAAATTGATTTATAATATTTGTTTCCTTGTGTGTGACTTTTCAATTCATTTGATTACATACCGGTGACTGATATACGTTAACAATTACCAATTTTATAATTAATTTAAATTTATTTTGAGAATCGTTAGTGCCTCGGATACTGATAGGTATCATATAAAGGAAAAATATTGATTCAAATAATTATAAAATGTTGTTTCCCAACCTCCAGACTGTCAATTCATTTGAATTCGTTTTGATTGTCAGTGCTTGGCATATCCACAGGTATATTAAAAATACAAGAAATGTTTGATTGTTGACAGTAGAAATGTATAACAGTTGAAACGAATTTAAATTTATTATAATGTTTAATTCCTCATGTGTGACTTCTCAATTAATTTGATTATATATCGATGACTGATATACGTTTTGTCATGATAATTATGTGTGACTTTTATAATTCATTTATACAAACTTTTTAATTCATGTTTTGATAAATTGTGGATATTGATAACTGCCTCGAATACTGATAGGTATCATATCAAGGAAAAATTCTGATTGGTGGCGAATGCCAGTTAAAACGATTTTACATGAATTATAAAATTCGTTTTTCAATCTCTATCTTTTCAATTAATTTTAATTCGGTTCGATTTTCAATCGCTGGTACACATGAACAATCCCAAATATTTAAATAAATTTAACTTTCTTTTCGACTATCAATCTTGCAGATTAAAAATCTTTTTGATTATCCGCAGGTGTCCTAGCAACAAGAAATATTTTATCGTTAGCCATTTTATCATTATTATTATATTGTACATATTTAGCTGTTTTTCATATCTTACGCTTTATTTTGACAATAACTGTGGAAATGCGCAAGTTTACCGTGAAACGAATTAATTTAATTATAAAATTAATTTCTCAACGTATTCTCGAACTTTGACATAATGTAAATTCGTTTTGATCATCGGTAACTGTTTTGATCCAACCAAAGAACTTATCACCTACATTTGATTAAGCAGTCGACATATTATTCGTCTTCCTTTAATATAATGGCGCTAAACACTTCCAACTAAACCCACGGTAATAAAGAAACCCTAACTGTTTACTTTCATGTTGAGAATGGACGAGTACCATGGGGGTGGCTTTGAGAATTTTTACAAGGAGCTTTAGCAGGGCGGTGAATATATTTTATGTTTTACACCGCAACAAATGGATTCAAAGCTCCGCCGTTTAGTATGGGGGATGAGTGTTTGCACGTGGTCTGCTGTTACATATGAAGCATAAACGAAAAAGGGCCTTGCCCCAAATCTTTTTCGCCTCTTTCTACCGACTGAAGATTCTTTTCATACGATTTGAAAAAGGTCAAATCAGATTCAGCGTCCAAGAAAACAGCTATCAATTTTTGGATGGTTATCCAATTTCGTTTACCAAATTTCGTGAATTATTTGAGGCATTTCAAATTTATTTGTCATCTTAACCAGTTAAGCATGGAATTTAATTTTAGATTCTAAAATTAAGATATAATTTTAAAATAGAATTTTAAGATAGAATTTAATTTAGATTTTAAATCGCGGGGTGCGGAATTAAAATCAAGTAATGACGTGTATATACGTTGAACGCAAGATAAGTGGTCCTATTATAAATTTCGCTACTACTGCTATCTGATTCACTCATCTAGAGGCTAAATTTAGCAATTTATTGTATTATCATTATTATTATATTATACATATTTAACTATTTCTCATACCTTACGCTTTCTTTTGATAATAACTGTAGAAATACACAGGTTTACTTCAGATGCTTCAAAAGTAAGAAAGAGAGAGCTTTTGGATCGAATGCTTGGAATTCTTGTATTCAATTCAAGAATGTCTAGAACTCTATCTCGTAGAGCAAAGGGCCCTGCTAATTGTTTACGCAATTTCTCCGCAAATCAACGCTTGCCGTTCGAATCGCGGCTTACGTATGTAATTGGATTCGCAATATAAAATACTTAGCAATTCTATTGTTAATATAAAGGAAACATACCACCAAATAATATCCTTATTGTATTTTATTTAAATTTCGAGTTTTGATAGTCAATGGTCATTTTTTATTTTACACGACGAGTACACATATCAAATGCGCTTAAAATTCGGCTACATTTACGATAATCAGGCATCATAAATGCACGAAACCAAATTATACATATGTTACGGTTAAAGCGTGGAATCCGCTGTTTTATAAATTATTTAGGTGTTTCATGAATTACTTAACTGAATCGGTTAATGTACGAGTATATAAAATGATTGGATTTTACGATTTAAGTAGCTATTTTATGGGATAACGATTTCCTGATCGTTAAAGTGTTACAGTATTAAATGTTTTGGAAAGCTATTTGAACCGAACGCAATTCATAAACTTCAAAATTAATATGTTCTCACATTTTGGTTTCGAAAAAAAGAAAAGGTCTTCCCAGGATGTAATTTTTTAATAATATTTAAAATTGTTCCTATTATTTATGTTATAAGCATTATTTCTATTTTGCGTTTTGGATAACATTTTTGTAATATTTTTTAAGCAGCGTTAGTTTCTTTTTGTCAGCAGGACTAAGTAGCCGAAATAATTTATATAATTATTAGTTGTAAACACTTAATCATAACTATTGCTGCATTATATGCTGTTATGTTTTGTTGCTGTTCAACTAATCTAACAATAATATTATACTATATAATCTATTATTTTTTAATATGTAATAATTAATCTATTCGTAATGTGGTATATAATTTTCGGGAGACTTCAACTATTTACATACTAATTTTATTATTTACATAATAATACGATACGCCAGTCTGATAAACTTTGAACCTCAGTAAGCTGATTGTTCAGAAATTTTTCGATGTAACGTAAATAGTTTTTCTTTGCGTTAGACGTAAAATATTTTGCCCACATTTCAAATGCGTAATTCTTTTTATTACATACATTGTTCCATGATTAAAATATTAGTACGACATACTAATATGATATATTAGTCAGGTCAACTATATACCTCGATAATTTGATTGTCCAAAAATTTGTCGACGTAATGCAAAGTCTTTTAATCTGACCGTAAAATGTTTTATCTGGTCGAGATGGGAATCGAGACAGTCACCGTATAATGTTTTCAGTATTCCATCTAAGTGCCCGCTGCATTTTTATTCTTTTCTTCTGCTCCGGTCATATTTCCATTTTCCGATGCCATTCCACTCGCGCAGAAGTTGCGTCCATTGTCAGGTCTGTTTGTGCATCCGTCATCTCTTTCCTCAGTGGCACTCTGATTTGTTGATAGACCAGCATATTTTCCTCTCCTACTAATTAAAGGAATGCGATTCTCAGAATCTCATTTCCATGAAGGATATAATAAGATAATTTGAGTTTAGACGAGATGTCAACGTAACCGGTGTGCAAGACTGGTTCTCTTCATTTTCCTTCTTTTGCTGATAAAACAATGCGGATACTTGCTTCCAACACAGTTATAATAAAAAATACAGTGATTTTAGTGTATGGGCGTAATTTCTAAATTTTCAATCGAAACTAACTCGTCACTTGCGTTGGAAAAGGATCAACAGGTTCTCTTGATGTTTCTTCTTCCGCTGATAAAAAAAATGCGGGTACTTGTAATAAAAAATGTAGTGATTTTAGTATATAGGCGTAATCTCTAAATTTTCAACTCAAATTCATTTATAAATGCAAAAGCATCAACAGGTTCGTAAGCGTCAGACTAAAGTTCGGCTGGAATACAGTAAACTTTAAACATTTGAATATTTCGATCTATGGTAAATTTTCATGTGCAATTGTACAATTGTTTAAGAATGTGTATATTGTTTTAACACAGTAACGCTTGTGGTGTTAACACTTAATTCACTCGTATACATTCTTCATCTGAGCATAGATTTAACCAGTTAATTCGAAAAACGAGCTGCCGATTACCAGGTTAATATTCGCACAGAAGATGACAGGTTATCAGACACTGTGGATCGTAAAGTCTCGTTAACCCTTTGACGGTTTGTTAATGGCGGTCCGGTTAGTATGGGACAAAGTGGTAGTTTCAGGAAGGACCTGTTTGCCTCTTCTAAACGAAACCAATTAACCCGCGACGTTCGGGCAAATGTTGACTAAAGCGGCGAACGCCAAACTTCGCGAACTCGTTTAACCGTATGCGATGATGTAATTGTGCCCTAACGTTGAGCAGATTTAATTACGCGTCCGGCAACGAACCGTGAACAGCGCGGGCAAAGGTACGCGAAAGCGCAAACACGCAGGGACGAAGGTGGAAAAGAAAACTTCAGAGTTTTCCTTTCGCTCGCGGAATAAGAAGAATGGTGTGCTTACGTTTGATTAAAGAAAGCTGGGTACATTTGCACTGGGTATAGTAGATAGTGTATATCATCTTGGAAGGTAATTACCTATTGCTTTTTACTATTTCTTACTATATACATATTTATTAATTTTATTTTATTCATATTTACGTATAGTGTAAAGTATATTATTTACATATTCATACATACACATATACATACATGCATATATATACACAAATTATTTCGTATATATAGCATGTAGCATGTATTGTATATATATATATGCATATATACGATATTTTTATGATATTACTAATTATTGTTTATTACTGCTTCGTACTATATATATATATATATGTATATATATTTGTAATTCTATTCATTTATAATATAGCATAATTAATTTGTATGTATAATGACAAAAATATTATTCGCATATACACATATCCATAACAAATTTTGTGTATTATATATATATTATATATATATATATATTTATTTCCAGTTATTTGAAATTTGCAGATGAAATCATGGTCTCAAAAATAGTAGCATTTTCTACTACAAATGTGTACATATATATACTATGTATACTATATACATGTGTGATTTTTTATAATAATACTATTTATTTTATATTACTGCTCTGTACTATATGTATAATATAGCATAGTTAATTTATATGTATAATGACAAGAATGTTATTCGTATATATACACATTTATATGTATTTCCAGTTATTTGGAATTTTCAGATGAAATCAGGGTTTCAGAAATAGTAGCGTTCTCTACTACAAATGTGTATATATAATTTTTTTGTAATATTATTATTAATGTATATTAATGCATCGTACTATATATATATTTTTTTTTATTTGTAATTCTGTTAATTTATAATATAGCATAGTTAATTTATATATATAATGACAAGAATATTATTTGTATATATATATATATATATATATATATTTCCAAAAATAGTAGCGTTCTCTAGTACAAATAGGTATATATATATATATACGTATACTATGTATACTATCAATACACCACACCTCTAATACTTATCCTTATACATATTAACACACCTTTACAATTTAAAGAATATGCACATGCACATTAACTATTTCCACGGTCACTCGGAATGTACCGAACAAACCGGCGTCTTAAAAATACCGACAATCGTCAGTACTCGCCACACTTTCCAAGCCACATTTATGTATACATAACAAATTTTGTGTATATATATATATATATATATATTTTCAGTGATTTGGAATTTGCAGATAAAATCAGGGTCTCAGAAATAGTAGCGTTCTTTAGTACATATATATATATATATATATATACTATGTATACTATCGATACACTGCAGCTTTAATACTTATCCCTATACATATTAACACTAAACTACAGATGTGTGAGTAAAAAAATATGCTGATGCACATTAACTATTTCCACCGTCACTCGGAATTTATCGAACAAACCGCCGTCTTAGAAATACTGACAATCGCCAGTACTTACCACGGTTTCCAAACAACATATATGTATACATAACAAATTTTGTGTTATATATATATATATCATTATTATTTCCAGTTATTTGGAATTTGCAGATGAAATCAGGGTTTCAGAAATAGCGTAAAAAAATATGCACATGCACATTAACTATATATATATACATATATATATATAATATTATTATTTATTTTATATTAATACTCCGTACTATACATACATATATTTGCAATTGTATTAATTTATAATAACATACATATATGTATACATAACAAATTTTGTGTTATATATATATATTTCCAGTTATTTGGAATTTGCAGATGAAATCAGGGTCTCAAAAATAGTAGTGTTTTCTACTACAAATGTGTATATCTATATACTATGTATACCATATATATGTGTATTTAATTTTTTTATAATATTACTATTTATTTTATATTAATGCTCCGTATTATATATATATATATATATATATATATATATATAACATATATATATTGCACATTAACTATTTCCAGATGAACTTATCGAATAAACGTTCTCTCGTCAAATATAGTATATACTATGACACACACGCCATCTTTAATACGGTATCCCAAACAACATATAACACACAATAACAAATTTTGTGTTATATATATATTTCCAGTTATTTGGAATTTGCAAATGAAATCAGGGTTTCAGAAATAGCGTAAAAAAATATGCACATGCACATTAACTATTTCTACAAATCTTGTGTTATATATACATATATCATATATATTTAGAAATACTGACAATCGCCAGTCAGGGTCTCAGGAATTTTTTAGGCGTTTTCTAGTACAAATATATATATGTATATATACTATGTACATATATATACTATCAATACACCACACCTTTAGTACTTATCCCTATACATATTTACACATATTTACAATTTAAAGAATATGCACATGCACATTAACTATTTCCACGGTCACTCAGAATTTACCGAACAAACCAGCGTCTTAGAAATACCGACAATCGTCAGTACTTGCCACGCTTTCCAAACAACATACATATATGTATAGATAACAAATTTTGTGTTATATATATATATTTCCAGTTATTCGGAATTTGCAGTTGAAATCAGGGTCTCAGAAATAGTAGCGTTCTCTAGTACAAATATATATATATATATACTACCAATAAAATCGCATCTTTCGTACTTGTCCCGATACATATTGACATCCATTCATGATTTAAAGAATATGCACATGCATATTAACTATTTCCACGGTCACTCGAAGTTTACCGAACAAATCGTTGTTTTAGAAATACCGATAATCGCCAGTACCTTCCACTTGTTATATATACATATATATGTATATAATATATTTCCAGTTATTTGGAATTTGCAGATGAAATTAGGATCTCAGAAATAGTAGCGTTCTCTAGGACAAATATATATACTATGTATATTATCAATACACCGCACCTTTAATACTTATCCCTACACATATCAACATACATTCATGATTTAAAGAATATGCACACACAAATTAACTATTTCCACGGTCACTCGAATTTACCGAACAAACCGGCGTCTTAGAAAAACCGACAATCCCCAGTACTCGCCACACTTTCAAAGCCACAATTCCCCTTCTCGCCGCTCACGTCGCAACGTACTTACGTCTGATTAAAACAACAGGCTTGCCGCCTTGCCGTGCAGCAACTTTCCGTTGTTCCGCAGGCCGCATGAAAACCAAACGAGCCGGCAGCCGGGATCTACTCGTTGCCCGCGATAAAGCAACAATGCCGCGGCGCAATCGGAAAAGCATCAGCCCCGAACTCCGGCGAACTGCCAAGCGGCGGGGAAAGGACGAGTCTTCTCTATCTTCGAACACGCAGGCCGCCGGCACTCTCCTTTTTCGCTCCTTATATTATTTCGCCGGAGCGCTAATCTCGTCCCGACGACGAAAAGTTCCGGGCGAAATTTCATTCGCCCCTACCGACGCTCGCTTTAAAAAGCTTCGGAAGACGGAAGATACCGGCGACTTCCTCGGCTCCCACCGACGTGGCCGGATGAGAAAAAGTTTTCGGATTTAACGTCGCCGGCGCATTTATTACGAGCCGCACCTGCATCCTCTCATCCTGTCGTATTTCTTCATTTGTCTATCTATCGCGAAGAGACCCCGGCTCCGCTGGTTTATCTTTCATTTGTAGTGGGTCGCGCGTTAATGTCGGACGGGGTTAAAATCATGGAATCGTTAATACCTTGATTGCCACGGTAGTCACCAAATTTTCCAAAAATGTAAAAAATTTTCAATGAAGCCTATTTGCAATCTAGTCAAAGCAATTAATGTTGGAACGGTGCTTCAATACTTCCGCTGTCCCCTCTGGGACATTCATTTTAGAGATTTAATCAATTGCGTATTTTATCGCATCGCAAGAAATCGTAACAAAATACAAATATGCGCAAAATATTTTACTAAAATATATAAAAAACATATCAGCGCGTGTTGGTACGACGCACAAACCACCGAACTTAAAAATTTTAATTTCCATAGGCCATAAAACCGATGCGGGACAAAGAAAACGGGATTGCATTGTTTGTTCTGGTAGAAAAACACCTGGTGGTGGGCGTCAAACGACTTATTATTGGCAAACGTGCATTAATCAGCCTGCAATACATAATTTGCAATTTTTAAAGTTTACCACACTGTGAAATTATAAAAATAAAATATTGCATTTTTTGCAAATATATATTTCCCGATGTATCTTTATTTTCCAATATTTAATCATATTGTCAGTTCGCAAAACTATTTTAACATAATATACGCTTAGCAGTTAAAGTGTTAAATGAGGAGACATAAGTAGCATAGTAAACTGCATTTACTAGAGATATGTTGTTATGACGACGAACTGACAAAATCAAAATCAAAGAAAGTATTTTTACTATTCTGAGCATGTAATGGCAAAATAATAATTAATTTCGTTATCTACAACATTACGGCATGAATTGCAAAAGAAGGAAGGGCCAACGTATTTGCTACGCCAATTTTGCGAATACTGTTACCAATAAAATGTTGCAAACTTCGGAACACAAAAAGCAAAAAATCGGAACAAAAATGTCACTAAATACTGCCAAGATTTCATTGAAAAGCTACACTTATGTTTAAAATGCTTCAATACAATGCACCGGTAGATAAAAAATTTGATAACAATTAATTTTTGATTTTTGATTTAATAAAAACTTTTAATTTTTCAATAGTGCAGGTTTTATTTCAAAGCATTCTGTAATTAGCGAATTTTCAATCAACTATACAATTATAAACATTTAATGCAGTCCGATCACTGATGACCACCGTGGCGCTGCAGGAGAAATAAATTGCGGTCACAGACGACCGCCATGACGTTCAACGTGTTAAATGTAGTGTCTATGGAATGTTCGTGTTTTGGGCGGCCCAAGAGTATCGTCTGAAACGGAATATTTTCCGCAAAACGCTTTGTTGCTAGGCAGGCCTATCGATTCGTCACCAAACTGAAACGCAGTGTCTATGGAAAATCCCTGGTGATACACTATCATTGTCTAGATACTCAAGAAGCTTCAAAGACACAAGTACCCGACACACGCAATTGCAAAATTTCAAAATTTCAACGAATGCCTGTTAAATTTTTCGTCATGCTGAAATTAAGTCGGCACGGCTGACCAGAGGTTGACCTTTACTACTGAACCCGCTAAGATACAGATACGCAACGTTCTGTTCGTTAGGTTGCAGTAAGGTGTATTTACGCCTTAGAGATGGACTTTCTCATGTTTTTTGTTCACGTGGGAGTAGGAGAAACGGTAGGTGACAAAAGTTTTAGCGGTAAAGGATGAAGATATTCAGAAAAGTAATGAAACGCGTGAAGTTACATCATGTGACTGACGTTTAGAAACTAATATTCACGTATAGTGTGGTTTTTTCATGAACTCGAAAGTTTTTCATTTTTAATAGAAGGCTGTTATGTATTAAATTTTGCGGAAACAAACAATAAAAAAATGAAGTCGGTAATGTAACTGACAAGATTAATAAAATACATAACTAATATCGGTGAAAATAAGATCCACCTGCATTTTTCTTACTTCATAATCTCAAAACTTTCTAATTTTTAGTATAAGGATATTAAATATTACATTCGGTGAGAAATAGTAATAAAACAAGTGAAGTAAATAAAATGCATTATGAAAGTTAATAAAAATACTTAATATTCACATACATTTTTCGTTCTTAATACCTTAACACTTTTTAATTCTTAATACCAGGATGCCACATATTAGGTTTTATAAAAATTGAACTTTACTAAAGATGGAACAAAATTAATACTATTGTTAACCTACGTAACATTCACCTACATTCTTCTTTTTTCACAACCTCAAAACTTTTTAATTTTTAATATAAGAATTTAATATGTTACATTACAGTAAAATAAAAAATTAGTGAAACTAATGAAATCTGTAATGTAACTTCTATACTAGCGTATATAATACTATTATACTCCTAATATACATCACCTAACATACTATAAAATGTACATATTTACCTGTACATTTTGGATTTGTAACTAACCTCACTGAACTTTTTAATTTTTAATATAAGAATATAATATATTACATTTTGTATTTTCAACTTTCCATCGAATTTTATATTACTAATCGCCACTAACTTTCGACATTCCATCGAATTTTGTAGTTGTGACTTTCCATCGAATTTTGTATTTTCGACTTTCCATCGAATTTTGTATTTTCGAGTTTCATTCGAATTTTGTATTTTCGACTTTCCATCGAATTTTGTATTTTCGATTAAATATTGAATTTTGTATTACTGATCGCCACTAACTGTCGATTTTCCATCGAATTTCGTATTACTGATCGCCGCTGACTTTCGATCTTCCACCAAATTTTCTATTACCCATCACCAGTGACTTTCGAATTTCCATCGAATTTTGTATTATTCATCGCCACTGACTGACTCTCATAATATCGACTTTCTCAGCGTTCCTCCACATTTTTCAACTCATCCGTCGCCCTCCTCCTCCATCCACCGCCTCTTCTTTTATCGTTGTCCGTTTCTCGTGATTTCTCGGTTATCGCACGTTGGCCTTTTCATCCGCGTCTTCGCGCTCTGTCCGTTTCCACCGACATACGTTCCGCTTTCTCTCACGGGAGTGCATATCCGAAGCTTACCGCGGCCCACAGTGCATTCTCCGTCTTGCCTTCGATCGCGGGATCTCACGATGCGTTGAGATATTACACTCTTACTCCTTATCACGCCACATCCCCGGGAACTCGGATCCCAGATGCACGGATGAAAAATTATCGGCGCAGCGGTGATGTATAAATGTGCGCCACTTCCGTTCTCTATCGCTTTTTCTCGCGCGCGATTTATTCTTCGTCTCATAGTGTCTGACGGTGGGCGTACGGTTTGCAGTAGGTGAGATTAGTGCTTTGCCGGACATTTGGAAGAAGTTGAGAGGACGGATATTAGGTACATCTATAAAAAGCAGGGCTTGTAAATCGTACTTGGGTTTGGGTATTTTTGCAGTTTTGTTGCTAACCGGGAAAGACAGATGCAATTAGTCAATACATAAGGAATCCTACTGGCATTGAGGCTTATTGGTGTCGAATGAGTATGTCACGATAAATTGACCGCTGCAGAGCACATTCAGAACACCGCAAGTCAAAACCACTTAACAAACATCTTGTAATGTTAGACTGTTTGTTAATACATACATTTAACTAAGGACCTGTACATCAATTATTACACGAAAACCAGACATAATCTTCCGTAAAACGTCGAGTTTGTCACTTGTCGACCACCATTGTAAGGCTTAATACAATATAGGAGAAGTTGCTCAGTACAGAACACCGCAAGTCAAAACTGCATAACAAACATCTTGTAATGTTAGACTGAGTTTGTTAAATAAATTTGATTAAGGACTTTACATCAATTATTAGACGAAAACCAAAGCCACTCTTCTGTAAAACGTCGAGTGCGTCACTTGTCGACTACTATAGTAAGGGTTCATACAATATACATACCAGACATTTTTATGTTTGTATGTATGTATATCTATATATATATATATGCATAAAAAGTCTTGTAATATTAGAGTGAGTTTGTTTTCGTTGTACATCAGTTATTTGCACTATTGTAAAACGTCGAGTGTGTTACGTTTTTATTTAATATAGAAAAAGCAGTTATTCCAAGCACTTGTAATATTAAACTGTTTGTGGTAAGAAATGCAGTTATTAGACGAAAAAACGCAGTTGTCCGTATAATCTTTATCTATATGTAAACTCTCTATAAATACATATATGTATCAAATGTTTTCGAAAGTTTCATACAGCAGCTATTCCAAGTTTTTCTATTAAAAATCGCTATAAGCCCAAAAAAATAATCGTCGAAAGTTTCACGCAATTTTCTTAAAACCATTAAAAAAATGTAAGACCGTACATGGCTTAGAATGTGGTACAACATATAAGGTCTATAGCCCGAAACTTGCTTACAGCACCTACATGTTCGACAGCCACACATACGTTCTTTTGTTTCTTCTTTGTCTTTCATATCGGTTCCTATCGGCTTACTACACGATGAATTGGCGACTTAATCGACGAGCGTAATTCCGCGACACAAAAGGAGGCGGTACACAAGTCCGTCAGTTCCGGATTTCATTGTGTAGTGAAACCGATAATTCCTCGCACTCAACGGCAAAGTAACCGCGCGGCGTCAAGTAATCCGCAGTCATTAACGAAGTCGATGAAAACCGCACTTTTTTGTCGTATCGTGAGTACCGTAATATTTAGCGGTAGGCGAAAGAGAAGTAAACGGCGAATAAAATTTATCGACTCTTACAGTTGTGAACAGAGAACGAAAACCGATGAGTTTTGAGGTTTCGATATTATATTAGCAATTGCTTTAACACTTAGCCAACTAATGGGGAAATCTTCCATTTTTTCCTTAATAACGGATTGATTTTTATTGTGTTTACTTCTTGTTGTTTTATTCAATCAGTAGTGAACTGGAGTTGTGTACAAATCTTCAAACAAATATGGTTTTGAAGAATATTATTTTTATTGAAAATTGTTGCATAAATTCAGTTACAGTTAATGGGAAACGTTATAACTCGCGATAAAAATTCATCTGTTCCTAACGTTATCAAACTTCAAAATAATACTAAAGTACATTACATATTTTTAATTTCATGTTTAAATTATGTAACGTGTTGTTAATTTTAGGTTTTGCATATATAACAAAAAAGACTTTATCACGTAATTTGTATTATATATACCAATAATCACTTTAAAGGATTTTTGTGATACTTTACATATGCATAAAATCAAATATATATACTACCTTAAAAAAAACTAGTGTTTTATCAATACTCGTAATATCTGTTCGCTCACTGTTCGTTTTCAGTATATTTTCGACTTTGACCGAGGTATTATACCAAAACATAATCACACCGACGTAACACTATATATATATTATACCAGAATGTAACACTTTACATACACATAAAACCGACAATCACTTAGAACGCCTTATACCGGCATTCTTAGAATTCGATGCCTGTAACAGTAACACAATAAATACCCAAAAATACCGTTGTTTGTATCACTAATTCGATCACTGGATACAACCGGTGTTTTTTATTGGTAACAGGGTAATTACCTCAAAATACTAGTAGTTTATCCATAGTCGTAATATCGGTTCGATCACTGTCCGTTTTCATTATATTTTCCAATTTTATACCTGCATTATACCAAAAAATAACCACACCGACGTAACACTATATACCACAATATAACACTTTACATACACATAAAACCGACAATCACTTTGAATGCCTTATACCGGCATTCTTATAATTTGATGCCTATAACATTAACACAATAAATACCCAGAAATACCGTTATTTGCAATACTGATTCGATCACTGGTTATAACCGGTGTCTTTTATCGGTAACAGAGTAACTACCTCAAAATACTAATATTTTATCAATACTCGTAATATCGGTTCGATCACTGTTCGTTTTCAGTATATTTTCCACTTTTACACAGGTATTATACCAAAAGAGAACCATACCGACCTAACACTATATACCACATTGTAACACCTTACATACACATAAAAGCGACCATAACTTTGAATGCCTTATACCGGCATTCTTAGGTACTGATTCCTTATACAGTAACAGAATAAATACGCAGAAATACCGTTATTTGCAATACTGATTCAACCACCGGTTACAACCAGTGTTTTTTATCGGTAACAAACGAAGTAAAAATACTAGTATTTTATCTACACTCATAATATCGGTTTGATCACTGTTCCTATTCAATATATTTTCTATTTTTCCACAGGTATTATTTCAAAACACGACTAGACCGATACAACACTTTACACATTCATAACACTACATACCGCAATGTAATACTGCATACACGTAAAACCAAATCCCCATACCCACAATCACTTCAAATGCTTCATACCCGCATTCTTAGATACTAACTCCTTGTACACCAACACAATAAATACCCAAAAATACCGTTATTTATATCCCTGATTCGATCACCGGTTACAGCGGTCGGCGCATTAATTTTATGCAAATTTAACTGAGTGATTGCAAAATTAATATTTTATCAATACCGTAATATTGGTTCGATCACTATTCGCGCGCAGTATATTTTCGTCGAAATTGCGCACCGTAAATGTCGGGGGCAAAACACAACCACACCGACGTAACACTATATATCATAATGTAACATTTTACATACACATAAAACTGATAATCACTCCGAATACCTTATACCGGCATTCTTAGACGACCACAAACAGTAACAGAATAAAATGTCCAACTGCATGTCCGATAATTGGCTCCTGAGCCACGGCCGACAACGTTCCATTCCGCTTTTCGCCTCGTTTTATTTTCCGACCGCCAGTTGTCAATGCGGAAGAATACACAATAAATACGCAAAAATACCGTTATTTATATCACTGATTCGATCACCGGTTACAAATGAAGCAACACAGGATACATGGTCTTATTATAAAAATACTAATATTTTATCACCCATCTAGAGGCTAAATTTCCGATTTATTGTTTTCAATATATTTTCCACTTTTCTACAGTAGTATTGTTATTTAATAAAACTGAAAGACGATTTTGTTACAGTGAATAAATACTTTATTGAATTATATATTGTTCATTCTCGCCCCATACCTTTTACCTTATTTCTGGATGTAGCATTATTCCACTCTCATAAAGTGTTTGTTTTTCTGCTGGCAAATAACTGAACCAAGTGATTTTTGGCCTCCTCGTTTGAAGTAAAGGAAAAAAAATATTGTTTAAAAAATTTTGCAGAAGCCGGAACAAATAATAATCAGCAGGTGCCAGATCTGAGGAATATGATGGGTGTGGCAGTATATTTCACCCAAGCTGTAGAAGTTTTTAACGAGTAAACAAACTTGTGTAAGGTCCCGCATTATCTTGGTGGACCACTACAATTTTCCTATTCATCAATTGTGCTATTTTCTGTTTAAATGAATCGTCCCCATTTCTCGTCCCCAGTGATGATGCGTTGCAAAAATGCATCATTTTCTTGGTGTTCAAGAAGTAAATCTCTGACGTCAACGCAACACACAAATTTCTTCCCGTAAGCACATGTGGAACCCATAAATCGAGCTTTGAGATTAAACCTAGGCGTTTCAAATGATCATGAACGGTCGAATTCGACAAATTTGATCTCTCTGCGATCATACAAGTTACAAAATCATAATTATTGCCTTCACTGTGTTTTCATCAGCTTTAACTGGCTTTCCAGAATGTGGTGCATCTTGAACACTAAAACTGTGTGTCAGTCCATCTTCTCCATACACATCCGATAATTTTTTTCTTGCTTGATCAGCATTTTTACATTTTTGATAGAAAAAAGTAAAATAAGCGGAAATGGCGCTGTATAGACTTTCGAACATAGGATAAATGGTCTTATTATAAATTTCGCTACTACTGTTGTCTGAATCACCCATCTCGAGACTACACTTAGCAATTTATTGTATTAGCATTATTATTTAATTATACATATTTAGCTGTTTTTTTAATTTTAATTTAATTTAATTATACATATTTAATTTTAATTTTAATTTAATTATACATATTTAGCTGTTTTTCATACTTTATGCTTTACTTTGTCAATAACTGTGAAAATACGGAGATTTATCTCAGATGGTTCAAAAGCGAAGAAAAAAGAGATTTTAGATCGAATGCTTGGGATTCTTGTATTCAATTTAAGAATGTATAGGACTCTGCCTAGTTGAGTAAAAGGCCAGTATTGGTCCTGCTAATTGTTTACGCAATTTCTCTGCAAATCAACGCCGTCGGGAAAATTATAAAATTGTATGGAATTCTATCATAGAGTCATTAGTATTCAGAAGAAGACTATGTATATTTAAAATTGTTGATGTGGAGCGAGAAGCATAAAGAAATAATGCAGAATGTTCAACTCCTTTGAAACTAGTACCAGCGTTTGCCGAAACATCAGCATTTTTTTTCTCAGCAAATTGTAGAATTTTACACATAGTAAGTAGCTGGTTATGCCAATAGAATTTTGCAATACAATTAATGAAGAAAACGATGGGAATAATATATTATAAATAAACGTTGATTTCCAGAAAGAAATTCCGAATTTATTAAAGCGAGAAATTGAATAATCAGATAATATAAGATTTACAGAAAGTCAAATGAGCGAAAGAAATAACAATGAATGTACGATTTTGAAGTAAATTTTGAAAAGGATCATTTGACCTTGCTTGATACGTTTAGTGCTAAGATTGCGGCTTGATAATCGACAATGCCTAAAGATATGAAAATACGTTCACAAAAATATAAAATCCTCGTTTGAAAATTGACAATATTTAAATGTATCGTATTCAATCGTACTGCTTGAAAATTAGCAATATTTAAGTTAAGATCGTTTAAAATTATCGCATGAAAATCTATAATGCCCAAATCTATGGAAATACGTTCACAAAAATATGAAATTCTCGTTTAAAAATTGATAATATTTAAATTTATCGGATTTAATTGTACTGCTTGAAAATTAGCAATATTTAAGTGAAGATCATTTAAAATTACTGCATGAAAATCGACAATGCCCAAATTTATGGAAATACGTTCACAAAAATATGAAATTCTTGTTTAAAAATTGACACTATTTAAAGTTATCGGATTTAATTGTACTGCTTGAAAATTAGCAATATTTAAATTAAGATAATTTAAAATTACCGCATGAAAATCTATAATGCCCAAATCTATGGAAATACGTTCACAAAAATATAAAATTCTCGTTTAAAAATTGACAATATTTAAATTAATCGAATTTGATCGTACTGCTTGGAAATTAGCAATATTTAAATTAAGATAATTTAAAATTACCGCATGAAAATCTATAATGCCCAAATCTATGGAAATACGTTCACAAAAATGTAAAATCCTCGTTTGAAAATTGACAATATTTAAATGTATCGTATCAATTGTACTGCTTGAAAATTAGCAATATTTAAATTAAGATCGTTTAAAATTGCCGCATGAAAATCGACGATGCCCAAATCTATGGAAATACGTTCACAAAAATATAAAATTCTCGTTTAAAAATTGACAATACTTAAATGTATCGTATTCAATCGCACTGCTTGAAAAATAGCAATATTTAAGTTAAGATCGTTTAAAATTGCCGCATGAAAATCGACAATGCCCAAATTTATGGAAATACGTTCACAAAAATGTAAAATTCTGGTTTAAAAATTGACAATATTTAAATTTATCGGATTTAATCATACTGCTTAAACATTAGCAACGTTTAAGTGAAGATCATTTAAGATTGCCACATGAAAATCGACAATGCCAAAATTTATGGAAATACGTTCACAAAAATATAAAATTCTCGTTTAAAAATTGACAATATTTAAATGTATCGTATTCAATCGTACTGCTTGAAAATTAGCAATATTTAAGTTAAGATCGTTTAAAATTGCCGCATGAAAATCGACAATGCCTAAATATATGGAAATACGTTCACAAAAATATAAAATTCTCGTTTAAAAATTGACAGTATTTAAAGTTATCGGATTTAATTGTACTGCTTGAAAATTAGCAATATTTAAGTTACGATAATTTAAAATTACTGCATGAAAATCTATAATGCCCAAATCTATGGAAATACATTCACAAAAATATGAAATTCTCGTTTAAAAATTGACAATATTTAGATTAATCGGATTTAATCGTTCTGCTTGAAAATTAGCAATATTTAAGTGAAGATCATTTAAAATTACTGCATGAAAATCGACAATGCCCAAATTTATGGAAATACGTTCACAAAAATATGAAATTCTTGTTTAAAAATTGACAGTATTTAAATTTATCGGAACTCATCGTACTGCTTGAAAATTAGAAATATTTAAGTTAAGATCGTTTAAAATTGCCACATGAAAATCGACAATGCCCAAATTTATGGAAATACGTTCACAAAAATATGAAATTCTTGTTTAAAAATTGACAGTATTAAAATTTATGGGATTTAATCGTATTGCTTGGAAATTGGCAATATTTAAGTTAAGATAATTTAAAATTACCGCATGAAAATCTATAATGCCCAAATCTATGGAAATACGTTCACAAAAATATAAAATTCTCGTTTAAAAATTGACAATACTTAAATTAATCGGATTTAATCGTACTGCTTGGAAATTAGCAATATTTACGTGAAGATCATTTAAAATTGTCGCATGAAAATCGACAATGCCCAAATTTATTGAAATACATTCACAAAAATACAAAATTCTCATTTAAAAATGATTGAAGATCATTGTTTAGAAATGATTGAAGATCATGTAACACTGAACGTTTAGGTACTTTACACCTACCTATTCTTACCATGAGCGGTCATTTGACACCTTATGAAACAAACGTTGATTTCCAGAAAGAAATTCCTCATTTATTAAAGCGAGAAATTGAATTATCAGATGATATAAGAATTTACCGAATAAATGTACGATCTTAAAGTAAATTTTGAAAGACTTTTTCCGTTTAGTGTTAAACCATATCTAATAAACATATCGAACTCCCACCACCGCCGTCCAAAAACCCCTCTCCAAGTTTCACCTGAACAAATCCACATATCACTCAGACTTTCACCCTCGCGCGTCTTTGTCACAAATTCCCTCCCTCAAATTTTTCACCTCTTCCCCTCGACTCACTCTTGTCACCCGCAACTTCGCTCGCACTTATTCGGCTAATTCACTCGTCTCCGTCGCTGGGCCGTCATTTTCCTTTCCTCCAGCGATTCTTCGCGACCGCCGCGTTATTTTTCACGTCGCCGCGTCTAAACTAAAAAAGCGCGGGCGAACAAATGTATCGGGCGCGGTAGAAATGGCGGAAATACAGGCGAGAGGTGTCGATAGATCGAAGGCGAGCGTGCCGAAGGGAAGAGAGGCGGGACGAAAGGCGACAAAAGCTGCTTCCTGCCCGGCGATAAGGGCGTCCTTATCCAAACTGCGGAGCGGCGGCCTGTCGGCGAGGAAAATGGAGAAGAGCCGAGATAGAATCTGTCGCGATGCCACGTCCGGCGCATCTACGGATACGACTGTCTATAAATCTGGGTATCGGCCGATCTGCAGATCCGCAGATGAATGCACCGGTTGCTGGCGATAATGCATGGTGAAGGCTGCTGTAAAGGGGGGTAGAGGGAGTTTGTGAGATAGTGCTTTAGGGGGGTGAGTCTAGGAAGAGGGTTGTGTTTGTCGGGATTTTTGGAGGCGGGCGATTTCGAGTGATGGGAAAAAGAATGGGGAAAGGGATAAGGGAGGAGCCTGGGGTATCGGGGGTCATGTTTTTATAGTGCAGAGTAATGGTTTTGTATTAGTATGGACTTCTAAAGTAATGTTTTTATAGTAATGTGAGAGTGTATTAATAGAATTGTGTTAGTAATGAGTTAGGAAGTCGATTAATTCGCGCCGATGCGAAATAATAATGCATAATGGAGTATCAGTTGTGCTTGTGGTACCAATGAAATAATATTTTTATAGTAATGCTATACTACTTCAACAGTATCGCATTACTAATGCGTTTTACATGGCGATAAATTTCAACCGATGCAAAATAATATTGCAGAATAGAATATCAGTTGTGCTTTGTATTAAGAAAACAATGTTTTTATAGTGACGCGAGAGTGTGTTAGCCTTGTTACGTTACCAATTATTTTTATAATTGGTTAGTGCGCGCGGATACGAAATAATAATGGGGAATAAGATAGTAGTTGTGCTTGTGGTTTCAATGGAATAATATTTTTATAGTAATGCTGTAGTACTTCAACAGTATCGCATTAGTAATGCGTTTTACATGCCAATAAATTTCAATTGATGCAAAATAATAATGCATAATGGGGTATCACTTGTGCTTGTAGTATCAATGAAATAATATTTTCATAGAAATGCTATAGTACGTTAACAGTGTCGCATCAGTAACGGGTTTCACAGCAGGTAAATTTCAACCGACGCAAAATAATAATGCAGAATAGGATATCAGTTGTGCTTGTGTTATTAAGAAAATAATGTTTTTATAGTGACGCGAGAGTGTCGTAATGGTGTTACGTTAGAAATTATTTTTATGGTTGGTGAGTCTAGGAAGAGGGCTGCGTTTGTAGGGATTTTTGGAGTCAGGCGATTTCGAGTGATGGGAAAAATGACGGGGAGTGGGATAACGAAGAAGCTTTGGGTATCGGGGAAATCATGTTTTTATAGTGCAGAATAATGGTTTTGTATTAGTATGGACTTCTAAAGTAATGTTTTTATAGTAATACGAGAGTATATTAACAGTATTGTGTTAGTAAATAGCTTTAGTCGATTAATTCGCGCCGATGTAAAATAATAATGCATAATAAGGTATCAGTTGTGTTTGTGGTATCAATGAAATAATATTTTCACAGTAATGCTATAGTACATTAACAGTGTTGCAGTGGTAATAAGTTTTATAGCTGATAAACTCCCACCGATCCAAAATAATAGTGCAGAATAGAAAATCAGTTGCGCTTGTGGTATTAGGAAAATAATATTTTCATAGTAATGCTATAGTACTTTAACAGTGTCACATTAGTGACGGGTTTCACAGCAGATAAATTTCAACCGACGCAAAATAATAATGCAGAATAGGATATCAGTTGTGCTTGTGTTTATTAAGAAAATAATGTTTCTATAGTGACGCGAGAGTGTCGTAATGGTGTTACGTTAGAAATTATTTTTATGGTTGGTGAGTCTAGGAAGAGGGCTGCGTTTGTACGGATTTTTGGAGTCGGGCGATTTCGAGTGATGGGAAAAAGAATGGGGAGTGGGATAACGGAGGAGCTTTGGGTATCAGGAAATCATGTTTTTATAGTATAGAATAATGGTTTTGTATTAGGAATGACTTTCAAAGTAACGTTTTTATAGTAATGTGAGAGTGTATTAATAGAATTGTGTTAGTAATGAGTTAGAAAGTCGATTAATTCGCGCCGATGCGAAATAATAATGCATAATGGGGTATCACTTGTGCTTGTGGTTTCAATGAAATAATATTTTTATAGTAATGCTATAGTCCCTTACAGTGTCTCATTAGTAATGGGTTTCACAGCAGGTAAATTTCAACCAATGCAAAATAATAGTGCATCATAGGATATCAGTGGTGCTTGTGGTATCAAGAAAACAGTTTCTTTATACTAATGCTTAAATATTTAAACAGTGTCGCGTTTTTAATGAGTTTCAAAATCTGTCAATTTTCACTGGTGCGATGTTCATTACACAATTTTAATTAGAACACAAACCTCTAGTTTCATTCATTCCCTTCTCATAAATTCTTTCCATTCGCAATAAATTGCTCATACTGCCGCGCGCACTTTTTGCGTATCGCGCCAATTTGCATTTCAATGTTATTAAGCGTTATTCGAGTTTGGGTCGAGTCTGTCTGTGTGCGAAAGAATGAACGTGTCTAACAATTCCCGGTAGAAGAGAGAAAGGGAAGGATACCTGTTTTAAGACGGCCGTGAAAGATGAAAGCGGAAGAAAGCCGAATGACTTATTGCTCAGTAATAAAACTATGTTTTACATTTTTCTTAGCGAGGCGTCTCGCTATACATTATCTCATATTCTTAAGAACGCGACTTTTTGTCGGAAAGAAAAAGTGTATAAGTTAGTTGGCAGTAGGCAATTTACAGAAGAGTCCGGGTATTTGATAGCTGTATCGATACGAATTACTTAGCTAAGTTTTAATAATAATTCTTTATTTATATCAAATTAAATAATGTAAGAAAATTATTTCATAAACAATGCATCTGTATTTTTTTCGCTTGAAATATTTAAGTATGGAAGTATTTACGCACAATTTTATTTACCTAAATAAATCATAACATTAGAAGAATTTTATACTTTATCCTATACTTATTACATATATATTTGCCAAGTCGATTAACTCGAAACACGAAAACCGAAGGTATTCAGTTTAATTTGAACATCGAGAATTAAGCATCGACGAAATGCTTTGACATTGAAACTTAAAGAAAGACCCGAACGCAACTAAGTTTTAATGATAATTCTTCATTTGCGCCAAATTAAATAATCCACGAAAATTGTGTGATAAACAACGCATCTGTATTCATCTCGCTTCAAATATTTAAGTACCGAAGTATTTATATACACTTATTATATATTTATTATGTACTTATTATATATTATTTACTTTACCTTACTAATTATTACATATATATATATATATATACATATATGTATATACTATACTTATTATATATTTGCCAAATCGATTAACACGAAACACGAAAACAGAAGGTATTCAATTTAATTTAAATATCACGAATGAAGCATCGATTAAGTGCTTTGGCATTGAAACTTAAAGAAAAAGCCGAAATAATAGTTTAATAATTTAATAGTTTAACCAACACATAAAATCATTACACGAACAAGTTAGGATGCGAATCTCACACTTGCTAGCAGAAATAAAACGTGTGCGAATATGAATGCGGAGAGAGAATAAAGATTAATTAATATGCTGGTATCATAGGTCATCAATTTGTATGATACTTATAATGTATTAATATATAATACATACCTATATATGAATCGTCGCAAAGCTGCGAATCTATTAAAAGAATTAATAGTACGAAAGGCGAATTAAGAGTGTAAACAGCATCGTGTAACAGAATTGAACCCGAGAATTATAAACGACGTTTTGTGCAAAAATTTGTTTACGTCGTCCGAGAAGTGCTTATTCTATTATTGCCTGTTTGTCGAGTTCTGTTGACAGTCGCCCGTGTTGTTTTTGTGTATTATCATCTAGTTAATAAATCCGCCTCTGCAATAGTGTTTCGGTGAAATTTTATCGGTCGTGTTCTGGGTGAGCAGCGTAAAAATAGTTCGTCCAGGGAAAAAGATAGCAGACAGTGTTTGTTGACCGGAAGCTTCGCGAGTTCCATTTTTCCGGCTCTCGTCGAGTGCAGCAACGAACCGAAAGACAGGGGGAAAAAGAGAAGAAACGAGGGAAAACATTCGTTTCTCATCCGGGTGCTTACAGAATTCTATGCGTCACGCGAACTTTGGTTAACACGTTGAATAAGTTATCGCAAATTTGGAAGTGTTTCGAGAACATGAAGTAGAAAAACGAGGAAAAGTTTGAATTAGAAAGAACGATGTGTGAGATAAAATAATTTAATTAATTTGGTCCCTTTCAATTCTTTCTAATATAACCTTCTCCGTACGTTAGTCGTTTTGGAATTTCTTAATCAACCTTCGTATACGTGGACAGATACGTTTTCCTTTGGAACACATACATTGTTGCTGCTCATAAAAATTAATTTGATTATATTCATAATTTAATTCTATTAATATAATTAATTTTCATTTAATGTTAATACATTTTAAATCATTATAGTTCTTTACAGTTTTATTTCCATTAAAATATGTCGGCACCGATGGTGTTAAAAAACTTAAATAATTTTTCTCCGCTTAGTTTTATCAACATAATTTTATTTGCTTTAATGTTAATACATTTTAAATTATTATAGTTCTTTACAGTTTTATGTTCATCAGAATATGTCGGCACCGATGGTGTTAAAAAAATTAAATAATTTTTCTCCGCTTAGTTTTATCAACATGATTTTTTTTAATTTAATGTCAATACATTTTAAATCATTATAGTTCTTTGCAGTTTTATTTTTATTAAAATTTGTCGGCACCGATGATGTTAGAAGAATAAATCAATATTTGCAGCTTAGTTTTATCAAGATAATTTAATTTTATTTAATGTTAATACATTTTAAATCATTATAATTGTTTGCAGTTTTATTTTCATTAGAATATGTCGGCACCGATGATGTAAAAAAAAATAAATAATTTTTCACCGCCTAGTTATATCAACATAATTTAATTTTGTCTAATGTTAATGAGTTTTAAATCATTATAGTTCTTTACAGTTTTATTTTCATTAGAATATGTCGGCACCGATGATGTTAAAAAACTTAAATAATTTTTCTCCGCTTAGTTTTATCAACATAATTTAATTTTATTTGATGTTAATGAACTTTAAATCATTATAGTTCTTTACGGTTTTCATTCCATTCGAAAATATCAGCAGTAATTATGTTGAAAAAACGAATAAATCATTGTTAATCATTGTAAATCATTGCAAGACACATAATAAATTTAATACGAATTCACACCACAAAATATTGTTATTTCTTCATGACGCGAATACTCATTAAGAACAGCTGATTGGTTAAGAACTTTCGAAATTTCAAAAAACATTTACTGCACACATAAACCACGGCACTGAAATTGTCAAAGACGCAAGTGTTCGACATACGCAATTGCAAAATTTCGAAATTTCACCGAATGCTTGTCAAACTTTTCGTCATACTGAAATTAAGCCGACACGGCTGACCAGCGGTTGACCTTTACTACTGAAAAGTTCGCCGTAGCGCGATATACACCTTTCAGCAATTCAAAAATTCCTACGCATTTTTCTGTCTGCATTATTAGATGCAAAGCCGAGTTGTCAAACAATTGTAAAATTGAATTATCATAATTTCAGGCATTTTATAATTTATATGCGCTGCACCACAATTTAACGTACAGGGAATCCTATAAGCACAAAAATATTGGTTAAACGTCTTTTTTTAAGTATTCGCAAACATTCATCAGCCACACTTTTGAACATGAGAACAATATTCAATCATAACTTATTATATAAAATACAATTAATATATTAATTGTATACTTATATATTATATTAATAATATATTAATACATAAATACATGTATTACATATATTTACATAAATATACAAATTATTGTATAATTAGTATATTAATAATATATTAATACAATTATGTATAAAATACAATTAACAAGTTCCTCCACTGTAACAGTGATTCTGTCGGTAGTTTTTATAGTTTGAAAAAATTCTTTGCTTATGTTGATATAAACAAACAATACAATTAACAAGTTCCTCCACTGTAACAGTAATTCTGTCAGTAATTTTAATAATTTCAACAAATTCTTTACTTATGCTGATACAAACAAAGAATACAATTCCATACAGTTCCTCCACTGCATCAGTAATTCTGTCAGTAGCTTTCACAGTTTCAACAAATTCTTTGTTTACGTTGATATAAACAAAAAATACACTTAACAAGTTCCTCCACTGTAACAGTAATTCTTTCAGCAGTTTCAATTGTTTCAACAAATTCTTTGCTTATGTTGATATAAACAAAAAATACACTTAACAAGTTCCTCCACTATAACAGTAATTCTGTCAGCAGTTTCAATCAATTATTTGCTTATGTTGATATAAACAAAGAATACAATTAACAAATTCCCCCACTGTATCAGTAATTCTGGCAGTAAATTTTAATATTTTCAACAAATTCTTTGCTTATGTCGATATAAACAAAAAATACACTTAACAAGTTCCTCCACTATAACAGTAATTCTGTCAGCAGTTTCAATAGTTTCAATAAATTATTTGCTTACGTTGATATAAACAAAGAATACAATTAACAAATTCCCCCACTGTATCAGTAACTCTGGCAGTAAATTTTAATATTTTCAACGAATTCTTTGCTTATGTTGATATAAACAAACAATACAATTAACAAATTCCTCCACTGTAACAGTAATTCTGTCAGTAATTTTAATAATTTCAACAAATTCTTTACTTATGCTGATACAAACAAAAAATACAATTAACAAGTTCGCGCACTGTAACAGTAATTCTATCTCTAACTTTAACAGTTTCAACAAATTCTTTGTTTACACCACACCCCACGCAATCACAATGTATGCACATCCTATATATACGTTACCGGCATATCTCCGATGTCTGTCGAGTCCGACGTTCATTCGTGGAAAAACTTCGGCCATTCATCCTCCTGATTAGTTAAAGTGGATGCCGTGCCACCCGCGGGAGAGATCCTTCTGCGAAAACGTTCGCGGAATTAGAGGGGTGGTCTGAGCATAAAGTGGCCGACGTCCCTCAGCCGTTTGCACGGCAGTGCATTTTCCTGGGTCACCTGCCGGCGACGCGTAAACAGCTTAACAAGGTGCTTTCTTGCAGCGAAAAGGCACCGAGGCGGTCGTACGTGAAATTGTATGCGTTCGGTGCCTTTGTTTTGTTAAGTGGAATCAACGTTCAATTTCGCATTTCGAAATGTGGTGTGATGCGGTTGCAACTGCAATGGGTATAGTGTTATGTGTTTATTATGGTGAGATAATGAAGTATGAAGATGAGTATATTTGAAATTATAATAATAATATTAATTATAATACCAATATATATAATTTTCCGTTCTGAAATCTGATATGTGTTATTTTTGTAGTGAGACTGCGTGCGTAAGGTGTATGAAGTGTTATATATTTATTATAATGAAATCAGCAATATGTGCTTATTATGATGAGATAATCAAGTAAGTAAGTAAATTGCAATACTAATAATTTCCCGTTCTCAAGTCTGATATGTGTTATTCATACAGTAGGGCTTCATGCGCAAAGTGTATAAAGTGTTATATATTTGTTATAATAAAATACCCAATATGTGTTTATTATAATGAAGTATGTAAATGGGTATATTTGAAATGGTAATGCTAATAATTTCCCGTTCTCAAGTCTGATGTATGTTATTCATACAGTAGGGCTTCATGCGTAAAGTGTATAAAGTGTTATATATTTGTTATAATAAAATACCCAATATGTGTTTATTATAATGAAGTATGTAAATGGTTGTATTTGAAATTGTAATACTAATCATTTCCTGTTCTGAAGTCTGATATGTGTTATTCGTATAGTAGGCTCCATGCGTAAGGTATATAAAGTGTTATATATTTGTTATAATAAAATAATCAATATGTGTTTATTATGATGAGATAATGAAGTATGTAAGTGGGTATATTTGAAATTGTAATACTAATAATTTCCTGTTCTGAAGTCTGATATGTGTTATTCGTATAGTGGGGCTCCATGCGTAAGGTGTATAAAGTGTTATATATTTGTTACAATACCTAAAATAATTAAATATATACCTGGGTATATTTGAAATTGTGTTACATGTTTGATGACTCCGTAGTTTTATGTGGACAATATATTGTGTTTTACGCTTCTCAAATGTGTTATAACGTGTTATCGGTATATTGTGGCTTAATATATAATGTATCAAGTTTTATACATTTGTTATATTGGAATCATAAAATATCTAAAGAGATATATTTGAAATTGTAATATGTTCGCCACTTTAATTTTTTAATGTGGAATACATTTCGGATATTCCGTTCTGAAAACTGATATGTGTTATCAGTGTAGTGGGGCTTCATATATAAAATGTATAAAGTGTTATATGTTTATTATATTATAATAAAATAATCAAATATGTAAGTGGGTATATATAAAATCGTATCACTCATTTTGAATGGTTAAGTTTTTTTATTTTAACTAAAAATTGAAGATTACGCTTTTAAAATGTGTTATAATGTGTAATGCGTTTATTGTGGTTTCATATATAACATGTGTTATACATTTATTACAGTAAAATAATTCAATACGTAAATGGGTGTAATTAAAGATGTATTACATACTCGTCGTCTTAATCTTTTCAAGATATATATTATCTATAATATTATTTTCAAGAAAATATCAAAACGATCAATGTAAACGTCCATAGAAATCTCAAAATTTTATTGAGGCACCTCTTTCACGCATCCAGAATAAGCTTACGAAATCAAAACTTCGCTAATACTAACTTTACATTTAATTCAATTTTCTCCCGTCCGATTCCATTAATTTAATATCCATCGACATGTGCGAATTTAAACTCTGGCCAAATTAAAAGTCAATTTAAATATTCTCAATTCTTTAATATTCATATTCCCAAGCTTAACCTTCAAGGTATACATTATATACTATAATAATATAGAAGAATATATATACTAGAATAATTTCAGGTATTATTATTGGTTAATGTATTATTAGACAAAAAAATCGTAAAAATTCGTAAAAATTCTGCCGATAAACGCATAGCCTCAAACAACAAACTGCATCCCGAGTACACTAGACTCCCATACCAGATTTCCCATTCCCGCGTTATCCCGTAATCAGGAAGTTTCCCGCGGAATGAACTAATTAAAATGTTGAGTAGCGATAAAGGACCTTTACACGTTGTCCCTGTAAGTTTTACGAGCGCCGTTCCCCATGCGCAAAGTCGTGTACGTTTATTCATGAAGGCCGGCCGCCTTAAAGCGGACCTTCCGAAGATACGAAACAGGAAATAATTGAGCATCGAAAGACTTCTGCAAAAAGCAGGTGTGTTATACCTTGAGATTTTATAGGAGAAACATATGGTAATCTGGGCGTACATTCACACATCTACGTGTAGGATTTAGATACATGAACACATATTATATATATATATATATATATATATATATATATATATATATATATATATACTCGTCAAATTTTGTATTTACGGACCGCACGTTCTATATGTCAAATTTTGATATTTACTGGGGACACATTCTATATGTCAAATTTTGGTATTTACACGGGACACATTCTATATGTCAAATTTTGGTATTTACGGGAGACACATTCTATATGTCAAATTTTGTATTTACGGGGGACACATTCTATATGTCAAATTTTATTATTTACAGGGGACACATTCTATATGTCAAGTTTTAGTATTTACGCGGGACACATTCTATATGTCAAATTTTGGTATTTACTGGGGACACATTCTATATATCAAATTTTGGTATTTACACGGGACATATTCTATATGTAAAGTGTTGGTATTTACGACGGACACATTTTATATATCAAATTTTGGTATTTAGGGGCCGCACGTTCTATATGTTAAATTTTGGTATTTACGCGGGACACATTCTATATATCAAATTTTGGTATTTATGGGGGATACATTCTACATATATGTCAAATTTTGACATTTACACGGGACACATTCTATATGTCTAATTTTGGTATTTACGGGAGGCACTATAAAAAGTACCGCAATTACATTCATGAATACAGCCGTTAGAATTCATAAGATAATATATAGATACACCGCAATGCCTTGCGATCGACGATATCGCGGTAATCAGTTACGACGGATAATCGATACGACCCGACCTCATCATTATTGAGGCGGCCGCGAAAATGAATAGATTATCCGGGAACACATTGTTTCCGGATCGATCCTTGCGGGACATTCCCCTCTTCAAAAATAGCCAATCATTAAGCGCCCATACTTGTCCCGCCATATGTGAAATTAGAAAGATTCAAACCGGTAAAATGACAGGAATTTCATAATGTGGGACAGGAGTTTTAAAATCTTGAATTTCAATAACGACACAACATATATATATTGCTATTTATTTTTCTTGACACAAAGGTCACGATCCACGAAAATTTCGCGTTATGCATTAATCATCTTATAAAATAAGGGGTTACTTTTCAACCTTTTTTAAATTTTATTATTTTGTTTAATCCTCAATTCCTGAGATTCACACAAAAATAAAAATTATCGTTTATTGTACTACTTTTTTTACAGTGTTAACAAACGATAGGAAACATTTACACAGCAAAGCGAATAACATTTGGATTTTTTTTATTATAATTATTATTTTATATTATACAGACTTATTATATTATAGACTTATAGTTATATTATATTATGTATATATATATATATATATATATACATACATTTTTAGTCGTTCGACATACGAACCGCATATTTGCCAAATTGATTAAAACCACGAGACAAGAATATTAAAACTATTTAAAATATCGTAATTCTATAATAAATAAATAAGTCTATATATATATATTATCACAGTTTCGTAGTTTCACTTTTATCACAGTTTCCGTCTTCATTCTCCAACAATCACTTTCCAATTATAAAACTTTGAACTCTGCTAATAATAGATACATCGTTACCTATAATGTAGCTACAATATTACCATATTAACAAACGATGTCGTTTATAACTAAGTAGCACTAACATGTTCTGTTTTCAAATCAACAACTTCCTGTAAATCCTCCAAACTAAACACTGCCCGAACTTTTGCTGCAAATTAATAATATTTTCTTCTTTTATCACAGTTTCCGTCTTCATTCTTCAACAATCACGTTTCAATTATAAAACTTTTAACTCTGCTAATAATAAATACATTGTTACGTATAATGTAGCTACAATATTAATATATATATATATGAAGAACATTTATTTAACAAGAATGTTAAATCTATTTCAAATATTGTAATTCTATAATGAATAAGTCTATAAGTCCATAAATAAATAAGTCTATGTATATTATACATATATATATATATATAAACTTATTTATTTATTATAGAATTACAATATTTGAAATAGATTAACATTCTTAACCGTTGACATTCTAACATTCAACATTTTTGTTCCGTGGTTGTAATCAGTTTGGCAAATAAGCGGTTCGTATGTCGAACAATTAAACATTTTTTTCTATGCGACCACTCTCACGTCAGCATAAATACATTATTATGCGAATAAAATGTAGCTGTTGAACATTTCTCGTTGCCATTCGCGACAGCGAAGAATATATATTTTCCCCTCTCAACCTCTCTGTACATTTTAATGGTGTCGGCAGTAATCAGAATTTTGTGTAACACACTGAGTGCCGCGTAAAGTGATTTTTGAACATTTGTTACCACACTTTCGTTAACGCTTTATAAAACGTCAGAAACACAAATTTCGGACTGAAGCAATTACATTTCGACGCACGGCTGAACATAAGTGAAAATAATTCTGCAATTTTTGTGCCTTTGTACACTTCAATCGGGGGTAATTGGTCTGGAAAATAAACAATTATCTGACCGCTGCATGCTCGATAGTTTCATAGAAACTGCAATTTTTATAAAAATAAACGTCTTTTAATTTACTATACAAAAATACAGATAGAACAACATAGCCACTATATGGATTTTTACGAATATAAAGAAAATGTAGGTTGGTATAACATTTTTCATATAGCTCATTATCATCATGTGAAAGAATGTAAAAGAAGCTCTAAAATCTTGTACATTTTATAATCCACATTCCATAATTCAGCCCTGCGTAACCAGTGAAAACTGAAGAGTTTCTTTAAGAGTTACGCGTTGCCGTTTTTGCGCAAAAATGAAGTCTCCTTATTTTTAAAGCCTTTTTAATATACCAGAGAGGGTCCGAAGTAACTCGGAATCCTACGCGCCACACCTTAAAATTCGCAAAAGTTCAGGAGATATGAGTGCGAATAGGCGAAAATCGATGAAAAATAGCCACGGAATTGAGGTCAAAAAGTAAAGTCTTCCGACTGACTTACTCCTTTGGGTAAAGATAAGAGGAACAAAGAAACTCGGATAAAATGTAACTGTCCTGGGACATTTGCAATAACTCTGGAGACATCGCAAAAACTAGATAAAGAATGCTAAATAGATATATGATGATTAAAACGTAATGATATTATTTATACTTTGAACGCACACACCGCTATAGCACCCTAAAAAATCTTCGATGCCTGACGATTATGAATTTAGACGAAATTATACGAGGACACGATAATTCTGTAACTAAAAGTCCCATAAATCGTACGATTTTTATCTAATTCCGAACTATTGGAACTGAGTGAACTTTTGAACTCAAATTAAATTGAAAAAATAAACACCGTATTAGCCCGAATATTTATTTTCCGTTAAAAAATCGACTCGCGCTAAATTCAGGGTTTAAGTAATGGAATGTAATATAAACAAGGACATTGTTTTAAGTATTATTTTTTTTTGCAAGAGTATTATTTTTTTCGGAATATCTTTATGAAAATTTCGGAGTCGCCTTATATTCGGGCTTATATTAGAGTGAAAATCACCATAACATATGTAGAAATATATACCACATGTAGAAATTTAAAGGTAAACAAAGGTAATAATGTATGTTTTAAGTGAACACTTTCATATGTTATCTAAAATTTCAATAGGTATGAAAATGTTCACTTCAAATCTATATGGCTACCTTTGTATACCATTAAATTTCTATATGTGCTATTGAAATGTACTGCAACAATGATTTCGTAATTTCAGTAGTATGTATTGAAAATTGGTTATTACGCAAAAACTGCGAAATATGGTATCTTATGGGGATTTTCACTCTGAATGGAATTACGTATTGACCGTTGCTAAATTTAGAAAACTTTAATCGAATGTGTGTAACATATTATATACTGAGTTTATATACTTAGTATTGTGTACGTAAGTCCATTTAGAGTGAAAATCACCATAAGATACCATGTTTCGCGGTTTTTGCGTAGTAACTAATTTTCAATACATACTACTGAAATTACGAAATTACTGTTGCAGTACATTTTGATGAGCGCATATGTAGCAATTTAATAATAAACAAAGGTAGTAATGTATGTTTGAAGTGAACATTTTCATACGTGTTGAAATTTGAGATAACATTTCCGGACAGAACTTTTCGGTAGACCTAATATTTTAGTGAGACCACCGATTTTAGTGTTTCATAGATCCATGTCATTAAAATGCGCTTTAACATGTTCAGCGAACATAATTAACCGTATTAGCCCGAATATAACGCGACTCCGAAATTTTCATAAAGATATTTAGAAAAAAAATAATACTCTTGCAAAAATAAATAATACTTAAAACAATGTCCTTGTTTATATTACATTCCATTACTTAAACCCTGAATTTAGCGCGAGTCGATTTTTTAACGGAAAATAAATATTCGGGCTAATACGATATTTATTTTTTCAATTTAATTTGAGTTGAAAAGTTCACTCAGTTGCAGTAGTTCGGAATCAAATAAAAATCGTACGATTTATGGGACTTTTAGTTACAGAATTATCGGGTCCTCGTATAGTATACATGGGTGTACAACACAAAAATTGATAGTATGAAAAATGTCCGAAGAAGAAAGAACTGGACGAACGTATATCTGTTGTTGCTGGACAAGTAGACAAATTCTGCAAATAAATCAATAATGCGCCAGAAGAAACCTAAAGGTAGTGTAATATATTGTCTCACCGGTCTTGAAGCGCCACAACTTTGCTTAAATTATTTGAAAGGATGTTACAAAAAAAAAAAACAATTGCAGCATGCTATATCTCTTACATATAAAGTACTTAGGAGCACTTATTCGCACTTAGTTCAATAATGTTCTTGTAACACAGTTAGAACACATCTGTTATTTATTATGCCGCGCCTAAAAGTATATTAATGAAATATTCATAACTGAGTAAAGTATTAAAAAAATTATTTGCAAATATCTACAAGTTTAAGTTTACAAGTTTTTAACGAGTAACTGTATCTGAACACGGTGAGTTTTTTTGACCATTAATTAGAATTATTCTAACTTCATTTTTTGCAGAACAGAATATATATGTGTACTGAGTATGTGTATAATATCAGAAATTCAGTTGATCTTTCCAATGCGGTATTTTTTAGAAAATGGATCATCATCGGAGGTCCGATTCTGTACAAATATATTTTTATTATAATCAAGAAATACTCTGTGTATTGAGAGGAAAATACAAGTTCTTAACGAGTAACTGTATCTCAACACTGTTTTTTTTTATCATTAATTAGAATTATTCTAACTTCAATTTTTGCTGAACAGAATATATATGTGTACTAAGTATGTGTTTAATATCAGAAATTCAGTTGATCTTTCGAATGCGGTATTTTTTAGAAAAAGGTTCGTCATCAGAGGTCCGACTCTGTACAAATATGTTTTTATTATAATGAGAGAATACTCGGAGTATTGAAAAGAAAGTAATTATCTCCTGGACTTATACTTACCTCACACTAATCCATGTTTACTACCACTAATACCTGTTAATACTTTCATTGTACTGAAAATTATATCTACGTCCAAACGCATATACATTATTTCTAGTTATCAATGCATTACAATATTACTATTCACACTTTTACTTCCAATTGCTTCCACGCAATTGATAACACGTTTATGCAAAGTAACTTCTCTAGACAATTCTTCAAGAAGGCATTTCCTTTTTATTTTCACCGAACCAATATTTCCTTCAGAAGAATATTTCGCCTCCCTTATAACAAAAGCGTCACCTGCCGTCATGATCAATGCAGTGCAGGAATAAACGGATCGACCGCATAAATCTTGCTTCCTCGAACTCCTACATCCTGATACGTCCGTGAAAAATTGTTGTTTTCACAATCGTCATTTTGCAACCAGCATTATACTTCTGATATGAACACGCACTTAAATTCTAACCAATACCCCATGACCACATATTCGCAGTCGCATCTGCATTTCCACAACACTCATAAATGTGGGATGCGTGATTTAGTGCGAATATTTGTAAGAAGGAAATTCACGCGCTTTGTATAGCAAACCACTCGTGTTAAGGTTCATAAAAAATTATTTGTCTTAATTTGGGTGAATTATAAGTGCTTTTTACCAATTTTATTCATAAAATGAAATAAAACAAATTTAAATAAACGGTATTCTTAAAAATTTTATTGTTACGTTGTAATATAAATGTTTATTGTATGAAAAGTGTTTTCCATTTTTTCCCCTACACGTGCAATTAGTGCAGCAGTTTTGGCATATGTCAGAAAAAATCGGTTAATTTGCTCTATTTGTCAAAAGAGAATTCAGGCGCTTTGTATAGCAAACCACCAATCTAAAGGACCATAAAAAGTTATTCGTGTTAATTTGAGTGCATTATAAATGCTTTCTATCAATTTTATTCATAAAATGAATTAAAACAAATTTAAATAAACGGTATTCTTAAAAATGTTATTGTTACGTTGTAATATAACGGAGTTTATTGTATGAAAAGTGCTTTCCATTTTTTCCCATAAACGCGCAATTGTGCAGTTTTGGCATATGTCCGAAAAAATCGGTTAATTTGATCTATTTTGTAAAAAGGGAATTCACGCGCTTTGTACAGCAAACCATTCGTCTAAAGGATGATAAAATATTATTTGCGTTAATTTGAGTGAATTATAAGTGCTTTCTACCAATTTTATCCACAAAATGAATTAAAACAAATTTAAATAAACGGTATTCTTAAACATTTTATTGTTACGTTGCAATACAAAGGAGTTTATTGTATGAAAAGTGCTTTCCATTTTTTCCCATGAACGCGCAATTGTGCAGTTTTGGCATATGTCCGAAAAAATCGGTTAATTTGATCTATTTTGTAAAAAGGGAATTCACGCGCTTTGTATAGCAAAACATTCGTCTAAAGGATCATAAAAAATTATTTGTCTTAATTTGGGTGAATTATAAGTGCTTTTTACCAATTTTATTCATAAAATAAATTAAAACAAATTTAAATAAACGGTATTCTTAAAAATTTTATTGTTACGTTGTGATACAAAGGTGTTTATGGTATGAAAAGTGCTTTCCATTTTTTCCCATGAACGCGCAATTGTGCAGTTTTGGCATATGTCCGAAAAAATCGGTTAATTTGATCTATTTGTAAAAAGGGAATTCACGCGCTTTGTATAGCAAACCACTTGTGTAAAGGATCATAAAAAATTATTTGTCTTAATTTGGGTGAATTATAAGTGCTTTTTACCAATTTTATTCATAAAATGAATTAAAACAAATTTAAATAAACGGTATTCTTAAAAATTTTATTGTTACGTTGTAATATAAAAGAGTTTATTGTATGAAAAGTGCTTTCCATTTTTTCCCATGAACGCGCAATTGTGCAGTTTTGGCATATGTCCGAAAAAATCGGTTAATTTGATCTATTTGTAAAAAGGGAATTCACGCGCTTTGTACAGCAAACCATTCGTCTAAAGGATAATAAAATATTATTTGCGTTAATTTGAGTGAATTATAAGTGCTTTCTACCAATTTTATCCACAAAATGAATTAAAACAAATTTAAATAAATGGTATTCTTAAAAAAAAGTGGTTGTTGCAATGTAATATAAAGGAGTTTATTGTATGAAAAGTGTTTTCCATTTTTTCCCATAGACGTGCAATTAGTGCAGCAGTTTTGGCATATGTCAGAAAAAATCGGTTAATTTGATCTATTTGTAAAAAGGAAATTCACGCGCTTTGTATAGCAAACCACTTGTGTAAAGGATCATAAAAAATTATTTGTCTTAATTTGGGTGAATTATAAGTGCTTTTTACCAATTTTATTCATAAAATGAACTAAAACAAATTTAAATAAACGGTATTCTTAAAAATTTTATTGTTACGTTGTAATATAAAGGAGTTTATTGTATGAAAAGTGTTTTCCATTTTTTCCCATGAACGTGCAATTGTGCAGTTTTGGCATATGTCCGAAAAAATCGGTTAATTTGATCTATTTGTAAAAAGGGAATTCATGCGCTTTGTATAGCAAACCATTCGTCTAAAGGATAATAAAATATTATTTGCGTTAATTTGAGTGAATTATAAGTGCTTTCTACCAATTTTATCCACAAAATGAATTAAAACAAATTTAAATAAATGGTATTCTTAAAAAAATTTGGTTGTTGCAATGTAATATAAAGGAGTTTATTGTATGAAAATTGTTTTCCATTTTTTCCCATGCACGTGCAATTAGTGCAGCAGTTTTGGCATATGTCAGAAAAAATCGGTTAATTTGCTCTAGTTGTCAAAAGAGAATTCAGGCGCTTTGTATAGCAAACCACCAATTTAAAAGATCATAAAAAATTATTCGTGTTAATTTGAGTGCATTATAAATGCTTTCTATCAATTTTATCCACAGAATGATTTAAAACAAATTTAAATAACTGGTATTCTTAAACAATTTTATTGTTGCAATGTAATATATAGGAGTTTATTGTATGAAAAGTGTTTTCCATTTTTTCCCATACGCGCGCAATTGGTGCCGCAGTTTTTAATACCACACTTGCCTAAAATATTAAAACTTTTACTTTCTATTTACGTTATATATATGTAATAATCGACCACGAAATGAGGAACCGTATTTTTCTGTACAATCATAAATTAAAAATTTCGATTTTGTTTCTATGTTTAATTACCGTTAAATCTTATATGATGAATATGCAAATAAAATGTACTATTTTACTAAAATATATAATGTTTTGAATATTTTTTTTGCTGGAATGAATATCTTACACATAGGTTTGTATTTACTTGCCATATTTCAAGAAATACCACACTTGTCTTAAATATTAAAACTTTTGTTTTCTGTTTACATTATATATATGTAATAATCGACCATGAAATGAAGAACTGTATTTTTTTCTATAATCATAAATTAAAACTTTCTATTTTGTTTCTATGTTCAATTACCGTTAAATCGTATATGACGAATACGCACATAAAATTTACTATTCTCCGAAAATATATAATGTTCTGAATATTTTTTTTGCTGGTATGAATGTCTTACATATCGGTTTGTACTTACTTGCCATGTTTCGAGAAATACCACACTTGCCTTAAATATTAAAACTTTTGTTTTCTGTTTACGTTACATATATGTAATAATCGACCATAAAACGAGGAACTGTATCTTTTTCTATAATCATAAATTAAAACTGTCGATTTTCTTTCTATTTTCATGTTTACTATTCTACGACAATATATAATGTTTTGAATTTATTTTTTTTGACTATTCATTGATCAGAAACAAGTGAATAAAGCCAGTGTTTGGGATTTAACTGTCAATGTGTTAAGAATACTTAGCACAGTAGAATAGCATTCTCGTTTAACGCATAGAGTATAGTGCGAATACCATTACAGAAATTCAAATATATCCACTGTTTTGTAATTAGCACCGTTCAGTAATATCATTCCACAGTCTAATCCTACACAACCCACTACTAAAAAACCTGCCTCTTCCTAATGAGCCACGTTCGCAACCAGCCACCGGATCCCAGTGATGCACATCAACGTCCAATCAGCCGGACCCCTACTTGCGAATTTCTCCCGGAAGACGCCGGCCAATTTCATATCGCCGTAACCCGCGTTATTGGTTCCGTCGGCGAGCAGAAGCGTCTCCGAGTGTTACGTAAAAGTTGTCGAAGGCTTCAGTATCGACTGCCCCGAGCCGCCTTATTCGCATTCCGGCCCGGCGCATCATCGAGTATCTCGTTTATTCGCGGGAGAAACTTATTTATGCACCGCTGCGAGCGCTACAGCTGCATTATTTGCGTCGGGCAACCTTTCTTTCCAGGCCGCTCATTTGTGCCGGCTTAAACGCGAGCCCCGACGCAAACGTAGAGACGTTTTTCTCTATCGGGGGACACTCGGGTTATCGCGGAGACGAGAAGCGCACCGGCGACAGTAATGGAAAATGCCCGAGTATAGTCGCGGAGTTCGGCGAAGTTATTGGGAATAGAAACGAACTGCGCGGGGGATAAGTGAATTAGAGATAAGGGGAGTCTAAGATGCGGAAGGAGACCGTGATGGAAATTGTTAAGGGACCGGGGGGATATCGGAATATTGGCGAGTGCGCGAGTTTGATCAGGTTGATCTGATGATCGGGAGGGAAAGGGGTTGGACGTGTTGGGCTGGGTGCAATCATTTTATTGTTGAGGAGTTACTGCTCTGAATCCACAGAAGGTGTCATGGTGTTAGGAGAATTCTGGATTTGTGCAGATTTTTATGTCAAAGGGAAAATAAATTGTTGGGGTTTTTAATGGAGCAGAGTTACTTATGTTTTAAAGGGGGTATATTTTGTTGATTTATTTCTTCTTAGCAGATAGAATGATTAATAGTACAATAGTACAAGCGAATATATAGGTACAAGTAGATGCAATAATTTTATTGTTGAGGAGTTACTGCTTTGAGTCCAGGGAAGGCGTCGGGGTGTTAGGAGAATTCTGAATTTATTCAGGTTTCTATATCAGATGGAAAGGAGTTGGGATTTAAATTGAGCAGAGGCACTAATGTTTTAAAGGAGGTATATATTGTTGATTTATTTCTTCTTAGCAAATAGAATGATTCATTGTTGTACGACACATTTTCTACAGCATATACCACACAGGGTACAATAGTACAACCGGATATACTACAGGCACAAGTAGATCGTATAGAGGAACAAAATATGCAGTGCCCGCAATAACATGCAGACGCGGTATCATCATACCGTCTTATGTCTAACATTTATTTATTATTGTTGTATTTTATTGTATATTTTTATATATAATAAGGTTATATATTGTAAAGAATTATATAGGTTCATGGCAAAAAAAAAGAACAAAACACTTAAGCATAAACACAAGATTAAATCCATTTAGTTTCTGCTAATATCTGCCCCTTTCTTTCTATTGCCTGCTTACTAAACTTTATCCACATATAAATAACAACGTGTTGCCTTACTTACAATAAGTTGTAATCATGAAATTCCGTACTTAAAAATGATCACCAACCCATAATGGGACAATCATCCATTTTTCCTATATCAAACTTAAAGAATACACCCAGAGGCCCCAAAACACCTAAGCTATTTGTTGTACCATTATGATGTGACACATTCCATGCGTAAATTTGGTATTAAAGGTTTACTACTACCAGATGACATTTCTCTTAACGTCCCGATTCCTGGTTCACTGGTTTTATACTACGTCGAGTTTAATTAAAGATATGTTCGAAGAAGAAGATTCTTTTTCTAATACATAAAAGCTACAAACGTACTGACACACTCAACTTCAAACTTATCATTACCTTAAAACGATACTTTGTTGCTTAATATACTGCTAGAAATAAAAGAAGAGTGAGTTGGAGAAAGAACAGATGAAGAAGAGAATGATGAAGGGAGTGGTGAACAAAGGCGAAGTACTAACGGTACAAAATGGTGAAATGAATGAACAATTAGGTAAAAGATGCATGGACCTCGCGCAGTTACGGTTTGGAATGGCATAAGATACAACGTAGGAAACTAAATGTTTCTTACACTGACGAAAATAACATTCTCTGCGTCAAGGTATAAAATGGCACCCGCACGGCAAACAACAGGATTAAAAATGTGCCGGTAAAAGTTGTCCTTTGTCCAAGTGACCCAAGATATAATATACGCTGATATTTCGGATAATTATCTTAATTTCTATTAAATATCTTACCTCCCTCCTAGTGAAATGTTTTCTGTTTACGTGATATATTTTGAAATGGCCTTTTTTCTATAATTATAAATTAAAAATTTTGATTTTGTTTTTACTTTGATTATAATACGCCACGGACGTCTCAACGACTATTTAACACGTTGACTGCCAATCGTACTTTGTTACGTTAAAACTGCGATGCGATGAAATACTGCAGAGTATGATAAGATCGTGCAAAATAAAGGTACCGCAAAGTTGATGGAAGCCAAAGTATCGAAGCACCGTTCCAATATCAATTGCTCCTACAAGTTTGTAAATAGGCTTCTTGCCGATTTTTTTTACTTTTACAGTAAAATCTTTTGCGCCGGTCACCGGTGACAACCGTTACAGTCAACGTGTTAAAAGTCATTAACAATTCACTTCAACAAAATCACCCAAGTCCCCCCTCATAAACGCAAGATTCCACCCACCTAATTTCCACGAACACCGCCACCTCTGTCCACATCACCCAGCAACTAAACACATAAACTTCGCTGTCCCTGCGGCAATGCAGAAGAACATCATGAAAAGATAATGTGACGCGTCGCAGTGAAGCACGGTTTCGTTACAGAGTGTCGATAGGTGGATAAATCATTTATCGACGATCCTTGAGCACGGACAAGGAGGCAATATCCTGAGTATCCGGTAACACGTGCCGAAGGCATCCCATTCTGCATCGCCGAATCGCATCTGAGACGTCCGCAGGACCGTTCCCGGCACGTTCCATTGTCTCTGTGAAACACGTAGGATGTCCGTTAGGACGACATTATTGCGCCACTACTCGGCCTTGATATACAACCGTTAAACCTGACGCTGAAGGACTAAACGCGGGATGAAGCACTGGATTAATGTCGCGTGTGTAAAGTCGCCTGTGTCTAATTACGTTAATTGGGTCAACACGCGCTTCGAGGAAGACGCCGTGAAAATGTCATGGCGGGCTTGTTGGTTGTTTGCGTTAAGTGAGGGGAGTAAGGGGTAGCGGAGGAAAGGGTGTTTTTGGGTGGATGTTTGGATGTTTAATGGATTTTGGGTAACGAATGCCTGGTTGCACCGGAATATATAGAATTAACCAGTTAAGCGCGTTTGACGTGTATACACGTCAGACCAAATCTCTATTGCTGTGCGTATGACGTGTATACTCGTTATGTAAAATAAAAAATTTTCATTGACTATCAAAACTCAACATTTCAATAAAATATAATAAGAATATTATTTGGTGCTTTGTTTCCTTTATATTGTCAATAGAACTGCTAAGTATTTTATATTGCGAAACCGATTACATACGTAAGCCGCAACCTGATTTGCGGAGAAATTACGTAAACTACTCTAACTACTGCGTAAACTACTCTTCTAGGCAGAATCCTCGATATTCTTGAATTGGATACAAGAATCCGAGACATTCGATCCAAAAGCTCTCTCTTTCACACTTTTGAAGAATCTGAAGTAAACCTGTGTATTTTCGCAGTTATTATCAAAACAAAGCGTAAGGTATGGAAAATAACTACATATGCATGATATAATAATAATGATGATATAATAAGTTGTTAAATTTACCCTCCAAATGGGTCCTTCAGACAGTAGTAGTACCGAAATTTATAATAGGACCATTTATCCTGCGTTCAATGTGTACATATACACGGCATTGCTTGATTTCAATTCCACATCCTGTGGGGGTTTCTAAAATGAAATTCCACGCTTAACTGGTTAATATGGAAAAATTCTGAAATTATCCGTCAAAAACCGGTTTTTCGGATACTGCGAAACATGTGGAACCCGCGTGAATAAATGTTCAAATTTTTGGAGCAATAAAGGAATTTTTTCGGATACCCCGAAACCTGTAGATGTTGCATGAATAAATTTTGAATTCGTCAACCAAAAATGGGTTTTCATCGGATGCTGTAATACATGTAGAATTCGCGTGAATAAGTGTTTAAATTTTGGAGCAATAAAGGAATTTTTGCGGATACCCCGAAACATGTAGATGTTGCATGAATAAATTTTGAATTTGTCAACCAAAAATGGATTTTCTTTGGATGCCGTGAAACATGTAGAATCCGCGTGAATAAATGTTCAAATTTTGAAGCAAAAAAAGCCATTTTTCAGATGCTCCAAAACATGTAGGTTTTGCATGAATAAATTTTGCATTTTTCAACTAAAAATAAAGAAATCCGAGACATCCTCTGTACATACACGTAACCGTATAAGTTCTCCATATAATATCATAAATAATTGCATTACAATCGAATTTTCAATTTGAATTCCACTTATCCATAACTTTCCAATGAAGGATTTCTGAACAAACTCTCATGTCCACCTATAAAATTCCGCAGTTTGACCGAAAAACTCACGGCATCCTGCATATATACACCTAACCATACAGGATAAATATTCACAAGCCGTACATATAACCATGCCGTCATACCATAAAACAGCACGTGACAATATTAATAACATTATCCTGACCGTTGCAACATAAAATACCATTCATCAACCATGCTGCCACCTTTCCAACTGCACAATTCGAACACGAATAAATTTTCAAATTTTGGAGCAAAAAGTAACTTTTTTCAGATGATCCAAAACATCTAGGTTTCGCATAAATGAATTTTGCATTTTCCAACCAAAAACAGAGAAACCCGAGACACCCTCTGTAGATACACGTAACCATACAGGTTCTTCATATAATTTCATAAATTATTCCATTACATTCGAAATTTCAATTTCAATTCCGCTTGTCCATAACTTTCCAATGAAGCATTTCTGACCAAACTCTCATGTCGACTTATAAAATATGCTTCTGTAGTTTGACCGAAAAATTCGCGACACTCTACATATATACACCTAACCATACAGGTTAAATATTCACAAGCCGTTCATCTAACCGTGCCTTCGTACCATAAAACAGCAAGTGACAATATTAACCCTTTAATTGCTATGTAATCGTTAAATTGCTTACCTATTACAGCCACAATTATCAAGGTACGAGATGAATACAGATCCGTTTTTTATCAAATAATTTTCTTGCATTATTTAATTGGGCGTAAATGAAGAAATATCATTAGAACTTAATACTTTACCGACCCCTTGAATCGACCCCCCCGGAATTGTGTATGTGCCTATTTGTAAAGCTTTATAACTGAAAAATACATAGCAGATAGCAGTTTCATTTTATTGTCATTTATAATTGTTATAATAGCACCTGATATTTATTTTATCTAATATAACCGTTGACCACTGAAAAGCCGATTAATCGGCTACCGGTAAATAGCAGTTAGAACCGAAAAGTAGATGAATCAGCCAGCGGTCGTTAAAGTGTTAATTGCGCCTTACATAATCAATCAATATAGTTCACACTGGCGAAAAGTATTTCCTCCTCTGCCAGTGCTTCGGCCGGAAGTATTCAGCAGTCAAAGAGTTCATAACATTATTCCGCTGCGACATAAAATACCGTTCATCTACCGTGCTGCCACCTTTGCAACTTGCAGCTCGGACTTTGTTCAATCAAAGCACATCTGACAAGCTTCTCAGACCTCACTTTTCGCTCGGGTGGAATTTTTTCGGCCGGCACTAACAGGCTTAACACGGACAGGCAGATGAGCGAAGGGAAGCGGCGCGGAAGACGTAGAATTGAAAAAGGCGCCGGGGCAAGGGTGAAACGGTGACAAAGCGTATGCAATTTGTACGTGAATACCTCGGCGAAGGAAGTGGCGAAATGGCATTTCGCCGAACGCCATTCGTCGCCGTAGAAATGCATGCCGCGTGCCGTCCTCGCAGAAATGGCTTCTCGCCGAATGGGAAATGACGAAACGTATGGCAGAATGAATAGCTTCCTGCCGGTGGATACGCAATGGCGCTGGGCCCTCGACACTCTTAATTTTCTGCCGACAAAAAGAACAACGGGCGCGCCCGGAAAGACGCGGGCAGATGTTTTGGTGTTTGTCGCACTCGGGACAAGGTGCAAGTAGCGTTATTTTACGGTTTTAACCCTTTCGCTTCGGCAGTCCAGTCCGCCGAAGTACCGTCACTGAACGGAAGCGTGTGCAAGAAATATGCACAGTTTGCGTAGTTTCTGTTATACGCTTTCCTAAGCCTTATATAACAAATGTGCTGAATAAAACAATCGTTGCTCCAATATGGCAAGTATAATTTGCATTTTTAATATGGAAAGACTTACAAAATTATAGGTAATGTAGGTGTTTACATATTTACTTAGCTTCATCTTCAATTGACTCTGTTTCCGATTCTGCTGTGCTGCATATATTTCTTCGCCGTCTTTTAAACAGGTTGAAATTATTTTCATTTTCTTCGGAAACGGTTCGCCCATTTTCAAACATAATACTTTTTTATGTCCTGCATACATTTTGAAAGGGCCTAAACTGTTCCAGTAAAAACATTTTAAAACACAAAAACCAATCGTTAGGATGTTTGAAATATATTGCGTAAAACGTTTTGATGTTATTTTAACCAAGAGTAGTTTTAAGAAGTGATTAATCCAACTTGTCAATAAAATCAACAGAAAATATTCTGGCGATAACGAAAAATTTATCATTGACTACAGATGGCACTTGTATACGCATCATTTGGACGCCGCTTATATGCGGCGCTCGTATCCACAGGTCATCTCGTGGATGCCGCCTATAAGCGGCGCCGAAGCGAAAGGGTTAACCCTTAACCCTTTGAGTGCTATGGACGCACATATGCGTCCGCCGAAATCTGTCGGTGTCGACTATGGGCGCATATATGCCCCCAATCGTTTCGATTTCTCACCTACTGTAGCCACAATTATAAATCTATGAGATGAATACAGATGCGTTCTTTATCAAATGATTTTCTTGCATTATTTAATTTGGCGTAAATACAGAATTATCATTAAAACTTTTTGCGCCTTAAATAATCGACCAGTAGAGTTCACACTAGCGAAAAGTGTTTCGTCCTCAGCAAACGCTTTGGCCAAATGTATTTAGCACTCAAAGGGTTAACGCTTCAAGTATGCCTCCCAGGCACTGCCAATGTGCGATGCTCTACTCCAAATGTATTTTTGGGTCGTTATCGGTAATTGTTCACAAATAAAAAATAATACGCCTGAGTCAGTTACAAGCGATGAGTAAAGACAGCCAGATTTGAACCTGGTTTATTGTTCGTAAGTCAGCTCGTAAGTAACTTTCGAAATAACAATGTGTATGGCAGGCCTTCCGGAACAGATAAGGAACAGCGTTTAGATTGGAAACTCCAGATAATAAATCAATTGCCGAAAGGGAAAAAGAAAAAGTGTATTGTTTGTTCACCAAAAGGAAGTAATGCGGTAAAAAACAAACAGTTTTCTACTCTCTCTCTCTCTCTCTCTCTCTCTCTCTCTCTCTCTCTCTCTCTCTCTCTCTCTCTCTCTATAATTAATATAAATATTGTAATTAAAATTATATTACTCTTGAGATGAATAAAGATTGTTTTTAGTGACTTTAATATTATTATTTACACGTCATTGCAGTATTTAAAACCTGGCACTTAGAAACTTGCAAGTCGAAGTATGATGGGATTAAGTTGGAGTTGCCGGTTGATATTCACAATTAAAAGTTGAAGCGTTAAGTTTAAATTAAATCTTATGGTTGTTAGTTAATTATTTATTATTTTATAGTTATTATAGTTATTATATAGTTAATTATTTATGTTTATACATTAGTTTGCCCGATAGACTATGGTCGCGTGTGTGTATAAATTTATATCGCTTATGCGCCATAAGCAGATACTGCAATCGTAAGTACCAGTGTATGAAATAAATATATATCACATGTAGTACTACTGTGGAAAAGTCTTACTATTTATTTATCGCAGTAGTACTACTGTGGAAAAGTCTTACTATTTTTTTTATCGTAATAGTACTACTGTGGAAAAGTCTAATTATTTTTTAATGAACTTCACGAGGGAACTTTAGGAGTACCTGCGCTGACAGTGTGCTTTGTAAAATAGCACGTATTTTTGAAATTACAGAAAGCGTTAGTTAATTACGAATATTTGATGGGAATTGGGTGTTTGAATGAAACAGTACAGTTGAACGTGCTTCGTTGCGATGCTATGAACATCATTTTATAAATTACATAAAATTGTTCTTGAAATTCTTGACAAAACCCCTCCAAACCCAATACTATCCTTGACATGATAGAAATCGTATGGCAGATTTACGCGTGGTTCAACTGACAGCTTGGCAAACGTGCAGGTAATTCCCAAAGCGGAGAAAACATAGACTAAAGAGTGCGGTTTGGCACGAAACAATCTGGTCAAATGGTACTACGTGAAATTCATCATTCTGGTACATGCGAAACGAAATTCTAATTTCATTGATAGCAGGAGTCGGAATAAAATGTTATATTACATACTAGGTCTTCGTTGTTCAAAAAATGCCATAATACATTTTCAATATACAATACTCAAATGATCAAAATTTTCTTTCAGTACATTTATAACAGACCATATGTTGCAGTACAATGGTAAATTAAACCTATATATATTTCACACGAATACGTTCATCGAAATTTGAGATGTAATCGTTGAAGAGAATTTTCCGGCAGACTTAATGCAAAAATATTTCCCGACGAATATGACGACTGCACCAAAACGAGGAGTGTCTAAATTTGCGGCTGATATTTCGGGCAGAAAGAAAAGTCGAGGATCGAGTAAACACGCGGTTTCCGACTTCAAGCGAAACAGGAGGCGCGTGAAGCAAGTTGCGTTGAATAAAATATAAGAACTCGGCGAACGTACGAATTAAGGCGAGTGCGAACTGGGGAAAAAGTTCGTTTCTCAGCATCGTTGCTTATGCTGAAAGGCGGCGCAGAAGCGTGAGGTATGAGAGTTCGTTCGTTTCTGCCACAATTTCCCGCCGATTGCATTCAGGAATCTGGAGTACGTTTCTCGGACCGACGGTTTTGCGAGAATTTTCATTTTCACACGAATGCGCGATGGTATAAGTTAGAAAACCGAAGATTCATGCTTTTTTAGTATGGCTAGTGATGCTGAAGTGTTTTAAGAAGGCATTGTGGATGAGTCAACCTTGGTATATAATCGTTTATAAAAAAGTGCCTTTTTATGGTTGACAAGAATTAGAATTAAATATGAAAGCTGCCCATTACCATGAAATCGTGTGTTGCGAATAATATTTTATAAAATTTAATAAACTGCTGTGTGGTGTTGTGTCGTTCTAAAATTTTTATATAATTCTTGTGGGTTGTAAAGAGACTTTCTTTATGAACGATTATTTGCCAAGGTTGACTACAATTCCCTTCATAAAACTGCCATTGCCTCAATATTAATGGTGATACAAAGAGCTTATCAAATTATAGGAGACATCAAGTGAAGGAAATAAAAAATGAAAAGCTGAAACTACGACTTTACTGTTTGTGCCACTTTTTATCGATTGCATCCAGCAATTTTAGTACACAACTTTTAACCTGATACAAATTAAGGCTGGTGCAAATTGGGAGACTCTAATTTCTTTCCTTTCGGCGTCATTTGCGAAGATGTAGAATCTTGAGAAAACATGATTCACGAGTTGACTTTTTACTGCCACTTTCAATCAATTGCATACTTATGAAAATTTGTTTGCAATTTTACAAGAACTTTTATTCTGATACAAATTAAAGTAGTAGTAGTAAAAAAGTAGTAAAACTACTGCAAATTCAAAAATCACAGTTTCTTTCTATCCAGCGTCGCTCGCGTTACTATAGAATCTTGACAAAGCTTGAACCATGAATTCACTGATTTTCTGCCACACGTTCCATCGACTGCATCCAATAATATCATGTACACTTCTCGAGCCGATGATATTACGACAGTTTTATTTATATTTATTATTATATTATTATTTTATTATATTTATTATTTTATTATATTTTACGACAACTTATCATCAGTGATGACTAGGTGTCTTGACTTTCTGCCACTTTTAATCGATTACATCCAACGCACCCGAATACACTCCTCAAAAACCCATTTTGCGAGAAATTTGAATCTCATACTAATTAAATCTGACGCAAAATTGGGGAACCGCAGTTTCCTTCTTTTCAGCTGCGCGATACTATAGAATCTGGAAAAAAAACAGACCTACGCTTAAAATTAGGAGGTGAATACGCCGCTGGTACCTAGCCTGAGTTATGTTTATTGAAAATCTCTTTCTGTAACATTTTGACGTATTCTTTTATGGCGGCAAATGAGGAAACCGACAAAGTTCTATTATTCTGCTATATATGTATACTTACGCAGAAGTATGTCTATTCTTTAAACAATGATTTGAGAAGTTTTAGCCACTGATATTTTAACCACAACTAACAATACACGATTTTTGTTATTTTAAATGAGTTACGTGCTAATCAACGCCTCGTCATGTATTAAATATTATTATTTCTCAAAATGATAAGAGATGCTGGTACCTAACTAAGTCGTCAATAAAATCTCTTTACAAAAAACTTTATGATAACATTTCGACGTATTTTTTATGGCGGCCAATAAGTAAACCGACAAAGTTCTAATATTCTGCTTTATATACATTTATTGAGGATATCTATTGTTTAAACAATGATTCGACAAGTTTTAGCCGCTGATATTTTAACCACAACTAACAATACACGATTTTTGTTATTTTAAATGAGTTACGTGCTAATCAATGTCACGTCATGTATTAAAATTTCAAAAGCTGCTATTTCTCTCAAGATGCTTTTAAATTAAGAGATGCTGCTGGTACCTCACCTGAGTTGTTTATTAAAAATCTCTATACTACAAAAATTTCTTTCTGTGACATTTTGATGTATTCTTTTACGGCGGCAAATGAGGAAACCGACAAAGTTCTAATATTCTGCTATATATATTTACAGAGGAGTATATCTATTGTCTAAACAATGATTTGACAAGTTTTAGCCACTGATATTTTAACCACAACTAACAGTACAAGATGTTTGTTATTTTAAATGAGTTGTGTGCTGGTCAACGTCACGTCATGTATTGAATTTCAAACGCTGCTATTTCTCTCAAGATGCTTTAAATTAAGAAATGCTGTTGGTACCTCGCCTAAATCGTCTATTGAAAATCTCTATACCACAAAAACCTCTTTCTGTGATATTTTGACGTATTCTTTTGTGGCGGCAAATAAGGAAACCAACAAAGCTCTAATATTCTGCTATATATACATACGAAGGAGTATATCTACTCTTTAAACAATGATTTGCCAAGTTTTAGCAGTTGATATTTTAACCACAACCGACAATGCAAGATTTTTGTTATTTTAAATGAGTTACGTGCTAATCAATGTTTCGTCATGTATTAAATTTCAAAAGCTGCTATTTCCATCCAGAGGCTTTAAATTAAGAGATGCCTCGCCTGAGTTGTCTATTAAAAATCTCTATACCACAAAAATTTCTTTCCGTGACATTTTGACGTATTCTTTTATCACGGCAAATAAGGAAACCGCGAAAGCTCTAATATTCCGCCAGTCTCCATATTTTTAGCTGTACCTCCCAGATCCCATCGCCAACCCAACAGCCGCGATCTGACGAGATAAACGGATCGTCCGCGATTGTGCCGTCGTCAGTTCTCAGATTCAAAATTCCGAAACTCCGGAAGCCGCGAGTGGATCAAGAACGTGCTGCGCATTCGAGAAAAGGTCGACACCCGACATCTGCGATTCCGCGGACGCCCGAATGACCGCCGTAAGAAGCAGGCAAGACGTCCGATCCGACGATTTTCCGTCCACTTCCGATGCCGGCGGAATTTAATTACGCCGCGGAAGAGTGATTCCCGTCTTTAGCCCACTTTCGGCACAGTATACAGTTGTTGGCCGTGACGCGGCACGGACTATTCGTCAACGTAATTAACCGTTGTTTAGCGCGCGTGCGCCGGATTTTTGGATTAATGACGCTGCGGTGAACGCGTCAAATTAACGGCACGATGAAACTAGGGAACGCGACACGGAAAACGTGTGGTTGTGTGGATGGACGTCACTAGTGTTCGAAGTGCAATGTCTGGATGCAAATGTGGGATCTCAAATACAGGGTCCTCTAGTTGGTGAGGAAAAGTCACCTATCATCCTCAATTATTATATTGACGTATCATAGATGACGAGTTTGTTGAATTGTGTTATTTGGTTGCTTAGGAGGCGGTTAATAAGACGTAAAGACGAAACGGCGTAAAGACGAAACGACGAAAGATTAGAAAATAAAACGAAAGAGGTTTGATTGAAGTGTTGGTATTGTTTATAAATATTATACTCTCTAGTTTCACGTAGTAAATTCCTACACAAATGTAAGCAAAACACGTGGAAAAGTAGACGGTACTTAGATATGCAGATCGAGCGAGTTAGTTTTAATGCACGGTCATAAAAAAGCGATTCAATATTTTGACGGTGGGTAAGTGTGAGTAAAAAAACTGCGGGCTGATTAAGTAGGCGGCAAGAGTATTGGGGAGTTGACTGGTAGTGAGTAAAAAAACGCTGATAAACATGGGTTGGAGTGTCAAGGGTTTCTGGGGTGTAAACGCTTTTGAATGTTGATAACATGCTTGACTTACTACTTTCGTTTGTATTATATTTTTACGTATATTTATATATTTTTTTATTTATTGCATTTGTTTTTATTTATATTTATATTATATTTCGTTTCATTATATATATATATATATATATATATATATATATATGTACTGTAACATATGTGCTGTAATACCTGTAAACATAAAAATGGGCAATGACAATGAAATGTAATATACATACATATATATGCGTCCGTCGAAATCTATCGATGTCAACTATGGGCGCATATATGCGTCCCTAAATTTTTCGATTTCTTACCTATTGCAGCCACAATTACCAATGTACGAGATGAATACACATGCGTTCTTTACCAAATAACTTTCTTGCATTATTGAATTTGGCGTAAACGAACAATTACCATTAGAAGTATTATATTTCGTTTACATTATATATACAACATGTACTGTAACATATGTGCTGTAATACCTGTAAACACAGAAAAACATAAAAATAAACAATAACAGTAAAACGTAATGTAACAATGAAGAAAATATAATAATATAAATTATAAAATATAAAAAATATATAATATACGTATAAACCGTACCCGGAAGATACATTGAAAAGTCAGTGAGCGAGTTGATGGTACTTATAAATGGGTTGGATATTAAGAAAGGTTTCTGGGGTGTAAATACTTTTGAATTTGAGAACATGATTAACTTACTATTTTCTTCTGTCATATATGTACATATGGATATATAAATAAATATGTATGTGTGTATGGTTTGGTGGAAAGTCAAGGGTTTCTTAAGTATAAACATTGTTCTACACTAATAACATAATTGACTTCCTACATTCTTCTGCTATATATAAGTTTGTTATTATTATTTTATGCTGTTAGTTAGTTGTTGTTATGTTTTATGTTATTTTAGTTTGTCGTGTAATATCTATACATATATATGCATATATATGCAACATAAAATAATAATAATAATAACATAATGCATATTACATAACATTATACATATACAATAATTAGTAATAACAAAATAACATAAAATAATAATAAATAATATACATATATATATATATATATATATATATATATATATATATATATATATATATATATATATATATATATAACATATTTCACACATATTATATGCACATATATATATGCAACATGAAAAATATAGAATATATGTACTGTAACACATGCAAATGGGTGAAAAACATAAAAACAAACAAAAACAAGATATCCTAATATATGTAGGAGTTTAATACGTGAAACTAAATAGTATAATATTTATAAACAAGTCAAATAATCAAAACATTCGTCTTGATTTTCTAATCTTTCGTAAACATTTTCGTATGTTAATAAAACGATTGACTTCCTACTTTCTTCTGTTACACATATATGTTATGTATACAGACATATACATTATGTTTTTCACATTATGTTTTTATATATATATATATATCATTATTTATATTATATATATCATTCACATTATGTTTATATATATATATATATATATATATTATAAAAGCTCAACTATTTTTTTAATTATGAATTATATTGATCCCTATATATATATATATAAACATAATATATATAAACCGTACCCGCAAGATGCATTGAAAAGTCCGTGAGCTATATATATATAAAGAACATAGAATAGAACAAATAAGCCTCAAAACTACGCTGCAGCCACCCGAAGGATCCAAACAAAAGATCGCATACTCTCTCTCTACATAAACCACCATCCTCCAGCACCGCCATACGCGTACAACACATATCGATTCCCCTTCTCACAGACAGCAAATTGACTCCTTCGCGGACATTACTTGAGTTTACCTCAGTGCATTTTGCCCCATTTCCCTGTGTGCGCCCAGACGCAGCACTCGGCCGTCGGGCAAAATCGGATATGGAACCGCGTGTGTCGAGTTCGCATAATGAAAGGCCGCGGCTTTGATCCGCCGTCTCTTCGGAAGAGGCTGCAAGGACAAAGAGCGACGGAAGGAGGGCAGGGCTAAAAAACGGCGCGGACGCGGCAGCGGCATTTTTATATTCCCCCGTGGTCCGCGGATTCCGCTTCCGAAGGAAGCAGAGGAATCTGGCGACATTGCGATACTTCACCCAGGCCCCTCGAAGAAATACGCTGAATACGAAACAGCCTGCCGGGCGCTCGTTCGAAAGTCGGGCACGCATTTGCGACAGACGCGTGTTCGGAGACGCCCACGGGGTGTCTATGGTGTTATGAGATCGACGTATGTACGTTATGAGGAGGAGGTCGAAAATGGGGAATGAGAGACTTTTATTGTGGGCGTTAGTCGGTAGATCATAGTTTGAGGGAAAGTGCGTGGTCAAAACTTAAATAAGCGTAAAGATGTAGGTGGAAATGTTGAATGAAACATTTTTATGGTTTATCTTAATTTTTGGCTGATACTTCGATGAAGAATAAGTGTATGAGCAAAATTGAAAATAATATGAAGATACGGGTAAAACTGTAAAATGAAACTTAATTTTTTATTGATACTTCGATGAAAATGAGTGTATGATCGAAAATGAAAATGAAATAATAATACGGGTGAAAATGGAAAGTAAAGTGTTTTTACTGTGTACCTTAATTTATGGCTGATAGTTTAAAGGGAAATAAGTGTACGGTCGAAAATTAAATAAGGGTAAAGATGTAGGCGGAAATGTAGAATGAAACATTTTTATGATCTATCTTAATTTTTATTTGATACTCCGATAAAAAATAAGTGTATGGTCGAAAATGAAAGAAAAATGAAGACATAGACGGTAAAACTGCAAAATGAAACATTTTTATTAAGTATTTTTTTATTGATACTTCGATGAAAATGAATGTATGGTCGAAAATAAAAATAAATAATAATACGGGCAAAAATAAAAAGTAAAGTGTTTTTATGGTCTATCTTAATTTTTGGCTGATACTTCGATAAAAAGTAAGTGTATGGTTGATAATGAAAATGAAGTAACAATACGGGTGAAAATGGAAAGTAAAATGTTCTTATAGTGTAACTTAATTTCTGGATAATACCTTGGGGGAAAGTAAGTGCGTAATCGAAAATTAAATAAGGGTAAAGATGTAGGCGGATATGTAGAATGAAACATTTTTTTTTGTGTAATGTAGTTTACGGTTAATAGTTTGAATCGAAAATGAAAATTATGGTCAAAAATTAAAAAATGGAAGATACATGTTTCTATGTATTTCAATTTGTGGATGATACCTTCGGTAAAGAATAAATGTTTGAGAAAAATTGAAAATAATATGAAGGGAAAACCCGTAAAATCAAACATTTTTATGGTCTATTTTAATTTTTGTCTGATACTTCGATAAAAATGAGTGTATGATCGAAAATGAAAATGAAATAATAATACGGGAAAAAATGGAAAGTAAAATGTTTTTATTGTGTACCTTAATTTGTGGATGATCCTTTAGGGAAAGTAAATGCGTGGTCGAAAATTAAATAAGAGTAAATATACAGGCGGAGATGTAGAAGGAAACATTTTTATTAAGTACTTCAATTTATGGCTAATCCTTCGGTAAAGAATAATGTATGGGCAAAATTAAAAATAATATGAAGATACGGGCAAAACAGCAAAATGAAACATAATTATGGTGTATCTTAATTGTTGATTGATACTTTGATGAAGAATAAATGTATGAGCAAAATTGAAAATAATATAAAGATACGGGTAAAACTGGAAAATAAAACTTAATTTTTGATTGATACTTCCATGAAAATGAATGTATGGTCGAAAATGAAAATGAAATAATAATACGGGCAAAAATGAAAAGTAAAGTGTTTTTATTGTGTACCTTTTTGTTGGATAATGTAGTTTGTGGCTGATAGTTTGAAGGGAAATAAATGTATTGTCGAAAATTAAAGAAAAGTGAAGATAAAGGCGGAGGTGTAGAAAGAAACATTTTTATAAAGTATTTCCATTTATGGCTGATACTTCGGTAAAGAATAAATGTATGGGCAAAATTAAAAATAATATGAAGATACCGTAAAAGATACCGGAAAACCCGTAAAATGAAACATTTTTATGATCTATCTTAATTTTTGACAGATACTTCGGGGAAAAATAAGTGTATAGTAAAAAATAAAATAAGAGTAAAGATATAGGGTAAAATGTAGAATGAAACATTTTTATTATATATTTATTATATATATTTTCTTTCCTAATTAAATTTACTTCGATAATCTTAATTTTGCTTTTAATCTAACTTAATCTCTGTACTATTCACAAGATTAATGTGTCGAAATGTCGAGTTTCAATATTTTGCATCCGAAAAAGTTCGTCAAAGTTAGGAGTGACAATAAAATAATATAAATATACAAAATTGCATAATAATTAATAAGTAAATATAAGCATACGTTTCTCTTAGCAATTAAACCATATTATTTATGTTTATACTGCATGGTGTATAATTTCTAAAACTTTTCATTAAAAAAAAAAAAAATAAATACTTATATACTATTTTTTTTTTTTTTCGTAAACCGATATAATAATGTCCGTATAATATAATATTTTGGGTCAAAATTAAAAAATCATGCATTTAAGGGTTAAGAAAGTAAGATAATGACAGACACCCTACCATGAACACGCAAAACAAAATCTTACTTTAAAAACACTTATACATATGTTTTCGCCGATAATTCGGCGGTCATCTGAAAATTGTCGATTTTTCCGTTTTTGCGCCGAGATTCAGCCGATTTCCGTTTTAACGAGTATTGCTTTATACCTGACGTATTGTGTTCCGCATTCTTAACGCTTTCATGCTCGCGGCGGTATTTATCACATGGACACTGAGACCGCACTTCCAAATGCAAACATATGCGGGCACATCCTATAAATAGAGCCAGCGAACTTTCACTGGACAAAGACAGTTCCTGGTAAGTTAGTTTTCCGTGCGTTCCCGTCCAACGATGCCCTTGTAACATTTCCTCCCACTCGAGCTCGGGCTAAATCGTCAAACAATCTAATTGAGCACGGTCATCCTAAATTTCCACGCCCAACTCATAAGCCAACTAACCAACAACCGACCTCTAATTTGCCGCTTCACATTATGCATTAGCTTCAACCAGCGAATCTGACCGCCAGAATCTACGGTTTGCGGAGAAAATATTCGCGCACCAGGCCATTTCGGATTGGAATGTAACGACTTCACTTATTACTTCTCTGCTATAACATATTTCTTAATAAATACAGCATTTGTACGTTTTCAAGTATGAGAAGGTACTGTTAAGTATGTGTTTCGTGTGCAAATATCATTTTTGTGCATTCACGATCATCAAGCATCGGAAATGCATATCTTTAATTGATTATTACATATCAAATATGCAAGTAGGTAAATTCATTGTTATATATCAAATGTGCAAGTGTAAATTCATTGTTATATATCAAATATTCAAAATATTAAAAAATTATATTGTTAATGTATGTATTGCTAAGGTTTAATTATATCCTTCTCCGACACATTAAACTTGGTGTTTTGTTTTAAAAGATCATTTCGTGTACGTTTACGATCATTAAGCATCGGAAATGCATTGTTTAATTTATTCTTATATATCAATTTATTATATATACATAACTAAATTGGTACATATCAAATATTATTACATATCAAAATATTTAAAAATTTACAAATTTATTTCAGTTTTTATTAAAATCGCGGAAAATATATTGTTAATGTATGTATTATTATATATCAATTTGTTACATATACATGGATTCCGTTTGTAATATATTCAAATAAGGGTATTACATATCAAATATTAGTTATTTTGTACTAATTTAACTCTTTACTGTACGATGGCTTTCAGTACCTATACCAGGTTGTTCAATACGTTTTGTCGTTCGATAAGAAAAACACAATGTTATGGTTCAAAATACACTTTATTATTCAAATATAATCTATGAACATTTTTTAATGCACTTGCTCCAACGATCCTAAAAAAATCTGTTTTTGGATCCCATATAACTTTTTTTATTAAAAAGTGAGATTCCGGAAGGTCTGCAAAATACGCTTCAACAGCCGTTATGACCTCTTCATTTGACGAAAAACGCTTGCCACGCATACATTTTTTGAGTTCTGGAAACAAATGGAAGTCGCATTATTGCCCAAATCTGGTGAATACGGCGGATGCTCCAACAATTCGAACTTTAATTCATGGATTTTAGCCATTGTCAAAATGCTCTTGTGACACGGTGCGTTGTCCTGATGAAAAAGGATTTTTTTCTTCTGCAAACCGGGTGTTTTTTCAATAATTTTTTCCTTCAACTGGTCCAAAAGGTTGCAATAATATTCAGAATTAATTGTTTTACCAGTTTGCAAGTAATCCACAAATAAAATTCCTTTCGCATAAAAAAACTGATGCCAAGAACCTATATTCTTGGCCGATTTCTGGACACGAACTCGTTCCGAAGCCGAACAACCAGGTTCACACCACTCTTTAGCCTCTTGTTTTGATTTAGGATCATGGTAATAGACCCAAGTCTCACCCATAGTGATGAATCGACGCACAAAATCCACTTTATCCTTTTTAAAACGCTCCAAATGTTGTTGAGAAAGTCGCATTCGAATGTGTTTTTGTTCAATTGTTAGCGAATGCGGCACGCATTGTGCACACAGCTTTTTAAAACTCAAAATTTCATTTAAAATATGACTCACACTGCCTAATGAGATGTGTAGAGCCTCTACTAAATCCCTCCCAGTCAATCGACGATCTTCCAAAACCATATCCTGTACTTTGGCTACGATTTCTGGTGTTGATGCGGTTTTTGACGTCCTTCACGTGGATCGTCTTCACTGCGTGCAAGTTGTACGACCACGTTTAAATTCAGCAACCCATCTTTCTACTGTTCTAATTGAAGGTGAACGTTCATTATACACTCTTCCGGGAAAAAACATTCGTTCGTGAATTTCTTTTGGTGCTACACCTTCCAAAAATAAGAATTTTATCACTGCACGATATTCAACCGTTTTTTTCCATTGTCGAAAATACTGTGACACGGCGACACTAAATGGCTTGTAAACAAAGAATGAATTGACAGTTTATCGACGTTGATTGAAACGAACCTTCACATACGTTGATAAGAAGAGTGAACCAACAAAACAAAAACAAATTTGGACTAGTAGCAACGCCCTCAACAAAACAAAACAAAACTTATTGAACAACCTGGTACTTGTGTCTTGCAAATTTCTTGCTTCGTCACCGATGACCATCACGGCAGTCAAAACGTTAAAGTGTTAATTAATCACACGCCGATTGGCTACGCGTAGTATCGGTTCTCGTTAACGTTCGATCATTACATATTTGTCGTATGAATTGAGAGCGCGTCCCGGGATGACATATTTCGACGAAGATCAATGGACAATGCCGCAATGTCTGTCCACACGTGCATTCATGCCTGATTTCGCCAGTATTGGCTCGCATCGGCTCATCTGAATGCGTCACGTCTTACCCAGCAATTTTGCTCGCGACACTGTTATTCGAAAATATGTCAGGCGCGTTTTTCCGTAGAAGCACGGCAAATTGCCGGAGAGCAGAATGCAAAGCGCTCGATGCGTCGGCAGGATAAATTGGCAAGTGTCGGTGCATGAACGTATTACGTGAGCAATGTGCCGGCTTTACTGTGCGTCGTATATATCTGAGATCGGGGTATATGAAACGAATAATTATGTAGCAGACGTCAGAAATGAAATCGTCAGGGAAACGTGTAAGGCAAAAGCTGGCACGGGACTCGCGTGTGAAGCTTTGAAAATGGAAATGGTGTAAGATGGTGTGCTGGCAGAAAAGGGATGGACATCGTTTGCGAATGCACGTAATGCATATGTAACAGATCATTTTGTAGGTTTTAGTAATCCCGGTATATTGCATTTATTTTGTATTCACTATTAGTTATTTCGACATTTATGTTTTAATGGTAGTTCACGGTTTAATAAAATTTGTAGATTTCGCAATACAAAAGTCACCAAATATACCCAATCCTATAATTGCAATATTGTAAATTATTATATTGCGAATCGAAACATTGTAAATGGTAAGATTGTATATTTCAAAGTTGTAATTGAACGACTATGAACGGCAGAATTTCGAATTGCAAGGTAATATTGTAAATTGCAACATTGTAAATGGCAAGATTGTAAGTTGCAGTATTGTAAATTGCTATATTGTGAATCGCAACGTTGTAAATGATAAGACTGTATATTTCAAAGTTGTAATTGCACGACTGTGAATGGAAAAGTTTGCAGATTGCAAGATTGCAGATTCTAAGATGGCAAATTACAAGATTGTTAATTGCAATATTGTAAATTGCAAGATTGTAAGTTGCAGTATTGTTAATTGCAATATTGTAAATTGCAAGATTGTAAATGGCAAGATTGTAAGTTGCAATATTGTAAATTGCAAGATTTAAAATTGCTATATTGTGAATCGTAACGTTGTAAACGTTGTAAGATTGTACGTTTAAAAGTTGTAATTGCATGACTGTAAAAGGCAAAGTTGCAGATTGCAAGGTTGCAAATTCCAAGATGGCAAGTCACAAGATTGTTAATTGCAATATTTTAAATTGCAAGATTGTAAGATGCAACATTGTAAAATGCTATATTGTGCATCGCAACGTTGTGAATGGTAAGATTGTATATTTTAAAGTTGTAATTGCATGACTGCAAACGGCAAAGTTACGGATTGCAAGGTTGCAGATTCCAAGTTGGTAAATGATAAGATTGTTGATTGTAATATTGTAAATTGCAAGACTGTAAGTTGCAATATTGTAAATTGCTATATTGTGAATCGCAACGTTGTAAATGGTAAGATTGTACGTTTACAAGTTGTAATTGCATGACTGTAAAAGACAAAGTTGCAGATTGCAAGGTTGCAAATTTCAAGATGGCAAATTACAATTTGTTAATTGTAATTTTATAAATGGCAATATTGTAAATTGCAAGGTTGCAGATTCCAAGATGGTAAATGATAAGATTGTTAATTGTAGTATTGTAAATTGCAAGACTGGAAGTTGCAATATTGTAAATTACAATATTGTAAATTGCAAGATTGTGAATCGCAACGTTGTAAACGATAAGATTGTATATTTCAAAGTTGTACTTGCACGATTGTGAACGGCAAAGTTGCAGATTGCAAGGTTGTAGATTCCAAGAAGGCAAATTACAAAATTGTTAGTTGCAATATTATAAAGATACAAAAGACTGGCACGGGACTCTCGTGTGCAGCTTTGAAAACGTAAATGGTGTAAGATGTTGTGCCGGCAGAAAAGGGACGGACATCGTTTGCGAATGCACATAATGCATATGTAACAGACCATCTTGGAGGTTTTAGTAAAATAGTATATTGCATTTATATTTTAATGGTAGTTTACGGTTTAATCAAATTAGTTTAATGAAAAGTCGTGTATCTTTGAATCCACAATACAAAATACGTCAAATGTATCTATCCTATAATTTCAATATTGTAAATTGCAAGATTGTAAACTGCTGTCTTGTGAATCGCAACGTTGTAAATGATAAGATTGTATATTTCAAAGTTGTAATTGCACGACTGTGAATGGCAAAGTTGCAGATTGCATGTTCCAGATTCCAAGATGACAAATTACAAGATTGTCAATTGTAATATTGTAAATTGCGAGATTGTATGTTGCAGTAATGATAATTGCAATATTGTAAATGGATATGTTGTGAATAGCAACGTTGTAAGTGGTAAGATTGTATATTTCAAAGTTGTAATTGCACGACTATAAACAGCAAAGTTCCAGATTGCAAGGTTGCAGATTCCAAGATGGCAAATTACAATATTGTAAATTTCTATATTGTAAATGGCAAGATTGTAAGTTGCAATACTGTAAATTGCATAATTGTACATTGCTATATTGTGAATCGCAACATTATAAATGGTAAGATCGTATATTTCAAAGTTATAATTGCACGACTCTAAACGGCAAAGTTGCAGATTCAAAGATGGCATATTAAGATGGTATTAAGGCAAAATGGTAGTAATTGTAATATTGAAAATTGCAATATTGTGAATGGCAAGATTGTGGATTGCAGTATTGTAAATTGCTATATTGTAAATCGCAACGTTGTAAATGGTAAGATTGTATATTTCAAAGTTGTAATTGCACAATTGTAAACGGCAAAGTTCGAGATTGCAAGGTTGCAGATTCCAAGATGGCAAATTACAAGATTGTTAATTGCAATATTGTAAATGGCAAGATTGTAAGATGCAGTATTGTAAATTACAAAATTGTAAATCGCAAGATTGTAAATTGCAGTATTGTACATTGCAAGATTGTAAATTGCTATATTGTAAATCGCAACGTTGTAAATGGTAAAATTATATATTTCAAATTTGTAGATTCCAAGATGGCAAATTACAAGTTTGCTAATTGCAGTATTGTAAATTGCAATATTGTAAGTTGTAGTAATGTAAATTGCAAGATTGTGAATTACTATATTGTGAATTGTAGCAGTGATTGTGAACAGTAAGTTAATCATGTAAAAGTAAACAAATACTGTAAAAAAATAAAAGGTGTCTGATGCGTACATGAGAAATGATGACATATAAAAGGCTTCAGACGTCGCATAAATAGAAGAAACAATAAAAACCAATAACCAAAAGCACTGCGAAAGGATCAATGAAAGACGGCATGTTGCCAATAGCAAAAAGATTACGCAGAATGCATCTACTGAATAAATGTATTCGGTGTGAAAAAAGCTAAAAGGATTGAATAGGAGAGTGCGTGAATAGAATAAATACAAGTCATGTAAAAAGATTACAAATATCAAGCCCCATAAGTACACGAATAAAGAAGACTTAAAAAGAAAAACTTTGGATGCTTCTGGAACATATAAAAATACAATAATTCGAGTAAGCATACGTTAGCATTTATTGATAATGCGCTTAGAAGTTAACGAGATATCTTGCTTGGTTTCACGAAAGTTCGCTTCCCTCAATTTCGAGTTTAAATGGACCGGTATGTTTTTGTTTCCGTCGTACGATAGAAGGGCTTACCGAGAAACTTTCCGGAAACCAAGTAAAATATCTTGTCAGGCGTAACATGTGAGATCAACATGGCTTAAACTATTTTTAGTCGAAACTCGATGCTCTTTTCGATTTTGCGCCAGAAACTATAATGTTTCGATGCATCGTATTTCATGATAAAACGAGACAATGTCTTCAACATTTTAAAACGTATTAACGCACAAACGAATATTTTACTTTTATTATATTTTTCATTATATTTTTATTAATATTTTGGGTTTATTTTTATGTCGCAAAATTTTGATTAAACAGGTCTGTTTCTCCGATACCTTTTCAAAAATTTCAGGTTCTTGTTTGTACTGGAGACATCCAATACTGAATTAAAAAATTTTTTTGTCGTGTATTGGTTATATGATTAATATCCTGATTATTATTAATAATATATTAATGATTATAATGTGGCCTTATTATTAAAGGAGTAAGTTTTTCCACTGTTTTGAGAATGCAGAAATGTAATCATTTTTTTATGTAGTACAAAGAAGTACCGTACTATACTTTATCGAAATTCTGAAATTTACAATACTCTTTTATTTATTGTAGTACGAAAATGTACTGTACTGTAGCGTGCCAAAATTTCGTAATTGATATTATTCTTTATTTTACAATACTATAACATTTGATTAACCTGTCGTATCTCGAGGTTTCAAAATTTATAATATTTTTTTATTTAGTAAAAATATTTGCCGTAACTTACGGTTTCAATAATTCGGAATTTGCACTATTATTTGATTTAATACAAAATATTACTGTACTATCCTGTTCCGATATTTCGAAATTTCTAATATTTATTTTATTTAACGCAAAAAATGTACAGCACGGCACTGTTCCGATAATTCGAAATTTATGCTATTTTTTTTATTTAATGCAAAATATGACAATATTCTTCGTTTTGATATTTCAAAACTTCTAATATTTATTTTATTTAATACAAAAAATATAGAGCACGGCACCGTTTTGAAAATTCGAAATTTATGCTATTTTTTTATTTAATACAAAATATTGCAGTACTCTCTTGTTTTAATGTTTCGAAACTTCTTATATTTTTTTTTATTTAATATAAAAAATGTACAGCACGGCACCGTTCCGATAATTCGAAATTATGTTTTTTTATTTAATACAGAATATTACAATACTCTCTTATTTTGATATTCCGAAACTTCTAATATTTCTTTTATTGAATACAAAAATGTACACCACGGCACCGTTTCAATAATTCGAAATTTATGCTATTTTTTTTTATTTAATGCAACATATGACAGTACTCTTTGTTTTGATGTTTCGAAACTTGTTTCTTTTATTTAATACAAAAATTTATGCTATTTTTTACTTAATACAAAACTGTACTGTATCGTACTATTCCAAGATTTCGGCGTTTTTATTATTTTCCTATTTACCCATAAAATGCACTCCATTGACAAGTACACGCAGCCACCACCAAAAGTCAGATTTCTTCGAATACCGACTTTCAACATCATCCGACCGACCCACGTGGCAGAAATTTCTCACGCCATCGACACCGATCGATGTAAACAATCACATCGCATCTTCTGACACGTTCGAACTACTGTCACGGATGACGTTACATACGACTCAACAGGCACTGAGCACTAATGTTACAATTCCAGCACCCGTTGCGGTGCGATTACAAGCAAACCGGTAATTGCCCGGCATTGTAACAGCAAAGTGCTGATGTCGGGTATTAGGCAGGGCACAAGAACGTGCGTCGACGATCGGTCCTAATTAATCGGTGCGTTGAGCGGCGCATTACCCGTGGAAATGTTTCCACGCTCGAGAAATCACCTATGCATGCGCGCGTTAACCTACAGACGGCGATCCACCAAAAATTTCAAGCTCTTGCGGATTAACTATTTGTTGGGGACGACACGAAAGCGATATGCAAAACGCTGTAAGACAATCACGCTTCGTGGAAAAATATCTTTCAAAAGTCGTTGTTTTTCTTATGCCGTCGAAGACACCGTGTTAGAACGGGACCTACTCAAAATAAGATCACATGTATACACACGTACTCCCTTCCGAAAAAAATGGAAATTGGAACGATTGCAATTGGGGATGAAAAATACTCGGCGAGTTGAGAGACAGTTACTTGTAAATATTTGTAAATATACCACCTTGATAAAAAAGTTTTAGGAGCGGCCGCCGTATGGCCCTCTCTGTCACTCGATTTAAACTTTTTTGTTTTGTTAGTATACACACTGTCATTAACGTTTTGACAATAAAATTTCAGCGTCATAGAATTGACATTTGTAAAAGTTATACGATGTTGAGATACATCTACCTTTAAACTTTTTCGATTTTGTGAATATATAAAATGGCATCAACTTTGATCAACGAATTTGCATACAATTTTGCATGGAAAACAGATACACACGGTGCGCAGACCTAAAAAAGACATGTTGGAGGAGTGTTTCGGCAACGATGAATATTTCAAATGGAGATCAAACGTTTTTTATGGGATGAACGTAAATATAGGAACCACATTGTTTTCAGTCGAAAAAGAAGATGATGCTTACGATTTTCATGCATTACAATGGTGTTGTGCATCACGAATTCTTGCCAGAGCAACAGACAGTCAACAAAATGTATTATTTCAGCGTTATGAGACGTTCGCGTGAAGGAATTCGCCAAAAAAGACCGAATTTGTGGGCAAACAACTCGTTGATTTTGCACCACGATAACGCACCGTCGCACAAGGCAATCCTTATTCGCGAGTTTTTGACCAAAAATAGGATCACATGTATATACACCAGCCTCCGAATTCAAAAAATTTAGAATCCCTGGAACTTTTTTCTGTTTGGGGCTGAAAAATACTCGACGCTTCGGAGAAACAGTTATTTGTAAACTTAAACTTCTAAATATCTGTGAAGGATCTTATGGAAAAATCGAAGACGGCTCTGATGGCCATACACAAAATGAATACCAGCGATGTTTGATGACACACGCGCTGGTATTCCGAAAGTCGATGGGGAACTTTGAAGGGGACGATATCAATTATAATGGATAAACTTGTATTTTCGATTTTATGAATAAAGTTCTAAAACTTTTTGATCAAGGTGAATATATACCCTTATGCTGTAAAAGAGACCACCTGTATTATGCAGGGATCTGAACTATCCAAAACAGGATCGTATGCACACGTACTGCGTTTAAAAAAAATGGAAATTAGAACGATTGCAATTGAGGGTGAAAAATACTCGACAAGTGGAGAAACAGTTATTTGTAAACTTAAACTTCTAAATATCTGCGAAAATGTACCCTTTTGCCATGAAAGAGATTACCTGTGTTACGCAGGGATCTGAACCTACTCAAAATAGGATCACATGTATACACACGCAGTCCCTTTTGAAAAAATAGATATTCGAACGATTGCGATTAGTAATAAAAAATATTTGACGAGTGAACAGAAAATGGGATCACATGTATACACGCGTACTCCATTTTGAAAAAAAAACGGAAATTGGAACAATTGCAATTGGTGGTGAAAAATACTCTGCGAATTGAGGGACAGTTACTTACTTATAAACTTAAATTTGTAAATATTTGTAAATATATATAATAGCTTTAAAGCTTGAACCAACAAGTTACAATGTACTATTTGTATGTGTATCATACATAGTAACAAGATTCCTTCATTAAAAAATCCTAAGTATCCAAACGGAACTCAGGAATTATCTCACATCGCGCAATTCACATATCGGCAATATTCTGATCGAAGATTTACAACCTTCGGTGACGTGACACTCGACAGAAACACCGATTTTCTCACTTACCACCAATAAACCCATTTTCAATCCCAAAAAACGTCATCGTCTACCATTCTCCCTCAATTCATTCAAAATCGTACCTGCTAAACTTCTCAACCAACGCAACACCCCCATACCGCCCACAACTATCCACCCACTGTGACATTCTTCTATCGCGCCAGGTAAAATTTCTGCCCGACGTAACACGGAAATCGAGTGAACGTCCGGACCAGGACAAGGGCAACGTTATTAGACGTCGCGGGTAAAATTGCCGGGAAAAATATCCTCGGCAAACACCGTGGCAGCCGTCGTTAGCGGCTGACGGTCATTTGCATCGTAAATGCGTCGCCGTAATAAGATGCAACTCCTGCCTGGCGAAGCTCATAAATCTGTCGGACGAGTGGATCGACAGGTGTCACGGAGTTTAGTTGACCTGTGCGAGTAGGATGACGACAGGTCGTAATCGGCGATAAATTTTTGGGGTCGTAGAGACGGTGAAAGATTATCGAAGATTACCACTTTAAGGACAGCTCATGAGTTTTCTCGTGTTTTCTACACGCTGTCTTTAGATGTCACTTTGATATATTGTGTCTATTTAACCCTTTGCACTCCGAACCATTTCCCTATGCACCCCTCATATTATTTAGTATAGTTTTGGAACCAACTAACGTATTACATATTTATTTTTTTTTTAGTAGAAGGTTTAGAAATTTGGAGATTGGCAGGAAGCGGCTGCACACCTCACTATTTTTTAAATCTGCTGCCCCTCAGACTGATTGATCTCTCTACATGCTAGCTCTTACTCATATGCCATTGCACAATGTCCTCTAAATGTGCAAGCTAATATTATTATATCCATTGGTGCAATCCGAGACAACTGATTCGTGTTTCATAAGCACAAAGTGCTTGAGTACGTTCAGTTCTACTGTATCATCATTATGGTCGCCGTAGCGAATATCCAAAAACTTTAAATCGTCTGTTGGGTGCAGATCGAGACACACCTTTTTTGATTATTGATTATATACTTTGATCTACTTTGATTATATGCTTACTTATATTGATTATATATATTTTTTGATAATATACTTTGTATACTTCTCGATATTCAATATTGCACACACCAGATGGCAAGGATGCTACGCTTGCACTGCATACTTACTCGTAGCTTGTTTACGTTCTGGCCTGTTTGCCATCGGAGGAACCAACGCAAACTCCCCATTCCAGCAGCTTTCCGTGTATCGAATGCCACAATGCCATTTTGCGCACCTTGAGAACCTTCTCAAGGGTTCAGCTCGGGTTTCCTGGGTTCGTCACTCCCGTATTGTGGATCTAAAGTGATCCACGGGTCACTTTATTTTGACTACACAGCTCACTTTAGTTTGACTACACAGGTTACTTTAGTTTGACTACGCAGGTCACTTTATTTTGACTACACAGCTCATTTTATTTTTACTACATAGGTAATTTTATTTTGACTACACAAGTCACTTTATTTTGACTACACAGCTCACTTTATTTTGACTACACAGGCTACTTTAGTTTGACTACACAGGTCACTTTATTTTGATTACACAGCTCACTTTATTTTGACTAGAGCAGGTCACTTTATTTTTACACAGCTCACTTTATTTTTACTACATAGCTCTCTTTATTTTGACTACACAGGTCACTTTATTTTGACTATACAGCTCATTTTATTTTGACTACACAGATCACTTTAGTTTGACTACACAGGCTACTTTAGTTTGACTACACAGGCTACTTTAGTTTGACTACACAGGTCACTTTATTTTGACTACACAGCTCACTTTATTTTGACTACACAGCTCACTTTATTTTGACTACATACCTCTCTTTATTTTGACTACACAGGTCACTTTATTTTGACTACACAGCTCATTTTATTTTGACTACACAGCTCACTTTATTTTGACTACACAGCTCACTTTATTTTGACTACATACCTCTCTTTATTTTGACTACACAGGTCACTTTATTTTGACTACACAGCTCATTTTATTTTGACTACACAGGTTACTTTATTTTGACTACATAGCTCTCTTTATTTTGACTACGCAGCTCATTTTATTTTTACTACATAGGTCATTTTATTCTGACTACACAAGTCACTTTATTTTGACTACACAGCTCACTTTACTTTTACTACACAGCTCACTTTAGTTTGACTACACAGGCTACTTTAGTTTGACTACACAGGTCACTTTATTTTGATTACACAGCTCACTTTATTTTGACTACACAGGTCACTTTATTTTGACTACACAGCTCACTTTATTTTTACTACATAGCTCTCTTTATTTTGACTACACAGGTCACTTTATTTTGACTACACAGCTCACTTTATTTTGACTACACAGCTCACTTTATTTTGACTACACAGCTCACTTTATTTTGACTACACAGCTCACTTTATTTTGACTACACAGGTCACTTTATTTTGACTACACAGCTCATTTTATTTTGACTACACAGGTCACTTTATTTTGACTATACAGCTCATTTTATTTTGACTACACAGCTCACTTTATTTTGACTACACAGCTCACTTTAGTTTGACTACACAGCTCACTTTATTTTGACTACACAGCTCACTTTAGTTTGACTACACAGGTCACTTTATTTTGACTACACAGCTCACTTTATGTTGACTACACAACTCACTTTATTTTGACTACACAGCTCACTTTAGTTTGACTACACAGGCTACTTTAGTTTGACTACACAGGTCACTTTATTTTGACTATACAGCTCATTTTATTTTGACTACACAAATCACTTTAGTTTGACTACACAGGTCATTTTATTTTGACTACACAGCTTACTTTAGTTTGACTACACAGGTCACTTTATTTTGACTACACAGCTCACTTTAGTTTGACTACGCAGGTCACTTTATTTTGACTAGACAGCTCACTTTATTTTGACTACACAGCTCACTTTAGTTTGACTACACAGCTCACTTTAGTTTGACTACGCAGGCTACTTTAGTTTGACTACACAGCTCATTTTATTTTGACTACACAGTTCATTTTATTTTGTCCACAAAGCTCACTTTAGTTTGACTACACAAGTCACTTTATTTGGACTACACAGCTCACTTTATTTTGGCGACACAGGTCACTTTATTTTGACTATGTAGCTCACTTTAGATCCTACACAGCTCACTTTATTTTGACCATTCAGGTCACTTGCTCACTGCACAGGTGACCTGTGTAGTCAAAGTAAAGTGAGCTGTGGGTCTAAAATGACCTGTGTAGTCAAAATAAAGTGAGCTGTGGGTCACTTTGGACCCACAGCTCCTGAGGGAACACTGGTCCACAGGTTTACTGTTATAAAGCGTCATATATACGTAGGCATTTCGTGAAAAGCAAAGAACTGTGCTTTCTGCTGTCATTTATCTTCGCTGTTGTCGCCGTAAAACTGTAACGCGGCACATTTGTTTTACAACGACGACCATTTACATGACTCTTCTATACGCGCGCGTTCGCAGTCAAACAGTCGGGTAGCTGGAAAAATTAGATTTATCGGGCGGGACACTAGGCACCGTAAATCTCGGCTTTTTACACTTATTCAACATACACGGATTCATAAATACGACATAAATATGACATAAATACGACGGTTCGCTTCCTTTTTCGGCGAGATCCGCGTTTTGAAAGACACGTCGAATGCCGGATTTATTTAAATAATTAACCGTATTACAGCGTACAGAATTACAAGCCGGATATTCCTTTCCTAAATATGTGTCCAGCAAATAATTACGCTCCTTTCAATGGGATCCATCCGTCGCGATGTCATATAACAAATTGCCCTATAGTAAAAACAATAAATAGGTTACATTTTGCAATAAATAGGGTTTTCCTTTGTTTTTGTTACAGTGCCAAAGAAAAATATATATATTTATATATATATATGCAATGTATTAAATAATTATATACAATTATATAACTATACAATAAATGGCGATTTTACAATGAATAGGTTTCTTCTTTGCTTTTGTTACAGGGCCAAGAGTATTATATATTTGTTGTATACAATTTGTACACAATTTTTATAATTTGTATACCATTTATTATATACGATACATATATAATACTTTTATACTATAAATATATAATAATTATATACAAATTGTATACAATCTATAATATTCTTGGCCCTATAACAGAAACAAAAAAAAAATCTATTTACCGTAAAATCGCAATTTATTGATTTCACCTCGCACATCTTAATTATCCCATCCAACATCCTCATAAAAACCCCCTCTACACTTCGCACCATTGTTCACTCTATATGAAAAACATAAAAAACATTCATGCCGCAGTCCATACCCGTTGATACCGCGTCAGGCAAATTGTTGCAACGCCGCAATCAAAAATCGAGCCGCACCGGGTTAACGTAAACGCGTCACGTCAATTTTGCCCGAACGCACGTCGAATATCGCGTTTAATCGACGGCCGGTTTTGAAGTTTCACTTTTCGGTCGGCGGGGAAACAGTGAATTCCGCGGGACATCGTTCGCGTTATGTCATGTAACATCGTAACTCGTGCGACAGACCCATGTCACCATAATGTCTAAAAAATTTCTGGAAGAATTGATATTTTTGATTTTACAATGCAAAGAGAAAAATATATATTGCGAAGTTGATATTTGCTGATTTCACGTTTCACATTTTCACATTTCAGCTATGCCATAAAACATCATATCTCTTACCGTAGACCCACGCCACCACAATTATTAAAAATTCATTTAGAGCACATTGTGCAATGATATATGACAAATTTGTAAACTTCCATAAAAAAAAAATAAACATATTTCGTAGTTCATCTTTGTTGATTTCACGTCACAGACTTTCAAAGCGATGACATTTCTGTTATGACATGTTACATCGTACTTCTGGAAAAATTTCTGGGAGAATTGATATTTTTGATTTTACAATGAAAAGAGAAAAATATACATTGCGAAGTTGATTTTCATTTTCACATTTCAGCTATGCCATGAAACATCATATCTCTTGCCATAGATCCATGTCACCACAATTATCAAAAATTCTCTATACAATTATATACATAGGGTCAAGAGTATTATATATTTATTGTATACCATTTGTATACAATTTATTGTGTAGAATAAATGGTGATTTTGCAATCAATAGGTTTTTTCTTTGCTTTTGTTATAGGGCCAAAAGTATTATATATTTATCAAAAAATTTCTCTATACAAATACTTTATTGTATACAATAAATGGCGATTTTGCAACAAATAGGGTTTTTCTTTGTTTTTGTTACAGGGCCAAGAGTGTTATATATTTATTGTATACAATTGCATACAATTTGTATACTAGTACTTTATTCTATACAATAAATGGCCATTTTGCAATAAATATGTTTTTTCTTTGTTTCTGTTGCAGTGCCAACGGTATTATATATTTATTGTATACAATTGCAATAAATAGGTTTTTTCTTTGCCTTTGTACACAAGAGTATCATATATTTATTGTATCCAAATACTTTATTGTATATAATAAATGGCGATTTTGCAATAAATAGGTTTTTTCTTTGTTTTTGTTGTAGGGCCAAGAGTATCATATATTTATTGCATGTAATTGTATACAGTTTGTATACAATTTATTGTATACAATAAATTGCGATTCTGCAATAAATAGGTTTTTCTTTGCTTTTGTTACAGGACCAAGAGTATTATATATTTATTGTATACAATTGTATACAATTTGTACACAATTTATTGTATACAAATACTTTATTCTATACAATCAATGGCCATTTTCCAATAAATAGGTTTTTTCTTTGCTTTTGTTACAGGGCCAAAAGTATTATATATTTATCGTATACAATTGCATACAATTTGTACACAATTTATTGTATACAATAAATGACGACTTTGCAATAAATAGGTTTTTTCTTTGTTTTTGTTATAGGGCCAAGAGTATCATATATTTATTGTATGCAATTGTATACAATTTATTGCATACAATAAATGGCGATTTTGCAATAAATAGGTTTTTTCTTTGTTTTTGTTACAGGGCCAAGAGTATTATATATTTATTGTATACAATTGTATACAATTTGTACACAATTTATTGTATACAAATACTTTATTGTATACAATAAATGGCGATTTTGCAATAAATAGGTTTTTTCTTTGTTTTTGTTATAGGGCCAAGAGTATTATATATTTATTACATGCAATTGTATACAGTAAATGGCGATTTTGCATTAAATAGGTTTTTTCTTTGTTTTTGTTACAGGACCAAGAGTATTATATATTTATTGTATACAATTTATTATATACAAATACTTTGTTCTATACAATAAATTGCCATTTTGCAATAAATAGGTTTTTTCTTTGCTTTTGTTACAAAACCAAGAATATTACATATTTATTGTATACAATTGTATACAATTCGTACACAATTTATTGTATACAAATACTTTATTGTATACAATAAATGGCGATTTTGCAATAAATAGGTTTTTTCTTTGTTTTTGTTATAGGGCCAAGCGTATTATATATTTAGTGTATGTAATTGTATACAGTAAATGGCGATTTTGCAATAAATAATAGTATTATATATTTATTGTATACAATTTATTGTATACAAATACTTTATTCTATACAATAAATGGCCATTTTGTAATAAATAGGTTTTTTCTTTGCTTTTGTTACAGGGCCAAAAGTATTGTATATTTAATGTACGCAATTGTATACAATTTGTATACAAGTACTTTATTCTATACAATAAATGGCCATTTTGCAATAAATAGGTTTTTTCTTTGCTTTTGTTACAGGGTCAAGAGTATTATATATTTATTGTATCCTGTTTCTATACAATAAATTGTGATTTTGCATTAAATAGGTTTTTTCTGTGCTTTTTTTACAGGACAAAGAGTATTATATATTTATTGTATATAATTCCATACAATTTATTGTATACAATAAATGGTGATTTTGCAATAAATAGATTTTTTCTTTGCTTTCGTTACAGGGCCAAGAGTATTATATATTTATTGTATGCAATTGTATACAAGTAATTGTATACAAATACTTTATTGTATACAAAAAATGGCGATTTTGCAATAAATAAGTTTTTTCTTAGTTTTTGTTACAGGGCCAAGAGTATTATATATTTATTGTATGCAATTTTATACAATAAATGGCGATTTTCTAATAAATAGGTTTTTTCTTTGCCTTTGTTACAGGGCCAAGAGTACTATACATTTATTGTATACAATTTATTGTTACCTTTATTTATCAATACGTTATATTATTGTATAAATATACCTTAATTTATTGTACGTAAACGCGTCACGTCAATTTTGCCCGAACGCGCGTCGAATATCGCGTTTAATCGACGGCCGGTTTTGAAGTTTCACTTTTCGCTCGGCGGGGAAACAGTGAATTTCGCGGGACATCGCTCGCGTATCATCGTTCGCCGTTCATTTAAACGTCACGGCCGCTTTACATCGCGCGGCCGGCGATAAAATTTCACCGAGACTCGGGCGGGTGTGACATCAAAGAGCATCACTGTCCGCCGTTTATTTATGCGGCGAGCCACGCGCGACCGCCTCAAATCCAAATATATTCCGATATGTCGCGGCCGTGGCCACTGCTCGACGAGCTTCCGGCATAACTCGTCCGGAGAGCGGCGTTTCTACGAAATTATCGCGGTTTGATCTGCCAGAAGACGTTTCGCTGAATTGTTGAATGTTATGGCTTGGCGATGAATGCGCAGCTTGGGAAACAGAGTCGCCGGGATTCGCGTGATGTGTGGCCACAGGGGTGAGGCGATTAATTGTTCGGGCATTTCGTGAAGTGCTGCGGCGTGATGAAAAATAAAAGGAGTGTTGCCGCTTATGGCAGTTTTCGGCAATATGTTATGCGGGCCGGAGATTTACGCAGTAGATTTACGGGACTTAATTATTCTAGCACCAGAACTTTATAAGATTGCTACAAGTTGATGACAAAATTAAGTCGTGGTACTGTATATATGGATTCTAGTCAATATGTTACGCGGTGCGCAGATTTGCACAGTAAATGTACGGAGCTTAATTATTTCAGTGTCAAAATTTTGTAAGGTTGCTGCAAGTTGATAACAACATTAAGTCCTGTTACTGTATATGTGAATCTAGTCAATTTGGTCAATACTGGTCAATGTGTTGCGCGTTGCGCGGATTTGGGAATTAAGAGAATATTCTGGTTTATGCTAAGAACATTCAATTTATAGCATTTGACGCAGATATAAGGGTATCTTTGTGATGTTGCACAGTAGGAGATGAACGGAGCTTAATTATTCCAACGTCAACATTTTGTAAGGTTGCTGCAAGTTGATGTCAACGTTAAGTCATGTTACTGTATATACGAATTCTGGTCAATATGTTGTGCGGTGCATAGATTTGGCAAGTAAGAGAATGTTCTGGTTTATGATGAGAGTATTCAATTTATAGCATTTGGCAAGTTTGGTGCTTAATTATTCAAGTGACATTTTTTGAAGTTGTTGCAACGTGATGAAAAATAAAAGAAATGTTGCCGCTTATGTCAGCTTTCGGTAATATGTTACGCGGTGCGCAGATTTACGCAGTAGATGGACGGAACTTCATTATTCCAGCGTCAAAATTTTGTAAGGTTGCTGCAAGTTGATGACAACATTAAGTCGCGGTACTGTAAATGTGGATTCTGGTCAATATGTTGCGCGGTTCATAGATTTGGGAATTAAAAAACGTTTTTAAGGTTTTCGAAGGTTGCTGCAAGTTGGTAACAACATTAAGTCATGTTATTGTATATACGAATTGTGGTCAATATGTTGCGCGATGCATAGATTTGGGAATTAAGAGACTGTTCTAGTTTATGCTGAAAGAATTCGATTTGTAACATATGTTCTGGATTTAAGGGTACGTGTGTGTTGTTGCACAGTAGATATACAGTGTTTAATTATTCAAGTGACATTTTTGAGGTTGCTGCGACATAATAAAAAATAAAAGTAATGTTACTGCTTATGTCAGTTCTGGGCAATCTTTTACGCGGTGCGCAGATTTGAGAATTAAGAGAATGTTCTGATTTATATTGAGAGCATTCAATTTATAACATTTGACACAGATTTAAGAATATCTTTGTGATGTTGTACAGTAGGAAATGTACGGAGCTTAATTATTCCAGCAGTAGAATTTGGTAAGGTTGCTGCAAGTCGATAACAACATTAAGAATTAAGAGAATGTTCTGGTTTATGCCGAGAGCATCCAATTTATAACATTTGAGACGGATTTAAGGGTATGTGTGCGGCGTTGCACATTAGGTCTACAGATTTTAATTATTCCAGCATCAGAATTTTATAAGGTTGCTCCAACATGATAACAACATTAAGTCCAATTAGTGTATATGCAAATTCTGGTTAGTATGTTGCGCGGTGCGCAGGTTTGGCAAAGAAGAAAATGTTCTAGTTCATGCTGAGGGTATTCAATTTATAGCATTTAGGACGGATTTAAGGGTATGTGTGTAATGTTGCACACTAGATATACAGTGCTTAATTATTCAAGTGATATTTTTGGAGGTTGCTGCAACATAATAAAAAATAAAAATAATGTTACTGCTTATGTCAGTTTTGGACAATATTTTACGCGCTGCGCAGGTTTGCGCAATAGATGTACGGAGCTTAATTATTCCAGCGTGAGAAGTTTGTAAGGTTGTTGCAAGTTGATAACAATATTAAGTCGTGTTACTGTATATGTGGATTCTGGTCAATATATTGCGCGATGCATAGATTTGGCAAGTAAGAGAATGTTTTAGTTTATGCTGAGAGTATTCAATTTATAGCATTTGACACGGATTTAAGGGTACGTGTGTGTTGTTATACAGTAGATATACAGTGCTTAATTATTCAAGTGATATTTCTTCAGTTTTCTGCAACGTGATAAACAATAAAAGTAGTGTCACTGCTTATATCTGTTTTGGGCAATATGTTACGTGGTGCACAGATTTGCGCAGTAGATTTACTGATAATTATTGATAGAATATATTTTCTCTCTGATGACAATATTAAGTCATGTTACTGTATTTGTGAATTCTGGACAATACGTTGCACGGTGCATAGAATTAAGGGGAAATAAGAAAATGTTCTGGTTTATGCTGAGAGTATGGGAATTAAGAAAATGTTCTGGTTTATGCTGAGAGTATTCGATTTATAGCATTTGACACAGATTTAAAGGTATCTTTGTGATGTTGCACAGTACGGTGCTTAATTATTCGAGCGACATTTTTTGATTTTCCTGCAACGTAAAGAAATATAAAAGTGGTACAATTACTTATGTCAGTTTTGGGCAATATGTTACGTGGTGCACAGATTTGCGCAGTAGATTTACGGAGCTTAATTATTGTAGCACTAGAATTTGGTAAGATTACTGTAAGTTGATGACAACATTAAGTCATGTTACTGTATTTGTGAATTCTGGACAATATGTTGCACGGTGCATAGAATTAAGGGGAAATAAGAAAATGTTCTGGTTTATGCTGAGAGTATGGGAATTAAGAAAATGTTCTGGTTTATGCTGAGAGTATTCGATTTATAGCATTTGACACAGATTTAAAGGTATCTTTGTGATGTTGCACAGTAGGAGATTGGTGCGCAGATTTTGGAATTAAGAAAATGTTCTGGTTTATGCTGAGAGCATTCAATTTAAAGCATTTGACACATATTTAAGGGTATCTTTGTGATGTTGCACAGTAGGAGATGGACGGAGCTTAATTATTTCTGCGTCAGAGTTTTGTAAGGTTGCTGCAAGTTGATAACAACATTAAGTTATGTTATTGTATATGTGAATTCTGGACAACATGTTGCGCGTTGCGTAGATTTGAGAATTAAGGGAATGTTCTGGTTTATGCTGAAAGTATTCAGTTTATAGCATTTGACACGGATTTAAAAGTATATGTGTGATATTGCACAGGACGGTGCTTAATTATTCGACCGACATTTTTTGAATTTCCTGCAACGTAAAGAAATATAAAAGTAGTACAATTACTTATGTCAGTTTTGGGCAATATGTTATACGATGCGCAGATTTACGCAGTAGATGTACGGAGCTTAATTATTCCAGCGTGAGAAGTTTGTAAGGTTGCTGCAAGTTGATAACAGCATTAAATCATATTACTGTACATACGAATTCTGACCAATACGTTGCGCGGTGCATAGATTTGGCAAGTAAGAGAATATTCTAGTTTATGCTGAAAGTATTCAATTTATATCATTTGGCACGTTTGGTACTTAATTATTCAAGTGACATTTTTTGAGGTTGCTGCAACATATATATATATATATATATATATATGTCAGAATTGGTCCATATGTTACGCGGTGCACAGATTTGGCACGTAAGGAAATGTTCTGGTTTATGTTGAGAGTTTCAATTCATAGCACTTGACACAGATTTAAGGGTACATGCATGTTGTTGCAGACTAGGGGATGTACAGAGCTTAATTATTCTAGCGTCAGAATTTTCTAAGGTTGCTGCAAGTTGATGACAACATTAAGTCATGTTACTGTATGTATATGTGAATTCTGGTCAATATGTTGCGCGTTGCATAGACTTGAGATTGAAGAGAACATTCTGGTTCATGCTGACAGTATCCAAGTCGTAAAATGTGTCGCATGTCTTATTGCATAGTAAGAAATATACGTCGCTCAATTGTACACGCGACAACATTTTCTCGAGTTACTGCAAATTAACCGTTTGAGTCCCCTGCTTAGGTTTCATGTCGAAGAGTTTCACTACTTTTATCGCGATGCGCATTGGTGATAAGCGCACAATTTTACTGTTAATTATTTTCCGCATAGTTACTCTTTTCAGTTTGAACCATATGACCAATATACATATTTTGTCTCTAACTTCCGTTACTTTAAATTATACTTATGTTATGAACGCGGTTTACGTTGTTGCTTATTTGATAAACACGTTTTACGTTTTTCGACATAAATTGAAGTAAACGCTATCGGTCTCGATATTTGTTGACAAATTTTCTGAACTACCTTTGGGACTCAAATAGTTTAGAACATCAAATAATGCTACGGTATACATGAATCCTGATCAGTGTATAACACGATGTATAGAATCGGGAATTAAGAGCAGGATTTCTCATAATATACGTTCCGTTGAATTGTTGAATGTTTTGGCTCACGCTGACTATGAATATGCAGCTCGCGAATGATATCGCGGATTCAAGGATACACGTGCGGTATTACGCGCTGAGCAAATTGATTGATGCATTGGTTGCTGCAAACTGATAACGACATCAAATAACAGTATTGTATATGAACGTTTTCTTCCACGTGTTGCGTGGTTTATATTTTCGGCAATTTAGAGTTCGGAATTAACAAAGCATTTCTATTTCGCTGAATCGTTGAATATTGGAAGTTATGCCGACGATGTTTATCTGGTGAAATATGCCGTGAATTCAAGCGTAGGCGTACAATATCTTACGCAGGGGCGAATATATATAAACTGCTCATAATTATTCGAACAACATTTTCTGGGGTTATTTCTAATTTATGCAGAAGTTACCATAATATTACTGAGTATTTAAATTTTTAACAATACGTTACATATGTATATATATATCTATAATTGTATATATTACTGCAACTGTATATTATATATATAACTGTACAACTGTTTATATATATTAATTGACCAATTACGCTAATATAACTTTGGAATACTATTTAAATAAAAAAAAGAGCATGCGTGTATTAATCTAAATAATAAAATTTAAAACATATGTAATTGTGTGTCAAAAACATATTTTCATTCACAACTATGTATTTCTTCATTGGATCTCAACATGAAATAATGAGTTTATGATAGCTAAAATATGATATTTTACTTTGGTATTAGAGTTTATCTAAACATCTACGAAATACTGCGCCGATATTCTTCCATTTGATTATTTTAATCACTGTTAACAAGATTATAACGTTTCAATGATACATTAAAACACAATGGAATAATAAGAACTGAAAAACGACGAAAGCTTTCCTGGTCTTACCGAATATATATGTTTACTCAGTCTTTAAATGTTATCTGGACTACGACAATGTATCCTAAGTAGCACGTAAACTGCATTGTGACACAAGATATAAAATCCATAAAGTCCATTCACACGTTTATTTGGCCCGAAATTAATACCACGAGTACGGCTCGTGATATTCACGTTTGGCCCGAAATGTCGATCACGAGCCACATTCGTAATATTCACGTTTGACATGCAATTAAACCACGAGTCTGACTCGTGATATTCAAATTTCGCCTAAAATTTTCATCACGAGTTAGACTCGTGATATTGACGTTTGACATGAAATTAAACAACGACTCTGACTCGTGATATTCACGTTTGGCCCGAAATGTCGATCACGAGCCAGATCCGTTATATTCACGTTTGACATAAAATTGAACCACGAGTCTGACTCGTGATACTCAAGTTTGGCCTAACATTTTCATCACGAGTCAGACTCGTGATATTGACGTTTGACATGAAATTAAGCAACGACTCTGACTCGTGATATTCACAAAAATGTCGATCACGAGCCAGATCCGTTATATTCACGTTTTACATGAAATTGAACCACGAGTCTGACTCGTGATATTCAAGTTTGGCCTAAAATTTTCATCACAAGTCAGCCTTGTGAAAATAGTCCATGGAGTTAAAGACACTTTTAGCAGTTTTTCTGATTGCTAGCATTTTTTCGCAGGTTACTGGCCGTTCGGCGTGGTCTGGTGCAACATTTACGTAACTTGCGACGTTCTGGCGTGTTCGGCGAGCATAATGCATATGTGCTTCATCTCGCTCGGCCGTTACTTGGGCATCAGGAATCCCCTGCGAACGCGTCATACGTCGACGAAACGGCTGGTCGGCTTCAAGATCGCAGCCGTGTGGTTCCTGGCCATGCTCGTCTCCAGTTACATCACAGTATTAGGTAAACTAGATTTCGACCAATTTTCCCCGCCCATATTGAAAGCAAATTCTCAAACTCCGACTAACCGCCACAATCTCGTACGCGCGTCGGCGAACGGCCATTAGTGAGGAAATGTCTTTTGCTCGCCCAAGAGTGGAAAGTGGGCGGATATTACAGGTTTTTTTAGTAATATACTATGATTGTTGCCTTTGTCATGAAATTTCGTTCATTTTACAAAGATACGAGGAATTTTTTGTAGAAAAATAAACAGCGTACATTACATTCATAGTAACAAGTTTTAATTAACCAGTTAACTGTGGCGCCCTCGTTTAAGAGTGCGCAGCGTTTTGTGTCGCCATAATCGAGCCATGACGAGTATATTCGTCAATCACAGAGTAAGTTGCACTGGTAAGAAATTGGATGAGAAAGATGGGTTTATTTTATAAAATTGAAAATGTTATTACTAATATTTATTTATTTGGTTAACATAAGCATATATTACATACATATTAAACTAAAAACGCAATAAAATAAACTTCGGGCAGCAACTATCAATAGGCGGAAGCGCCTGGTCAGCGGCAAATATTGACCATTTTGAAGTTATGTATTATAAATCAACTTTTTGACTTTTGCCTTTGCTCCTTTTAGGTTAACATCTAAAAATCATTATCGTCGCACATAAATAAATTCATTATGCGAACTGGTAAAACTGTTTCAAAAGCATACGGGGACGCATGAGTTCATCTCAAACTGTTTATGTTTTTTATTTGTTTGTTTTATTCCGGCATAGCCTCAAAATGTTCTAAACGTCTTGAAATTTGAGAATATGTTTTGGTTTTCTCAAAAATTGCAATTTAAATAGCCAATGGTCACTGCTTTATACGCATGACGAGTATACTCGTCAATACACAAAATCGTGTCGCTTCTCCATGACGAGTATACTCGTCAATCACAGTTAACTGGTTAAGGTACGTGAATTGGTGAGGAAATGTCTTTTGCTGGCGTAAGAGTAGAAAGTAGACGGGTATTTAACGTTTCTTTTTGTTATTTGCTACCATTATCTTTGTTTTGATATTTTGTTTGTTTTATAAAAGTACGAGGAATTTTTTTTGTAGCAAAATAAACAGCATATGTACATTATATTCATAGTAACAATTTTTAATTAAGATACTTATTGTACGTGAATTGATCAGGAAATGTCTTTTACTGGCGCGAGAGTGGAAAGTAGGCGGATATTGAACGTTTTTTTAGTTATGTACTATGATTGCTATTAAGTATGATTGTTGTCTTTGTTATAAAATTTCATTAGCGAACATTTTCAACACACAACACAAATTTCAACAGCGTACATTACATTCATAGTAACAAATTTCAATTAAGATACATGAATTGGTGGGAAAATATATTTTGCTGGCGCGAAAGTGAAAAGTAGACGAATATTACAGGCTTTTTTAGTTATGTACTATGATTGTTGCCTTTGTCATGAAATGTCGTTCGTTTCGTAAAGACAGAAGGAATTTTTTTGTAGTAAAATAAACAGCGTACATTACATTCATAGTAACAAATTTTAATTAAGATACTTATCGTACGTGAATTGGTGAGAAAATATCTTTTGCTGGCGCGAGAGTAGAAAGTAGACGGGTATTTAACGTTTTCTTTTGGTTATTTACTACGATTATCTTTGTTATGAAATTTTATTCCTTGCATAAAGGTACGAGGAATTTTTTTGTTGCAAAATAAACAGCGTACACTATAATTATAGTAACAAATTTTAATTAAGATACTTCTCGTACGTGAATTGATGAGGAAACGTCTTTTACTGGCGCGAGAGTAGAAAGTAGGTGGATATTGACCATTTTTTTTAGTTATGTGCGTTCCTGGCGTGTTGCATGTCATTTAAACTGATCATGAAATGGACGTTATTTTTTTTTGTTACTTTCCTTAAACAGGTCAGCAAATCCTAATCAAATGCTCTTACATAGAAGTACGGTTGTAGCCATGTAATAACATTTCATTCTAGCATCGTAACGTCAGATTACAGTTTTAAACAGATTAATTGACCGGATACGTAAAAAAAAAATATTGCAATACCATTTATAATCACGGTAAGAATAAAATAAAATATGACATACTGTAACGAAATAAATATTATATATTTTTAATATATAATATTATAATAAAATTTTCCAGACACTGCAATAAAAAATGTCTTCAATTTTTAAGGTCATCTTTTATTATTTATAAAAGGAATTCTCTATGCTCATTTTGATACTATGAAAATACAGAAAAATTTCCGCATATGTTTTTTTAAATGACTGCGGTAATTTAAAGTAACATAAACATGACATGACTTTTGTTGTTCACACGCAGTTGATCCTGCGATAAAACTCATGTTTTTCGACAAATGAAAGGTGAACAAATTTATTATACCTAACGAGAACCATTTATTAATGCGTGCACAGATTGCAGAACACGTTATCACAGTGTACTAATTAATTACAATAAAACATCCCCTCGCATTACTAAGTAACGAGAGCGCGAAAGCAAATAAAAAACAAAACACACGACTCCATACATTACAACACTGTTTTTATCCTTAATTCAACCTTTACCACCTTTCAAAACATTTTATCGAATCACGTCGCGTTTCCCAAGATCCCAACAACAAACATACTTCATCCACCACGTCTTCAATAATCACTCCGCCCTTTAAAACATTAACAAACACCCAACGGGCACCATAACGCAATTTCGCAGTCCTGAAAACGCAATAATAAATTCGCTCGCTCATCGTTTGTACCGTTTACATTCACATAAACAAATTAGCCTGTCGTACCAAAGGCGCCCATTAATACCGCGTCTCCCCAATAACTTGCTTTTAGCAAATTAATTTGTCAACCGACGAGGGCAAACCGAACATCCCGCACAAAGCCGGACGTAATGAGATATCGCAAAATATTCGTAGGATTATAGATTGGGACGATATGACTAAGCGATGTTAACTACACAGAAGGGCTATATTTAGAAAGTTACACTATTACACGTACGTTAATACAAAGCACTAAACTCTATATTTTATTATCAGATGTTTCGGATCACCTAGTAGTTTGCCGAACGTAGTGCAGCAAGTTAATTTTGTGCGACTATTGCTGGTTGGGTATTTATTAGCGAGTACTTGAGATTTGCATATATACATATCCTGTATTTAAAATTTGAATTTTACAAAATTTCACAAATTTTATATACGTGTATATGTAAATATCCATAAATATCATATACAGGATATACACATTTATGGATATTTTATGGATATTTAAATATCCATAAATATCAATTGTAAATATCATATATATATAGGTAAATTGTAAAAATATATATATATATATATATATTTACCCACACATGCATGCTTTTCGACGTGTCCTTAGGCTCAGTGCTCCATATTTGTTAAATATAAATTAAATTACAACGCTTTACAGTACAATGCCTAACACACACACATATACCTACGCATGCATATTTTCCTCCGTGAAATAGTAGGTCCTCAAGTCCAGCGCTTCGTTATTTGTTAAATATACATTAAATTACAACGCTTTACAGTACGCTGCCTAACTGACACACATATACCCACGCATACATACTTTTCGGCGGATCCTCAGGTCCAGCGCCTCGCTGTTTCTTAAATATACATTAAATTACAACGCTTTATAGTACACTGCCTAACACACACACATATTTACGTTCGCATGCATACTTTTCGGCGCGTCCTTAGGCTCAGCGCCATATTTGTTAAATATAAATTAAATTACAACGCTTTACAGTACGCTGCCTAACAAACACACACACATATGCATACTTTTCGGCAGGAAATGGCGAATCCTTAGACCCAGCACCTTGCATTTCACTCACCATGCATGGTTGCTTATTCATTCTCTCTCTTATACGCATATCCGTATGCACGCAATGACATTCGCACAAAATCACATATCCCACGTATATATACAAAACCATATACATATGTATAATGACTATATATATCTATATATATTTATATGTACATAAAATATTCATAGATTCCGGACAGTTGCTGCGTCAATTCTCAATATTTTGCCGACGTTTTGCAGTCGTTCCAGTCTGAATCATCAAGACAGGAATCCAATAATATAAACAATCATCGCCGCGAAAGCCTCAAATTTGAAATGTATATGAAATATATGTACAATATATACAACATCACATATCCCACACATATATACAAAGTCGTATACATATTAATATGTACATAAAATATTATTAGATTCCGAAAGTTTCCGCGTCTCTTCTCAGCATTTTGCTGACGTTTCGCAGGCGTTCCAGTCTGCATAATGCAGGCAAGAATTCAATAATACAAACAATCACCACCGCAAAACCCTCAAATTTAAAACGTATATAAAATATATGTACAATGTATACAAAATCATATACATATTATTATGTACACAAAATATTATTAGATTCCGGACAGTTTCCGCATCAATTTTCAACATTTTACTGACATTTCGCAGACATTGCAGTTTGCATCATGCGGGCAGGAATCCAATAATACAAACAATAATCGCAGCGAAACCCTCAAAGATATAATATCATATATATATATATATATATATATATATATATATATATATAATCATACGCATATTAATATACACAATCATACAAACAATAATCGCCGCAAAACCTTCAAATTTAAAACGTATACAAAATACATGTACCTACATATTTTTTTAAAGAAACGTGCTTTGCAATACATCTATTTTTGTATGGTGGTGCAAATTTCGGAGGTGGAAGTATAATTGACATAATTTATATCCGTAACTTCGCATCTTTATATTACATATATTTTTTTTTTTAACACTAAACGTAATGGTACTTTACACCTACCTATTCTTACGATGAGGGGTCATTTGACCCCTTATGAAATAAACGTTGATTCTCAGAAAGAAATTCCTAATTTATTAAAGCGAGAAATTTAATAATTAGATGATGTATAGATTTTAAAGTAAATTGTGGAAGGGGTAATTCGAGCCCGCTTGGTACGTTTAGTGTTAAAATTTTCAGGTATTTCGCCATGACGCATACGGTGCGTCATCAGTTTTGTCAGAAGCAAATATTAAAATGTTTGGCCATGACGCATACGGCGCGTCATCAATTGTCGCGGAAGCAAATATTAAGAAACATGCTTTGTAACATTCATATCGACTTCCACAGCGATGTAAAAATGTCCCCGCTACGGGTGCACCGATCGCAAAGGGTTAATTTTCTCGAAACAACAAAAAATGGACTTCCATCACTTTCAAAATAAACGGTACAATTCCTAATATGAATTCCCGATTATTGCGCACATGCTACATGATTGGCCCGAATGAGTTAAGTGCGCGACATAGTACGCTTCCAGCCACGCACACGCGTGCACAGACTTTCGCACCGCTCACAAATATTCTAATTAGCCGCCGTCGAGTCATTGAATTCGGCTTTCCCGATATCCGCCGCGTCCAATGTAATTCCGCTTAGGGCAATCCCGTAATTCAGCGGAACAAACGGAAAGTGCCGGAAGTTCGGTACAGCCTGGCATCGAAATCCGATAGGCGCATCGGGACTTTTTTCCGGCCAACCGTAAAATCCGTAACATTATCGTCAAGCCGTTAACGAAACGACAATCTTTAATCGAGGCCAATTAAAATCGCATACGCCCGGCGATCGTCGATCTCCGAAGCGAAAAATGCTCGGTGTCGTGTCCGTTTTATTCGCCGATTAAATCCGCGAACGAAAACCGATATGGGGGGCAATTATGGATTTCGCCTGTTTTTTGCTACGAATCGACCGCGATTATTTGCACGTCGGCATCGATCGGATGAAACTAAAGTGACGCGTGTTTACGAGGATGCGGCTTGTCGGACTGCCTATCATGCAGATTTCGTATTTATGGACCGGATATAAATGAGGCGCATTAGCTGCGGCGGAAATTAACATTTCTTCAGTTAAATTAATCTTTATTCACTTCATCAGCTCGAAGTAGTATCAAGTTAACCTTTCGCAATTTGATTATTATTCAATAACGAAAATAGAATGATCTGGATTGTCTACAGTGGAATGTAATACGGTATTACGGCTGTTATTGACGGCAGAAAAAAAAGTTCTGTAACATCGAATACTCGACTGCAAGAACCCATAAGCACTGCGTAACATATGCTGCGAGGTGTTGAATAAAGTAACACACGCTGTAACACGGAAGCTTTATTTTTCAAAGCAACCGTCCCTTTTGCCGTTGTCGCTCGCTTGAGAACAGCCCAGTTCTGATGTCGAACCTTTCGACTTGTGCTCAGCTCGAGTCAGAAACCTCCCAGAGGAGACCTCGAGTTCGCAATTCAGAGACATTGCTTGCTCCACATCCAGACCAGATATTCCGATACAACCGATTCTGATCCCTGCGCGATCGATACTGTTACTACAGCTACTGTTCCGAGTTAAAAATAAGACTTCTGAGATGGGATGGGGGTAAGAAGAGAGTTTGCATGGTCCACCCAAAACACTGTTGCGATGCACACACCACAGAGGTGCGGAGATGTGAGGCATTAACCCATTTGCATCATCGCTCTAAATCCGCAATCTTACTCAAAAATCCAACATGCGCACCTAAACGTTGCCGATACCAGCATGCGCAAGGAAAACTTTTAGTGTTTATTCTCGTTAGAAATAGTGTTACAGGGTTATTCAAATTATTGTATATTCCTCGTATTTTCCAGAACTATTTTTTGGACTAGTCCCACGTTGAAAAATAATTCGAAAACATCGCGCCTGGACATTCCATTGGCGTTGATGGTTACACCGCTTACGGCAGTAAAATCATGTAATATTCGCATACAATTTCGTTTTTCCCATAAGAAATCTCCAGTTTCAATAATATCATCTTCACTACTATCTATTAGAGCTATGGTACGTTTACGCTTATGGGATATTTGCACTTCTGTGCTTGAATCGGAATCCGAACTGTAATTCATTATGGTAACCTAATTTTGTTAAATTTTATTATCTATTATTTTTCTTTATTATTTTATTATTTTGAACTTACGTCCAGAAAAGTAAGAAAAATAATATTTTACACAAAAGTCTTTATTGTTTGTTTATCGTACAGACTCTTTAACGATTACTGATAAGCTGAAAACAAAAATTATTGTGTGCGGATTTATCCGCTCCCGGTGACAATGGTCAGTGTTTGTTTGCGGATTATTCCGCCAAATGATGCAAATGGGTTAAACAAACCGAAAGTGTGTGTTCGATTTGTGCCTCACGCCTTAACTGGGGAACAAGAAATTGCTCGTATTGAACATTGTAAGGACCTTATTAAAACAGCTAGACGGAACCGCACATTCTTGGAATTTGTTCTAACTGGTGATGAGACTTGGTGCTTCAACTATAATCCTCAAACAAAAGACCAAAGTGGTACGTGGAAGTCCCCATCCTTTCCAAAATCGAAAAAATTCTGTATTGATTGATTATGTAAGGCGCAACGAAGTTCTAATGATAGTTCTTCATTTACGCCAAATGAAATAATGCAAGAAAATTATTTGATAAAGAAGGCATCTGTATTCATCTCGTACATTGATAATTCTGGCTGTAATAGGTAAAAAATCGAAACGATTAGGGACCCAATTCGAATATTAGCATATAATATAGAATTCGAATATATGCGTCCATCCAAAACCACTTCCACGTCCACTTCAACTTGAAGCAGTTAGCAGTCGAAGGCTTGATTAGGAGTGCGAAACGGTTTTTAACACTAAATACCCCACTACCGGTCAAATTTACCGTTTTTAAACTTTTATACAACTTACACGTATTTGAATGTTACCATATCGCTAACAAACTGTATGACTTTTCTTAAATTATGCATACAATATATTCTTCAGTATTTACTTCTAGTTTATTTTTTCTTCTTTCTAAGAAATATTTGTAGTCGGTCCATTTGACGGGTCGAGAAAATATTTTATTTACTGTTTTAAATATGTAGGGATTTATTTTCAGTGGGAATAAAATGGATCAGGTGCACTAACAAGCACGTAATAGTAATAGTAATATATTTGAAAAAACGATTCTAGTTCATTCTCCCGATCGTACGAAAACTTGTCAAGTAAAATATCATAAAGATTACAAAACTACGAAAATCTGTTCGAGATGCGAAAAATGTGTGTGGCAAATGTTCATCTGAAACCAAAATAATTTGTAAAAAATGCAGTGAAGCCGAATAAGATATATATCTATATAAATAAAACTTTAATTTAATTTTTTTTTCATAAATAATTTTACATGTGCATAACGTTAAATTTAGTTTATTAATCAGACGCACTGAAAACTAATATTCCAGAAATGTGTTATATGAGAAAAGAAGTTTTGGTTTTTTAAGTTTATAATTATAATCACATAAAAATAAATTTCGATCGAAATATTATCAAATAATTCAAATCAAAATTCTTCGTTTTACATACATTCAGTAACAAACTAACCATTTTCTACCTTCAATCATACAAACGTTAATTTTTTTACTCACCGATCATTTTCACCGAATGTACTAGGAATAAGTAACAAAAAGTTTCGGTAGGTTTAGTGTTAATGACCGGTGGTTAATTACACGTGAAGTGGTGGGATAAGATTTGTTGAGATGTAGCAATAAAACGATGAAACACAAGGAGTGCAGAGTGTCGAGCGACATGTAATCAGATGTAATTCGTTTTTTGATGTCACTCGACGAAGATGTTTTTTCCTTGCGCCGCGGTCTTTTTTTCTATCATTAATAACAGTCGAGAATTTCAGGTGACGTGTTTTAGATGCCCCATCGTGTGTGCTGTGCTGTTCTTTTCGTGACATTTTACAAAGCGTTTTCTTTGTAGTTCGAAGCCTGACCTAGGCACCGTAAATCATTATATTGTGTGACTCTACGTGTTACCGATTTTTATGTGTTTTATACCACTTGGCGTTTGGCGCTTGTATTTTTTGTTCGAAAATTCGCATTCATCGATTTGCTTGGACGTTTTTTAGACTTGGGTAATTAATACCCGAGCAGCGACTATTTTGCATTTTATTAGTTCCGTGGGAGACTTTTTTCTCAATGCAAAATAAATTGATGTAATAAATATGGTAATGAAAGGTCTAGATTGACTATGCAAATGAAATTGTGGCTGCACTTTGGTCAAGAAGTTAATTCATTTGGAGTGTCGATTAGATACAATCTTTTAATTCGACACTTTGATCGTGTGATCGGGAGAAGATATTTTTTTTTTTAAATTAAATAGCAAAGAGGAAACGCAGGAAAATTAATTAAATTTATTTCAATTTTCTTCTTATATCAATATCAATAAAAATTTTCGAATAAAAATAATTATATTAATCTCTAAATTAGTCTATTAATCTACTTAAAGCATAACTGCAATATCTACGGCTTTAAAAAATGTTTTTCTTTATCTTTTTCAATCAAATTAATTTAACTTTCTTCGCATATGAATAAAAACCTTTTAATGAAAGTCATAAGTTACGACATTCACAGTTTTAAAAAATTCTTTCCCTTTTCTTTCTTCATCAAATTTGTTTAAACGATCCTGTTTCCTCCTCATTGTAACACAATTTTTTTTTATGTTAAGTACTATGCTATGCTAATGTTTTTTTTACTTTGTGGACTGTTTTTTTTTTAAATATAAATAAAAATATTCCGATAAAAAAAATATATGTTAGTATTTACTTAAATCATAACATTAACAGCTTTAACGAAGTCTTTCCCTTTTGTCTCTAAATCAAAATTATTTGAGTTACCTTGTTTCCCTTTCAATATAACTTAATAATCAAAAACAATATTTCCTGACGATCTAATCAATGTTTCGACACGTAGAGTTCAAACGTGCGTAATCAACATACTTAACAAGTAACTAATTTTCTGCCAGACGTACACTCACAATTTAATTTACGCAAACAAAGTAAATCCATTTACACTCCCATCAACAAATTTTCAGCCATTTGCGCTCGCGGAAAATTTTTCAAAAAGACTCTAGCATGTTGCAAGGGTTTTGATAAACTTTTTGAAAGGTGGATCCACCGGAAATGGGTTAACCGAAGTAACGAACGACACGCGTTCGGCCTCATTCTCGGGAAAGACGTTTCAAACTGCTCTACGCCACGTCAAACGGGGAAAATTATCGGCAAACGTCAATTTCACCTGTCAGTTACAAAAGCCTCTGGCCCTTTACGTAAACGCGTCAGTATTAACGTTTCTTTTCATTCAATCGCGGACCGGCGATATGCAGAGAATGACCAATTGTTTAAAAAACTACTTTTCAACGGAGAGTTCAGTCAGCCATCCGTAAAAGTAGGTCCCATTGAGTAGTTAAGAGAAAAGGTTATAGCATGTTAATTTGTAATTTTTACCGTTCGTTAAAAAAAAATATGTTTGATTCGCAAGCGGAATGTCTATTTGTAGAGGTTTGAAACAATAATGTCACATAAACACAATAATATGACACAATACGTCACATAATAAGAAAATGGCAGAAATGGAATGATTTATTACATTTTCGGTAATAAAAAATGAACTCTCATTCTACGGAACTTTGAAAAGACATTATATGAAGAGAATTACTTGTGATAGGAGTAATAAGAGAAAATGCGGGCGAAATATTAAGCCATTCTAATTGATCGTTTGTGGATAATCGTACAAACAAAATATTAAGCAATAAGGATATGTCAGATAACTAAAACAAATTAAGTTTTTTATACAAAATGTGTTGTTTTTTTCATAAAATAAAAAAGCAGTTGTGCGAACGGCATTGCCAGTAGTAGAGGCAGTAGAAGCATGTGTTAACTAATTGACAAGCGCACTATAAAAAATTTCTAATTTTCTGTTTCTTTGACGCCAATCTAAAACTGTGTGCTTTCATACAATTTTTATGTCATCTGATGCGGATTTTTAAACCGTTTTCTGCCTGGCCAACATATACTTCACCGCATACGTTCCCAGAAATTTGCCAGGCTCCATAGGTCAATTTCTCTTCAATTCCTTCCTCGGGAATTTCAGATTGAAAAATAATTAACCATTTAAAAAATGTCCAATTTAAATTAATCTGACAGTGTACAAACCTTGTGGTTTTATACTAGATATACGTCGGCTAAACAATTTCGTACCACTCAACTATACACCAGTTACATTCTTTTCTTGTTCGATAATTGTCCCGAATTCCCAGGAATTTTCCAGATTACATAGGTCAATTCTTTTTCGGGAATTTCAGATTGAAAATTAATTAACCATCAAAAAACCATCACCTTGGGCTTTTATACCGAACATACATCAGCTAAACAGTTTTGTGCTTGACCATTATACACTAGTTACATTCTTTCCCTTTTGAACAATTGTCCCGGATGTTCCTATTCCAAAATCCACTGTATCAATTAATTGACCGACGCACGCAGCAAATCCGCTCGCTTTCCCTTTGTGACCGATTCTTCCCGCCCTCCGATACGCGCCATTGAGCTGGGCCTTCAGCATTTCTCGTTACACGTAATCCCGGGCGCTCCTCTTTAAAGTTCGCTTTGTCCCGCAGAAAATGAAGTCCCGCTTGGCGCGGGATCGCAAGTTAGCCCAATAACGCACGGCCCTCCGCGATGCATAACGCTTTAAGTAGACTCCGAAGCCGTAATACACGCTGGGCCGATTTCACGGCGGCGAACTTTCGCGGAAAAACTTTCAGGCGAAGTTCGACTCACGACTCGCCGCCCGTAAAACGGACGGGAGGAAAGCAATCTTCCGAGCTACATCTCGAAAAGGCCGTGGCGATCCTTTGTGCGTCCGACGAGGATGATTGGCTCGATCGACGAAATGCATCGATGCGTGGGGGTTAAGTAATTTGACGCAACATCTTGATCGACGATTATGGGGATGTATGGGATACGTGATTTTGTGGGTATTGTAGATGTATTTTGTATACGTTTTCAATTTGAGGGTATTGTGACGATGATTGTTTATATCATTATATAATATATAAATGCTGAGAATTAACGCGGCAAGTGTCCGGATTCTAATAATATTTTATGTACATATATATATATATGGGATATGTGATTTTGTATATATTGCACACGTATTTTGTATACGTTTTAAATTTGAGGCTTCCGCGACGATGATTGTTTGTATTATTGTGTATATTAATATGCATGTGATTATATATATATATATTATATATATATGATTTTATATATTTGAGCGATTTGCTGCGATTATTGTTTGTATTATTGGATTCCTGCCCGCATGATGCAAACTGCAATACCTGCGAAACGTCAGCAAAATGTTGAGAATTGATGCGGAAACTGTCCGAAATCTAATAATATTTTGTGTACATAATAATATGTATATGATTTTGCATATATTGTACATATATTTTACATGCGTTTTAAATTTGAGTTGACAAAATGCTGAGAATTGACGTGGCAATTGTCTGGAATCTAATAATATTTTATGTACATATTAATATGTATGCGATTTTGTATATATATATGTGGCATATGTGATTTTGTGTGTATTGTACATATATTTTGAATACGATTTAAATTTGAGGATTTTGCGGCCATAATTGTTTATATTATTGGATTATTAGATCTTTTGTGCGTCCGACGAGGATGATTGGTTCGATCGACGAAATGCATCGATGCGTGGGGGTTAAATAATTTGGCGCAACATCTTGATCGACGATTATGGGGATATATGGGATACGTGATTTTGTGGGTATTGCAGATGTATTTTGTATACGTTTTAAATTTGAAGGTTTTGCGGCGATTATTGTTTGTATTATTGTGTATATTAATATGCATATATATATATATGTATATATATGATTTTATATCTTTGAGGGTTTCGCTGCGATTATTGTTTGTATTATTGGATTCCTGCCCGCATGATGCAAACTGCAATACCTGCGAAACGTCAGCAAAATGTTGAAAATTGATGCGGAAACTGTCCGAAATCTAATAATATTTTGTGTACATAATAATATGTATATGATTTTGCATATATTATACATATATTTTATATGCGTTTTAAATTTGAGTTGACAAAATGCTGAGAATTGACGTGGCAATTGGCTGGAATCTAATAATATTTTATGTACATATTAATATGTATGCGATTTTGTATATATATATGTGGCATATGTGATTTTGTGTGTATTGTACATATATTTCGAATAGGATTTAAATTTGAGGGTTTTGCGGCTATAATTGTTTATATTATTGGATTATTAGATCCTTTGTGCGTCCGACGAGGATGATTGGCTCGATCGACGAAATGCATCGATGCGTGGGGGTTAAGTAATTTGACGCAACATCTTGATCGACGATTATGGGGATGTATGAGCTACGTGATTTTGTGGGTATTGTACCATGTGTAATATAAAAATGTGAAGTTACGGATAGTATTGGATTGGCAACTAAGTGATTGCGCATTTCAAATAAGAAGGAAAACTCTTAATTTTTGTTTAAAAATATAACTTTATTCAATTAGATACTGTCCGTTTTTGTCGATGACCTTTTGCCATTGTTCTGGCAGTGTCAAAATTCCACGTTCGTAACATTTCTGATCTTTACTATCAAAAAACTGAATTAAATGTGATCTGACATCATCAGCGTTATTAAACATTTTACCATTTAAGGAGTTCTGTATGGAACGAAACAAATGGTAGTCTGAAGGCGCAAGATCAGGGCAATATGGTGGATGTGATAAAACATTCCAACCCAGTTCCAATAATTTTTGGCGAGTGATCAAAGAGGTGTGGGGCTTTGCATTATCATGGTGGAAAACGACACCCTTACGATTTGACAATACCGGCCGCTTTTCTTGAATTGCATCGCTCAGTTTGGCGAGTTGTTGAACGTACACGTTTGAATTGATCGTTTGGTTTTGTGGCATAAGTTCAAAGCACAAAATTCCTTTATAATCCAACCAGACTGACAGCATAATCTTTTTTTGGCGAATCTCTGCTTTTGATGTCGTTTGGGCTGGTTCATCTTTTCATCACCCACGATCTCTTCCGATTTACGTTGTTATAAACTATCCACTTTTCGTCGCCAGCAATTAGGCTTTTCAGAAATGGATCAGTTTCGTTGCGTTTCAGAAGCGAATCGCAGATGCTAATGCGTTGCGTCAAATGAATTTCCTTAAGCTGGTGAGGGATTCATAAATTGAGTTTCTTGACATAACCAAGCATTTTTATTTTTTTTTAATGTATGTATGCGATAGATTGAGCTTCTCCGCAATATCACGTGTTGTACTATGACAATCTGAATCGATAATGGCCTTCATATGGATCTCACCGACTTCAACTGGACGGCCAGATCATTGAGCATTTTTCAGTGAAAAATCACCAGAACGAAATCTGGCAAACTAATTTTGACACTGCCTTTCTTTCAAGGCTTCATTTCCATATACGGCACATAATTTCTTTTGTGCTTGCGATGCGTTCTTGCCTTTTCGGAAGTAATACAATAAAATATGTCTGAAGTGCACGTCTTGTTCTTCCATTTTTAAATTGGGATAAAAACAAAACTAAAGCACTAATCGATATAATTTTTTTGTTAAATTAAAGGTAGAAGTCCAAATAATAAGAAAAAAATATAAGTTAGATGCAATGACCACGTTAACAAAACAAAAGAAAGTGTAAAGTCCATCTATCGACAAAATACGCAGTCACTTAGTTGCCAACCCAATAATTATGTCAATCACTCTTCCATCTGCGAACTTTGCACACGTTACTTCATGCTACAGTACGTGTTACTTCAGATTACTGTTATTGTTTCTGTTTATGAAATTTACATGCTTTACGTAATAGTAATAGAATAGTAATCAAATCGTAATAATAATAGAATAGTAATCAACCACATGCCACAACCCGAATTAACGTTACTGAGTTTACTGAATGAACTGAGAAAATTCATGCAGATGCATGTTTCAAAAGAACGGGAAAAATCGGTTGCGAGATACCATAGGGCTTGCAGCAAAGTTCCGCTGAAGACATTACCGGAGTCGTACCAAGTTTCTCTAGAAACCGCCCCGAGCACATTGTCAAGTTTCCACTCGTTTTGCATTAATAATGTCGTGCACTAAATCATATTTATCTACATCGACGAAATAATTTTGATTATATGAGAATACAGTAATGAGAATGCAGAAAGGGAAACTACAATTATTAATGAACGCATTTATATGTTGTACAAAAAGTCACAAAATTCTCAGAAATTGTATCATTATACACATAATTTTTTTTCTAATTGAAATTAAAAAGCAGTCAAAATGACTTCCTTGGGCAATTTAGTGTTAAAGCCCCCCGTCAGCAGAAGTTGTTCTTCAATCATCATTTGTAATGAGAATGCAGAAAGGGAAACTACAATTATTAATGAACGCATTTATATGTTGTACAAAAATTCACAAAATTCTCAGACATTGTATCATTATATACATAATTTTTTTTCTAATTGAAACTAAAGAGCAGTCAATATGACTTCCTTGGGCAATCTAGTGTTAAAGCCCCCCGTCAGCAGAAGTTGTTCTTCAATCATAATTTGTAATGAGAATGCAGAAAGGGAAACTACAATTATTAATGAACGCATTTATATGTTGTACAAAAAGTCACAAAATTCTCAGAAATTGTATCATTATATACATAATTTTTTTTCTAATTGAAATGAAAAAGCAGTCAAAATGACTTCCTTGGGCAATCTAGTGTTAAAGCCTCCCGTCAGCTGAAGTTGTTCTTCAATCATCATTTGTAATGAGAATGCAGAAAGGGAAACTACAATTATTAATGAACGCATTTATATGTTGTACAAAAAGTCACAAAATTCTCAGAAATTGTATCATTATATACATAATTTTTTTTCTAATTGAAATTAAAAAGCAGTCAAAATGACTTCCTTGGGCAATCTAGTGTTAAAGCCCCCCGTCAGCAGAAGTTGTTCTTCAATCATCATTTGTAATGAGAATGCAGATTTATATGTTGGGAAACTACAATTATTAATGAACGCATTTATATGTTGTTCTTACAAAAAGTCACAAAATTCTCAAAAAGTCACAAAATTCTCAACATTGTATCATTATATACATAGTATTAAAGCCCCCGTCAGCAGAAGTTTTTTTCTAATTGAAATTAAAAAGCAGTCAAAAAAATGACATTATTCCTAATTGAAATTGGGCAATCTAGTGTTAAAGCCCCCCGTCAGCAGAAGTTGTTCTTCAATCATCATTTGTAATGAGAATGCAGAAAGGGAAACTACAATTATTAATGAACGCATTTATATGTTGTACAAAAAGTCACAAAATTCTCAGAAATTGTATCATTATATACATAATTTTTTTTCTAATTGTATCATTATTGAAATTAAAAAGCAGTCAAAATGACTTCCTTGGGCAATCTAGTGTTAAAGCCCCCCGTCAGCAGCATTTAAGTTGTTCTTCAATCATCATTTGTAATGAGAATGCAGAAAGGGAAACTACAATTATTAATGAACGCATTTATATGTTGTACAAAAAGTCACAAAATTCTCAGACATTGTATCATTATATACATAATTTTTTTCTAATTGAAATTAAAAAGCAGTCAAAATGACTTCCTTGGGCAATCTAGTGTTAAAGCCCCCCGTCAGCAGAAGTTGTTCTTCAATCATCATTTGTAATGAGAATGCAGAAAGGGAAACTACAATTATTAATGAACGCATTTATATGTTGTACAAAAAGTCACAAAATTCTCAGACATTGTATCATTATATACATAATTTTTTTTCTAATTGAAATTAAAAAGCAGTCAAAATGACTTCCTTGGGCAATCTAGTATTAACTCCCCCCGTCAGCAGAAGTTGTTCTTCAATCATCATTTGTAATGAGAATGCAGATAGGGAAACTACAATTATTAATGAACGCATTTATATGTTGTACAAAAAGTCACAAAATTCTCAGACATTGTATCATTATATACATAATTTTTTTTCTAATTGAAATTAAAAAGCAGTCAAAATGACTTCCTTGGGCAATCTAGTGTTAAAGCCCCCCGTCAGCAGAAGTTGTTCTTCAATCATCATTTGTAATGAGAATGCAGAAAGGGAAACTACAATTATTAATGAACGCATTTATATGTTGTACAAAAAGTCACAAAATTCTCAGACATTGTATCATTATACACATAATTTTTTTTCTAATTGAAATTAAAAAGCAGTCAAAATGACTTCCTTGGGCAATCTAGTGTTAAAGCCCCCCGTCAGTAGAAGTTGCTCTTCAATCATCGTTTACACAGGCCTTCTCGTTGCAGGTATAATAAACCCATTAAACATAATGCCGCAGCCTGGTATCTGCGTGATAAACAACCGCGCCTTCTTCGTCCTGGGCTCGTTGATCGCCTTCTACATCCCTATGATCGTCATGGTGGCCACTTACATCCTGACGGTGCAGCTTTTGCGCAAGAAAGCGCGATTCGTCGCCGAGCACCCCGAAAGCGACCAGTTTCGTCGACTGGGGGGCAGATACGCATCGGCCAAACCTTCTTCTTCGACGTCAACTGCCATGCCCACCGCGGTTACGACGGCTTCCAGATCCGCCACTCTAGCCAGCAGGCAGACCTGGAGAACTTTCGGCAGCGGTCAACCGAGCGATACGTAAGTTCGTTATATCACGTTGTTTCGTTGCAAGCCTGGATGGAAGGTTTAACACTAGGTTTACGGACGTTTCTTATATACCTATCTCTACGAGCACCCGTCAAATTGACGGGTAGGTGAAAATACGTATTTACATTAAAAGATCAATTTATTCAAACTATGTCTGAGTTGAACAATATAAGGCTTCACGTAAAAATAAAATATTAATAAATCAAGATTTTTTCCGAATATCTTTTCGATACGACATTCAGTTTGCTGCATGCTTTGAGTTTCGAATGACGCGAGGATCACTCTGGTAAGCGAGTTCGTTCAATACGAAGTAACATGACACCCGAGCCACACAATTCGCTTTGTCACATTATCGAGGCGCTATTGAGATAATGAGTTGGGGGCATCTTAGACTTTTCTTTCACTCTTATATTTACTATTGGAGGAATAATTTTACAAACGAAGCAAGTATATAAGGATTGTTTACGTAATCAGCTAACCCGTCAATTTGACGGGTTTCGTAGAGATAGGTATACCACATACAAATTTCAAAATTTAGAAAGCTTAAGGAAATAATAATAGGTACACAACTTTGCCCCCGCCGTTTTTTCCCTTTCGTCCAATGCAAAAAACGGCGGGAGCAAAGTTGTACACCTAATAATTGTGTGTACAAGCTCTTTTAATGAAATTATGAATTTACGAGGCAAAGTAGCTAAGATTATTGCTATGGTTTTTTGCGTGTTTCATTTCAAAGTTTGAAATCCGTCAAATTGACGGGTCCCGTAAACCTAGTGTTAAAAACGCACGACCCCGAGACATTTCGGTAGAGGCGAAACTTGGGCTACGGTGGTTTCGGAGAAATTGGTAGTTGAATTGTTTAAAACGGGGTCTTTGTATATGTGGTTTTTGATGGAGAATACAAGATATGATGGGTTACGGTAAATTATGAGTTTGGATGGTATTTTACGTGAACATCATAGCTTAACCCATTCGAGACCGATTGCACACCGTGTGTGCAATTGATTTCCGAGGCTATAAGACGGCATTTTGACCGCATTTTCATTCAGTGAAATAATAATATAACACAATAATTATGTAAATTTTTTTCATACTTTTTTTTACATTTTATCAAAATAACAAATATACATGTACTTTATTAACTGAAAATGCCATTCAAATTTTTCTCTTGGAAAGCGTTTCATTCCAATCAACCAATTCATTAAACTCGTACATTTTACAATGCCGAAATTTCGGCGCTACCTTCGTTTCGTAAAATTTTGCATAAAAAAAAACTTATGTTTCATACAATCCTCCACTTTAGTTAACCCATTCGAGACCGATTGCACACCGTGTGTGCAATAACAGTAATGTGCAATTATCAGTTATTCTGAGTAAACTAGTCGTCGAAATAAGATTTTCCTTGAACTAATGAAATCTGCAAGGTACAGGAACAAAATTTGGCATTGGTTTTACTGTGTACCAAAAATCTAAAAATTATTTAAAGCCTTTCTTACATGTAAAATACTATGAATTGCCGACAGTCCTACAAAGAAGGAAAATATAAACGTAATAATTACTCTTGTCCTGCTTGTGTCGGTAATCCTGGATTATGTTTGGGAGAATGTTTCAAGCGCTACCCTCAACCAACTAATGTGTAATTAGTTTACGATCAGTGTACTATTTGCTAAAAGTGTATTTACAAATTATATTTCCTTTTTTATTACTGAGTTACATTACTTTGTTATCTATAGACATTTTTCTAAAAATTTATTTCTGGTTTGTTATTTTTTTCATTATTCAACTTATCTTTTTTTAACTTTTTACTAGTTTTTAAACATTTACTTTGCATTATATTCTGTTCTTTATTATTGAAAACAAAATAACGATTTTATATTATCTAACTATTTTTGAAATAAATGTTCATAAATTTTTTAATGATGTATTTTCGTTTTACCTTACATTGCGCACATGGTGTTCAATCCGTTCCTCGCAATAAAAATTTTCCGAGGAGTTGATTGTTTGCACACGGTGTGCTTGTGTATATGTGAATTTTGATGGGTGATTTCCATAGTAAACATGTTTTTTTATTAAAAATGAACAATATAAAGAAAAAAAAAATGTTCACTCTTGGGGACCGTGTTCGAAAAAAATCGTCGTCTCGAATGGGTTAACGAAACGAGTCTTGATATGTGATCGTCTATGGTAGATTAGTTTTTTTAATAAAAAATTTTCAGGCGTAGAGTTTTGTGATATTTCAAGTTTGTTATAAGATGGTTTATGAGGAATTGGCAGTTTTGGTAAGATTTCGTGCATATGCTGTTTTCACGTGGTAATGAGAGTTGGGGTGAAGTAATTTGGAAGAAATTGTTTACAACGGGGTCTTGTGTATATGTGGTTTTTGATGGTGAATATAGAATATGATGAATTACGGTGAATTATTAGTTTTTACGGTATTTTAGGTTAATATGGTAATTTAACGAAACGAGTCTCGATATGCGATTCTCTATGATAGATTAGTATTTTTAGTATAAATATGTTAAATATATTTAATAAGAAATTTTGAGGCACGAAGCTTCGTGAAATTTCAAGCTCGGTATACGGTAATTCATAATAAATGGGTAGTTTGAACGGGATTTCGTACACGTCGTATTTTGACGCGGTAATGAGAATTGACGCACGATGATTTTGGACGGAATAGTTTGCAACGGTGTTTTGGGGATATGCGATTTTTAATGATGGAACTAATTTTAATAAAATGGATTACTATTTTACATCAATATTACATCGATTACATCGATATATGATAATTTATGTAAATTATTATTTTTGACAGTGTTTCGTGTGTATGAATAATTTTAATGTGGCAAAGAGTCGTGAAATATGTCACTCCACTACAAATTTTCATTTTTAATGTTATCGGGTGTATATATTATTTTAACGTGTTAACAAATTTAGTTATCCTTGGTTTATGATAAACTGCCTTTTATAATGGTATTCCACATATACATCATCTTTTAACGCGGTAACGACTCTTGATATAAAATCATTTACAAAAAATCATTATTTATAACTATAAAAATGGTACTCCATCCCATACACCAGTGTCTAAATATCATCCAATTTTTAGGACTCGATAATATTTAAAATATGAATAATTTCTTATATTTTCAAATATATGTCACTGTGTACTTGTTCCATAAAATGTCTCGTAGATTAGTACTCGATGATCGCGCATTATTTGACATTTAACATGGTAACTCCAAGCGTACCACGCGCGAATGCATGTTGGCTGGTTTAGTCATCGTAAATAATGCAATATGTCAATTAGCCAGGCAAATCAGGTAAACCCATCGTAGCACAGCATTATTCCAATATTGGTTTACTTACGCACTATGACAAAACAGCAAAATCAGAACTGCCCACAATATAATCTGATTAGCCGTAACTGAAATAAAGACCTGTGTATTCACGATCGAAAAACGGAGACACCAAATGGAACTCTGCCCGGTTCTAGATCTCTGTTAAAAGTAAGCGACATGTATACTCGTTAAACACAAAGTATGCATAGTGGCTATAAGAATTAAATTGCTATATATAGAATTATCTATATAGAATTAAATTGCTTTCTTACAAGAATTGCTTTAAATAATATCGTTCCCTGCGGAATTACTAAACTTATTTTAAAAACTACCCTCAGAATATATTAGTCATAACGTTAATGAATATGCAGATTTTTAACTCCCTACATGTATTTGTTTTTAATTTCCAAACGACAAAATCGCCGATCTTACGGTAAGTTTATGGGAAATAACACGCGGTCATTTAAATATCAACTAACATCCATCCTACGCAAAATGACAAAACAAATGTCGGTGATCTATGCATTTAAAACGTCCGAATTTTCGCCGACCGTACAGACAACCGCATTAATTCAATTAAAAGTTTGCCCATTAGTTACAATGTTAATAAATATGCCCTACATGTATTTGTTTTTCATTTCCAAATGAGGAAATTGCCAATTTTAGGTTAAGCTTACGGGAAATAACATGGAGTGCTAAACATATTTTAAAAACGCCCCTCATAATATATTAGTCATAACGTTAATTAATATGCAGATTTGTAATTCTCTACGTGTATTTGTTTTTCATTTCCAAACGAGAAAATCGCCGGTCTTACGGTAAGCTTATGGGAAATAACATGGGGTACTAAACTTATTTTAAAAACTACCGTCATAATATAATAGTCATAACGTTAATAAATATGCAGATTTTTAACTCCCTACATGTATTTGTTTTTCATTTCCAAACGAGAAAATCGCGGGTCCCAGGATAAACTTATGGGAAATAACATGCGGTCATTTAAAACTTATCGATTCCGCGCAAAATGACAAAACAAACGCCATATTATATTAAAAGAATTTTCGCCGGCCATACGGACAACATTAATAAATATGCGGATTTTTAACTCTCTAAATATATTTATTTTCTATTTCCAAACGACGCATCGCCGATCTTACGATCAGTTTATGGGAAATAACACGCGGTCATTTAAATATCATAATATAACATCGTTAATAAATATGCCAATTTTTAACTCTCAGTAAATGACAAAATGCATCGCTGTTCTACGGAACATTTCATTTAACTGTCAACTAATTTCGTCTGCCAAAATGACGGACGACGGTATTAATGCAATTAAAAGTTTGCCTATTAGTCACAATGTTAATAAATATGCGGATTTTTAATTCCCTACATGTATTTGTTTTTCATTTCTAAACGAAAAAATCGCCGGTCTTACGGTAAGCTTATGACAAATAACACGCAGTCATTTAAATGTCAACTAACATCGATCCCACGCAAAATAACAAAGCAAACGCCGGCGATCTATGCATTTAAAATGACCGAATTTTCGCCCGCCGTACGGACAACAGCATTAATGCATTTAAAAGTTTGCCCATTAGTCACAATGTTAATAAATATACCGATTTTTAATTCCCTATATGTATTTGTTTTTCATTTCCAAATGACAAAATCGTCGGTCTTAGAGTAAGCTTACAGGAAATAACATGGGGTACTAAACTTATTTTAAAAACTACCCTCATAATATATTAGTCATCACGTTAATAAATATGCAGATGTTTAACTCTCCACATGTATTTGTTTTTCATTTCAAACAAGAAAATCGCCGGTCTTAGGGTAAGCGCATGACAAATAACACGCTATCATTTCAATATCAACTAACATCGATCCCGCGCAAAATGACAAAACAAACATCGGTGATCTATGCATTTAAAACGTCCGATAACAGCATTAATGCAATTAAAAATTTGCCCATTAGTCACAATGTTAATAAATATGTAGATTTTTAATTCCCTACATGTATTTGTTTTTCATTTACAAATTAGAAAATCGCTGGTTTTAGGGTAAGTTTACAGGATATAACACACAGTCGTTTAAATGTCAACTAACATCCATCCTACACAAAATGACAAAACAAACGCCGGTGATCTATGCATTTAAAACGTCCGAATTTTCGCCGGCCGTACAGACAACGGCATTAATGCAATTAAAAGTTTGCCCATTAGTCACAATGTTAATAAATATGCGGATATTTAACTCCTTACGTGTATTTGTTTTTAATTTCCAAACAAGAAAATCGCCGGTCTTAGAGTAAGCTTACGGGAAATAACATAAAGATCTAAACTTATTTTAAAAACAACCCTCATAATATATTAGTCATAACGTTCAGAAATATGGGGATATTTAACTCTCCAGATGTATTTGTTTTTCATTTGAAACAAGAGAATCGCCGGTCTTACGTTAAGCTTATGGGAAATAACACGCGATCATTTAAATATCAACTAAGTAACATCGAACCCGCACAAAATGACAAAACAAACGCCGGTGATCTATGCATTTAAAACGTCCGAATTTTCGCCGGCCGTCCGGACAACGGCATTAATGCAATTAAAAGTTTGCCCATTATGACGGTGTTTCGCTTCTTAGCGCTTAGAACCCCCGACTCTTCCCCCATCACCCCTCGAGGCTAATAAACCGCTACTCGTTTCGCATTTCTTTCCTTTTACCGGGCGAGCGGAAGGAGAAAAGCATTCGGCCATTCATTAAACGCGACCGTTTAATTTCTGGAGAGATCGCCCGGAGAACTGGAGCTCGGAGGGTGAGTTCCGAATGGAACGAGATAAACGGCGTCTTTCGGAACGAAAAAGTGCGCTGAGTTCAGGATTGAGAGTTGTTCCGTGCTATTCTTGCCGAACGTACCGTCGACTGTGGAAAGACGAATTTTTTGAAGACGTTTCGGAAGACGGATACGAGTCGGTCGTTTCTTGGCCGAGAAGAGGCAGTCAAATTTGTTCGACGTAACGTTATTTTGTTTTTCCGAAAGTAAGAGCCTTTTAGTGGTTGAACAGTTTTTCTTTTAGTTCGTGTAAACAGGTTACATGCTTTGAGATCGTTGAAGATCAAATCATCAAGGTGATAATATTAAAAATTGTAAAGAGACACATATTGATACATATATATATTAATACTATATTGTTAATAATATAATATATATACACGTATATAAATATATATTGATATTACGTATTTATTTATCACGTCCGACATTATTTTGTTTTTCCGAAAGCGGAAGCCTTTTAGTGATTGAACGGGTTTTCTTTTAGTTCGTGTAAACAGGTTACATGCTTTGAGATCATTGAAGATCAAATCATCAAGGTGATAATATTACAAATTGTAAAGAGACTGTTAATAAGTATTAGCAAAAGTATCAGTCCACGTGTATAGAGACGCTTGGGTTCCCTTTTCAGGAATCTGCAAAATTCGGTTATTATGTATAATAATATTGTACATTTCTTTTGTATTTTATATATTGATGTTATATATTACGTACGACATTAGTATAAATACATAATATATATTAATATTACGTATTTATTTATCACGTGCGACATTATTTCGTTTTTCTGAATGTGAGAGCCTTTTTGTGATTGAAAGGTTTTCTTTAAGTTCGTGTAATCAGGTTATCTTCTTTGGAATCGTTGATGATCAAATCATCAAGATTACGATATTGTAAATTATAAAGAAAGTGCTAATAAGTATTAACAAAAGTATCACTACACATGTGTGGGGGCGCTTGGGTTCCATTTTCAGGAATCTACAAAATTTGATTATTATGTATAATGCTGTTGCACATTTTATTTGTATTCTATATATTGATATTATATATTACGTACGACATTATTTTGTTTTTCCGAAAGTGAAAGCCTTTTAGTGGTAGAACGGTTTTTCTTTAAGTTCGTATAATTAGGTTGTATGCTTTAGGATCGTTGATGATCAAATCATCGAATCATCACAGTAGTGATATTGTAAATTATAAGGAGACTATTAATAAGTATTAGTGAAAGTATCACTACACGTGTGTAGAGACGCTTCGGTTCTCTTTTCAGGAATCTGCAATATTTGGTTATTACGTATACTGTATTTGTATCTGATATATTGATATTATATGATATTATTTGGGATCGTTGATGATTACATCATCAAATCATGAAGGTAATGATATTGCAAATTATAAGGTGACTGTTAATAAGTATTAGCAAAAGTATCACTCTGCATGTGCAGAAACACTTGGGTTCTCTTTTCAGGAATCTGTAAAATTCGGTTATTATGTATAATGATATTGTACATTTTATTTATATTTTATATATTGATGTTATATATTACGTACGACATTAATATAAATACGTAGTATATATTAATATTACGTATTTATTTATCACGTGCGACATTGTTTTGTTCTTCCGAAAGTGAGAGCCTTTTAGTGGGTGAACAAGTTTTCTTTTAGTTCGTGTAAACAGGCTATATGCTTTGAAATCGTTGATGATCAAATCATCGAATCATCAAGGCATTGATATTGTAAATTATAAAGAAATAATAAATATCAGCAAAAGTATCACTCTACATGTGTAGAGACACTTGGGTTCCCTTTTCAGAAATCTACAAAATTTTGGTTATTATATATAATGATATTGTACATTTTATTTGTATTTGATATATTGATATTATATATTAGTATATACGACATTATTATAAATACGTAATATATACTGATAATATCATATATTATCAATATATATTCCGTATTTATAATAATGTAATATTATTATTATACACATTTCCACGATATTTATCGTATTTATTTATATGGCAATTAAGTGCGCATAATTAATATTTTGTTTTTCTGAAATTGTACAATTATCGATTTACACTTGGATGAACATTTTTCAAATAACCGCGCGTGTAATTAGGTTATATATTTTGGGATCCTTCTTTGCACTTTTCAGGGGTCTGCAAATTTTCTTATCATGTATAATGATATTGCGTATTTTTGACGTTCTTTTACGGTCAAAGAATTTCGTGAATGTACGATATGATTACCCATAACAATAAGTCTTCGATAAATATTAATGAAAATATTATTTTACGTGCTTTGGGACCCTTGAGCTCTTATATGGGAATCTCCAACATTTTTTAGACATATTTAGATGTTAGATAAAGTAATAAAGTTTCATATACTCGTGAAGAAGAGGTCCAAGCGTCCCAATGCACACAAAATAATTACATGAAGTTCTAAAAACAACATTTTCACCAGAAAAGCGTTATTACTTAAGGAAAGACATATTTTGTTACATGAGAGCTTGTGTTTACGTAAATATAATTTGGAGAAACTCTATCTTGACTCAACGAATACCCTTATTTCCACTTTTACGTTTATCGCATATGGCAATTAAGTACGCATAATTCAAACGCTTTTTGAATATTCGTGGCACCCAAAAGATTGTACAATTATCCATAAACACTTTTATCTGTACGCGTCTTGCGAAAATTTCAAGTAACCTGCCCGTCTAAATCTATTTTTCTTAAAAAACCCAAATTTTCTTCCATAAGACTTTGTGTTTACGAAAATGTAATTTGAACAAACTCTATCTTGACTCAACGGATACCCTAATTTTCACTTTTACGTTTATCGCATATGGAAATTAAGTACGCATAATGCCAAACGTTTTTTGAATATTTGTGGAACCCCAAAGATTGTACAAGTATCGATGTACACTTTTATCTGTACGCGTCTTCCGAAAATTTCAAATAACCCGCGCGCCTGAGTCTACTTCGCTCTCTTCATGAATGTTTTTTGCAATTACTAAAAATAGCAGCGTGATCGTTCGGGTTTTCGCAGCGACGTCGCGGATCGGCGTAAAAAATGCAAGACGTCGGGCGAGAGGACGATAAAAATGGAGAGAGAGCCGGAAAGAACAGGAAGATGGGAGGAAAATCCGCTTCACTCTTGACTCTCATGAATAAGTCGAAACATAACTGCGAGAGTGCTTCCGATTTTGCCGTAATCCAACGAACTGCGCTAGTGTGAAATGGCCTAGTTGCATTCAATGCATTTTCCTGTCAATCCCAATCCGCGATTCATGCCGTTGCCTCTCGCGACAGTAATCTTTCACATCCACGAAACAGCTTACGTTATTTAATAATGCATAGGAAAAATGTTGCTGCTGGTACTTCTGTCGGTAAATTGATTTATTGCTAAGTTTGATTATATGTTATATAATATATTCGACTTGAGGGTTCAATACTGATTGTCATGAGCAGAATATCGTTTTTCAATTATGTCGAATTGAAGGGATTACTGTATCATACGTTATATCATAAAATATAAAAAAAAAATGTTGGTAGTACACCTATGGATACATTTATTTATTGTTAAAGATGCTGATTAGGTAGAATCTTTCGACTCGATGTTTCAATATTGATAGCCATGAGCAGAAGACCGTTTTTACCATCACGTTAAATTAAAGAGATTACTGTGCTATACGTTATATCATACTGTATAAAAAAATGTTGTTAACACACATGTCGGAAAATTTGTTTATTATTGAAGATGCTGATTAAGCAGAATTTTGATTTGATTTGACGGTTCAATACTGATTGTCATAAGCAGAAGATCGTTTTTCAATTATGTCGAATTGAAAGGATTACTGTATCATACGTTATATCATAAAATAAAAAAAAAATGTTGAGAGTATACCTGTGGACAAATTCATTTATTGTTAAGGATGCTTATTAGACAGAACCTTTCAAATCGATGTTTTAATATTGATTGCCATGAGCAGAAGACCGTTTTTACAATCACGTTAAATTAAAGAGATTACTGTGCCATACGTTATATGATAGTGTATAAAAAAATGTTGCTAGCACACATGTCGGAAAATTTGTTTATTATTGAAGATGCTGATTAAGCAGAACCTTTCGATTTGACGGTTCAATACTGATTGTCATGAGCAGAAGATCGTTTTTCAATTATGTCGAATTGAAAGGATTACTGTATCATACGTTATATCATAAAATAAAAAAAAATGTTGAGAGTATACCTGTGGACAAATTCATTTATTGTTAAGAATGCTTATTAGGCAGAACCTTTCGACTCGATGTTTCAATATTGATTGCCATGAGCAGAAGACCGTTTTTACAATCACGTTAAATTAAAGAGATTACTGTGCCATACGTTATATCATAGTGTATAAAAAAATGTTGCTAGCACACATGTCGGAAAATTTGTTTATTATTGAAGATGCTGATTAAGCAGAATTTTGATTTGATTTAACGGTTCAATACTGATTGTCATGAGCAGAAGATCGTTTTTCAATTATGTCGAATTGAAGGGATTACTGTATCATACGTTATATTATAAAATTAAAAAAAATGTTGAGAGTATACCTGTGGACAAATTCATTTATTGTTAAGAATGCTTATTAGGCAGAACCTTTCGACTCGACGTTTCAATATTGATTGTCATGAGCAGGGAACCGTTTTTACAATCATGTTACATTGAACAGATTACTGTGCCATACGTTATATCATAGTGTATAAAAAACTGTTGCTGGCACACATGTCGGAAAATTTGTTTATTATTGAAGATGCTGATTAAGCAGAATTTTGATTTGATTTGACAGTTCAATACTGATTCTCATGAGCAGGAGACCGTTTTACAATCATGTTAAATTTAATATATTACTGTGCCATACGTTATATCATAATATTTAAAAACTGTTGGTAGTACACCTATGAACAAATTCATTTATTGTTAAGGATGCTTATTATGTAGAACCTTCGGCTCAACGTTTCAATATGGATTGTCATCAGCAGGAGATCGTTTTCACAATCATGTTACATTGAACAGATTACTGTGCCATACGTTATATCATAGTGTATAAAAAACTGTTGCTGGCACACATGTCGGAAAATTTGTTTATTATTGAAGATGCTGATTAAGCAGAATTTTGATTTGATTTGACGGTTCAATACTGATTCTCATTAGCAGGAGACCGTTTTTCAATTATGTCGAATTGAAGGGATTGCTGTATCATACGTTATATCATAAAATATAAAAAAAAATGTTGATAGTATACCTGTGGACAAATTCATTTATTGTTAAGAATGCTTATTAGGCAGAACCTTTCGATTCGATGTTTCAATATTGATTGTCATGAGCAGGGAACCGTTTTTACAATCATGTTACATTGAACACATTGCTGTGCCATATGTAATATGATAATGCATAGAAAAAATGTTGCTGCTGCTACTCCTGGCGGCAAATTTATTTATTGCTAAAGATGCTGATTAAAGAGAACCTTTCGACTCGATGTTTCAGTACTGATTGACATCAGCAAAAGATCGTTTTTCAATTATGTCGAATTGAAGGGATTACTGTATTATACGTTATATGATAATGTATGAAAAAATGTTGGTAGTACACCTGTGGACAAATTTATTTACTTTTAAGGATGCTGATCAGGTAGAAGCTTTCGACTTGACGGTTCAATACTGATTGTCATATAAAGAGACCGTTTTTCAATTATTTCGAATTGAAGGAATTACTGTATCACACGTTGTATAATAATGTATAAAAAAAATGTTATTAGTATACATGCCGGAAAAATTGATTTATTGTTAAGAATGCTGATTAGGCAGAACTTTTCAATTTAACGGTTCAACACTAATTGTAATGAGCAGGAGAGCATTTTTACAATCGTGTTAAATTGAAGAGATTACGTTACATCAATACGTATAAAAAAATGTTGCTGCAAGTATTTTAGTAAACATTTTTTCAATTATGTTGAATTGATGGGATTACTCTACCACCACATAGTCATCATGTAACAGTTATTTTAAACATATATTGCATATCATTCGTTATATTGTAATGCAAAAATGCAATTGTGGCTGATATTTCACTCAAAAAATTAAGTAATATTAAATATTGCATAATTAATATTATACAATATGAATATAATAGAATACAATACAATATAATATGTATATAATATTTTATCCATACAAAATATCAGACATTACATCACAATGTATAAATGCATTTGTGGCTGGCACCTCACACCAAAAAAATTCATTAATATTGAATACGCTGATATATGTTATATAGAAGGTTTATTTTGAAAGTGGTAAAAATGTTAGTCAATTGAAAAATATAAATTAATTATACCAAGTCTAGCAATGTTTCTATTAATTTATAAATATGTAAATTAATTATAGAAATTTCTTTTAGGCGAATTTTAAGTTGAACAAAGCGTTATCATTTTTTAACATATTAAATATTAACTAGCTTTAAATAAAAAGTTTCCACTAAATCAATCACAAACTATGTCATACCTCATTTTTTTTTAAATAGACTTGCACTACTTTCAAAATAAACGGTCCGAATGATAGTAATATAATTATAGGTTCGCATACAAATGACGGCCCAAGCGCGTTTGTTTAATTAGTTCGCGAATAAAAACAGCGCATAAAATGGAACAATAGGCGACCCCTGCAAATGAGGCGCATTGTGGTGAGGGTTTTATGATAGGCTGGTGATGCGTTCAATCGAAGTACGGTTTGGAAAAGGTGTGTGTGACAGGGAAGAAGAAAGAAACGTATAAAGTAAAAAGGAGTATCATTAGAGAATTGGAATGCGGAATATTGGGGCACCGGACCGCCAAAAAATTAGAAGATGAGTATCAGCGAGAAGTGATCAATAGAAAAGACGCAGTAGCGTGGAAAGAAATCTTTTGGGTCAACTACCACGACGTAATCTTTGTTTTGCAGGAATCCTTTGCGTCGATCACTATATTGCGACTTTCTGCTTGGGGCACATCGAGAGTCGATTTTTACTAGTAATTTATCATTTATAATTTATTATTCGTAATTTATTATAATAATTATTACTAGCCAACTGACTCTATAGATTAATTTGCAAAAGCCTACTTTTTCTGTGTAACAACGGCGAAAATTACAAAACCAGATATTTGCAACTAATATAACATCTTCAGGCAATTTTAGCTTTATAATTTTATTTTCAAACTTTACACCCAACGTATCTTTTTAAGCACTGATTACCGTCTCAAGTTTCATTAAAAATTAATTAAACTCGCCGGCAACGCTTCTTGATATATCACAATCGCTCAATGTTTTCGAATATCAAATAAGCGTTGATCATATTTTTGTTCAAAGAACTTTTTCAACAAAAATTCCGTTATATGGCGTTATCTTCACCTTTAAATTTCATTACAATGATTCCTTGTTAGAACGATCCCAAAAATACAATTGTCCGTACAATATCATCTCAAGGCAAAATGATTTGCAAAATTATATTGGTGTACCTTTCTGTATCATTTTAACAATTACGAAGAATGTAGCACTATATGTACTCGGATGTTATCGGAAAAATAGAGTTCAAAATTTTACCATTTACCCTCTTCCAAGAAAGAAATGTTCATAACATTAATAGGCTCTGGATTACATTTGATATATGTTACAGTAAAATTTTTTATTTGCCATTACCATAACTTTTCTCATTTTATTACCTCATCCAATAAATTAAGAAGTGAATTTTCCTATTCGATTACTTCATTCACTGTCAACAAAATGATAACATTTACAACAACACACTTAAAAAAAAGATTAAAAAAAAACGTAACCCCCATAAAGCCTTATCATGTTCCTATTCCATATATACTTTCATATTTAACTACCAAAATCTCCTCGTTACCGAAAAAAATAAAATTTACAATATTATCATTTAATCCATCTTCCAAAAAACCTCTCACAACACCCGCTGCCTGTGTCCCTACATGTTGTCTCTACAACCACTTATCCGCTTATTTTATTCACTGTCAACATAATTATAAAACTTTAAAAATACAAATAATAAAAAAAACAATATCCCAATAAGGCCTTATCATGTTCGATTTTGATACATAGTTTCATACTCAACTACCAAAATCTCCTTGTCACTAAAAAAATAAAGTTTAGAGTATTATTATTTAATCTACCTCACCAAAAATATCATAACACCCCCATGTCCCTACAATTTATCCCTACAACCACTTTTTTTTTAAATTTCCTCGGCTTTTTTTCACTGTTTCTATTTTCCTATTCTATTACTTTATTCACTATCAACAAAATGATAATACTTCAACAATACACTTAATAAAAAAAAAAACATAGCCCCAATAAAGCTTTATCATGTTCGATTTTCACACGTAGCTTCTTACTCAACTACCAAAACTTCCTCGTTATCGAAAAAACAAAATTAACTATATTATTATTTAATCTACCTCACCAAAAATCTCATAACACCAACAACCTATGTCCCTACAATTTATTCCTATAACCACCTCTTTTTTTAATTTCCCTGGCCTCATTCACGCTTTTCCTCGCACATTTACGACTCAACCTCTCGACCATCCTACCTCGAATAATAGTTTCCCTTCGAAGCCAGCGGAATAAAATAATATAAAATATCCCAACGCATCAGCTATCACCGTATCTGTCGACAGACGTCTCAGCCGTGTTTTTGTTTTCCACAGTAGGTGCCCCGGCGAGAGGGTTGGCACGTCGGGCCAGTCGCAATTGAATTTCACCCTGAACGGGAGCGGGAGTCCAACGGGAAGTAGCAGTGGACCCACGATCGCGTCCAAGCTGGATCAGGCCACCCAAACTCCGGAGAATATCGCCAGGGAGACGAAGAACTTCACTCTCAGACCGCTTAGACTACAGCTTAACGCAGCACCGCCGACACTCAATCTCAGGTAGTTATCTAGTCTAAAGATGGGGGTGCGAAAACTGTTGCATCGCAAGCAAACAAAGTGAAGTATCTATGGAAAGTGTCCGACGACACACCATCATCGTCTGGTCCTTAACCCCTTGAGACCCGAATTTTTTTTCGTTTAAGACAAATTATTTTTTATACTAAAATTAACTTAATTCATGTGAATGAAGGCAGCAGTATACTTTTTACAGAAATATTTATTTATTTATTTATAATTTGTAAAATAGACATATGGTGCTCTGGCAAAATTTGCAACATTAAGGAGATCCTGAGAAATATTTGTATAAAGAAATAAAATTCGTATTCGTAAAAATAATATATGTAATAAAATGCAGCACGAAAAGTATTATGTACAAGCTCATTTTGCCCATTTCGACTAAATATTGATATATTATCACACAATATTTCATTATGTCATCAATCAATAAGCAGTTATGTTGTTCAGAGTAGTTATCACGTCGTGTACCACTTGTGGTACACGTGGCACTACGATCAGTTCGATCGTAAAAGTGTTCGAAACATATCGCCTAGTAAAGAACATGCTGCATTCGAATCTATTTAAAATAAAAAACGAGGAAACAAAATAATTTCCAAAAAGTACGTAGGAAGACTAAAAACTATAAGAGTAATGACACTTTGTAGCGGTTTCCCGATAAAGCCGTTTTTATGTATCTCTTGCTTTAACAAAACCAATCATTACATATTATTATTAATTATTGTAAATATAAAACTTAAAGAAATCTTTTAATAGAACAATGTGTGTCTGTCACTCTGTGACAAAACGTCACAATTGAAGCAATGGCGACCAAAAATCCAAAAGGTTGACAAATTTAAGTTATTTGTTGTTAAGAACAATATTAAAAAATTAATTTTTATATGCAGACATCAGTTCAGTTTATGGAATACATATTTATCTTCAATTTAAAAAAAAATCAAATCGATTTCTTCAACTATTTTTGAGTTATCGCGGCAAAACTAATGGAAAATACTGTTTTGAGAAAAACGCGACTGAAGTTTGGGAACAGGATTATGTGCATTACCTCACATTTTTAGCATTCCTGAACTCAGCTTTGCGAATATCGAAGCTTTTCTTGCGCCAATATGTTTTTAAAAAATTGTACTAACCGATTATATAAAAAATACAAAAATCGATTTTTTTGACATTTCAAACCTTTCCAGTCCCCTTAAGATCACGAATACGGCTCGTAATATTTATGTTTGGCCTGAAATGTCAATACGAGCCAGCCTCGTCATATTCAAGTTTGGCCTAAAATTTTCATCACGTGTCTGACTCGTGATATTCAAGTTTCGCCTAAAATTTCATCACGAGTCACACTCGTGAAAATACTGCAAAAGGTTAAAAACTGGAGAAAGCCGGTACTGAGCCTCACTTTCCGGTACATTGGTACGTAACATACGTCAACTCATTCGTTCTACAGAACGTGCAACAAAGACGATAAGGGTGCGATCCTCCGCGATTACGTTTTCCGCCACTGCGGGGGTGGGAAGGTCGTTCGGGCGAAATTTGAATTCTGCACGACGCCGCGTGACGCTGCATAACGGGGGAGGCGAGAGATTTTTCCACTTTATCCCGTCGATGCTAGAGTACCAGCGATACTTGCAGTGTCGCGCGCGATAGAGGTTGGAATAGGCGAGAATGGGGAGAAGTTGTTGAGAAGATAGTGAGATGGGAAAAGGTGTACTCCCGAGTCGAATTGATTGTAGAGGGTCGCGGGCACAGGACTTTTGCGTTGTGCAGGGTAGAATGCGAGAGATAGAGTTCGAGGAATGAGTGTTGGCATGAATATAGAGAGATGGGGGAGGGGTGGTCTAGAACTGGTTGATCGGAAATTTACACGCTCGCCAGACTTTTGTGTTGATTGTGGCAGAATATGTATGGGAATTTTATGTTGTGTACGATGGAATACAAGGTGCAGAGGCGATGGAAGCAATGGATGTTGTCAAGAATATACCCAAATGGGGGGAGAGATCTTCTAGCAACTGTTTGATCGGAAATTTATACCTTCGTGAGACTTTTGCGCTGGTTGTCGCAGAATATATCAAGATGGGTGGAAAGATGTAATAACTGATTGATTGGAAATTGACACGCTCCTGAGACTTTTGTGTTGATTGTGGCAGAATATGTATGGGAATTTTATGTTGTGTACGATGGAATACAAGGTGCCGAGGCGATGAAAGCAATGGATGTTGTCAAGAATATACCCAAATGGGGGGAGAGATCTTCTAGCAACTGGTTGATCGGAAATTTATACCTTCGTGAGACTTTGCGCTGGTTGTCAGATAATATTTATGTTGTGTACGATGGAATAAGAGATATAGAGGCGACAAAAGCAATGGATGTTGTTTACAATATATCAAGATGGGTGGAAAGATATTCTAGCACCTCTTTGATCGTAAACAGTTATGGTCATGAGACTTTGGTGTTGGTTGTGATAGAATCTATATGTGAGTTGATTAAACTTTTACACGCTCGTAAGACTTTTGCGCTGGTTAGCGCAGAATATTTATGTTGTGTTCGATGGAATAAAAGGTATAGAGGCAAAAAAAGCAATGAATGTTGTCAAAAATATATCGAGATGGGTGGAGAGATGTTCTAGTACCTCTTTGATCGTAAACTGTCACGGTCATGAGACTTTTGTGTTGATTGTGGCAGAATATGTATGTCAATTTTATGTTGTGTACGATGGAATACAAAATATGAAGGTGATGAAAGCAATGGATGTTATCAAGAATATACCAAGATGGATGGAGAGATGTACTAGCAACTGGTCGATCGGAAATTCACACGCTCGTGAAACGTTTGCGTTGCTTATGGCAGAATATATGTGTATATGTGAATTTTATATTATACTATACGATAAAATACACGATATAGTGTTAAATATAGAGTCAGATGAAACGTATGTTGTCAAGAATATATCGAGATATGTGAAATGTTCCAACATTTCATTGATCATAAAATTCACAGTCATGAGACTTTTGTACTGCTTATCCCATGGTACGTGTGAAGTTTCATGTTGCATGCGATAGGATGCAAAAGATGAGCAGAAAGTTAATTCCAACACTTTATTAATCGTAAACCGACACAACCATAACACCTCAACATTATTAATAATAGAACCCCCGTAAACGTTTGTGTCCTACACCACCGAAAACAAGAAACAAACTTTAACCTAACCAACAACCACATATTATCCAGAACCAAAACTATATTCTCGCACCCCAATGACCAATGACGATCACAGCCACATTTTTACTCTCCCAATAACAAATTACTCGTTAATTAATAGACTTACGACTCATACAAATCAGTACTTTTTTATTCAAAGTATCACGCTCTTTCAGATCTTAATGTCAAAAATATAGGGTTCCATTAAAAAAAATGAAGCTGACCTTGAAATCTCTGAAACGCCTCCACCAAAAGAAAAACATTAATGCATCTAATAATGCAGCCCTTGGAACCACACAAATATAAAAAAAAGTTTTTCATACGATGCGTACTTTAAAAATAAAACCGTTAATCTAATTGTTCTTCTTATTCTTAATAATTCTTCTTCTTAAATCTATTCTTCTAATTATTCTTCTTATTCTAAAGAGTAATCAGAATCATTCAGTCGAACACTTGCGTTATACAATTTACACCCTTCACCCCCGTAAAAAGTCGTGAAGCAGATCGCATTACCACGAGGCTCGATTAGAAAAAAATTCAGCATCGCCAACGTCACGAGACGATGAACTCCATTCAAATTCTGCCTACAAGCCTAATAGGCCCTCGCATAAATCCAGCGCGACTTTTAGCATAAAATTTGGCCGTGCGCGTCGAAATTAGCAGTCGATTCGCTCCTTCTCAGCAGCCTTGCTTTTATTCATCGCGATAACCGTGTCTCGTCCACCGTAGTCGGTCGTACGTAATCCAGTTATGAACGCAATTAGCCGTTCTCGCACATGTTGTGTGCCGGTTGCCCATTCCCGGGCGGGAAATTTCGAATTGGTCGGACGCCGCGAGGCGTTCGGCATTCAGGAGGAGCCTGCTTGAAATTCATAGAGTAACGACATCGTGTCACGCCCGCTCGCCTCTATTGGACTCCGAATTAACTCGGGCCGAAGGTTTTCGACGATCTTCGAATCTTCGGAGGTTCCGCTTCGTTACGGAGACGGTCGGTGGAGGAATGCGGGTGATTTTGGAACATAGCGCGGTAATAAAGATGTCCAAGAAATGTATTTGTATGCATCTTGAATTCATGAACTACGGAAATAAGTATACTGCACAAGAGCAAACTGTGTTTATAAATATTAGTAAGAGTTAAGACAGATTCCAAATTTGAAAAGCTGCGTTTCGTTAGGGAAAGAATCGGTGACGGAATGTGATTGATTTTGGAATATGTGACAGTAATAAGCATACCCATGGAACGTGTTTGTATAGATCCTACATGAATGAATTATGGAAGTAGTTATATTACACAAGAGAAAAAATATGCTCTTAGAGATTACTAAAGAACGATTCGAAATTTCAAATTAGTTATGGAGGGGGTCAATGACGGAATGTGGGTAATTTCAGAATATAGCGCAGTAATAAAAATGTCTGCAAAATGTGTTTGTATGCATTTTGAATTAATGGAGTAAAGAAATAAGTATATTGCACAAGATAAAAATGTGTTCATAGATATTATTGAAGATAAATTCGAAATTTCAGAAACTACGCTTAGTTACGGAAAGTAGTCGATTTGGGAATATGGCGCGGTAATAAAGATGTTGCGAAATGTGTTTGTATGCATCTTGAATTAATGAACTACGGAAATAAGTATACTGCACAAGAGCAAAATGTGTTCATAAATATTAGCAAGAGTTAAGACAGATTCCAAATTTGAAAAGCTGCGCTTCGTTAGGGAAAGAATCGGTGACGGAATGTGATTGATTTTGGAATATAAGACAGTAATAAGCATACCCATGGAACGTGTTTGTATAGATCCTACATGAATGAATTATGGAAGTAGTTATATTACACAAGAGAAAAAATATGTTTTTAGAGATTACTAAAGATCGATTCGAAATTTCAAATTAGTTATGGAGGGGGTCAATGACGGAATGTGGGTAATTTCAGAATATAGCGCAGTAATAAAAATGTCTGCAAAATGTGTTTGTATGCATTTTGTATTAATGGACTAAAAAAATAAGTATATTGCACAAGATAAAAATGTGTTCATAGATATTACTGAAGATAGATTCGAAATTTCAGAAGCTACGCTTAGTTACGGAAAGTAGTCGATTTGGGAATATGGCGCGGTAATAAAGATGTTGCGAAATGTGTTTGTATGCATCTTGAATTAATGAGCTAAGGAAATAAGTATACTGCACAAGAGCAAAATGTGTTCATAAATATTAGTAAGAGTTAAGGCAGATTCCAAATTTGAAAAGCTGCGCTTTGTTAGGGAAAGAATCGGTGACGGAATGTGATTGATTTTGGAATATAAGACAGTAATAAGCATACCCATGGAACGTGTTTGTATAGATCCTACATGAATGAATTATGGAAGTAGTTATATTACACAAGAGAAAAAATATGTTCTTAGAGATTACTAAAGATCGATTCGAAATTTCAAATTAGTTATGGAGGGGGTCAATGACGGAATGTGGGTAATTTCGGAATATAGCGCAGTAATAAAAATGTCTGCAAAATGTGTTTGTATGCATTTTGAATTAATGGAGTAAAGAAATAAGTATATTGCACAAGATAAAAATGTGTTCATAGATATTATTGAAGATAGATTCGAAATTTTAGAAGCTACGCTTAGTTACGGAAAGTAGTCGATTTGGGAATATGGCGCAGTAATAAAGATGTTGCGAAATGTGTTTATATGGATACTATATTAATGAATTATGGAAATAGTTATATTACACAAGAGAAAAATATGTTCTTAGATATTAGTGAAGATCGATTCGAAATTTCAGAGGTTGCGCTTAGTTACAGAAAGGATCAATGATGGAATGTGGTCGATTTCGGATTATAGAGCTCTAATAAAGATGTTGCGAAATGTGTTTGTATGCACCTTGAATTCATGAAAAAACGAAATAGCTATATTGCACGAGATAAAAAAGGGTGTTCATAGATATTAGTGAACATAGATTCCAAATTTCAAAAGTTGCGCTTCGTTACAGAAAGAATCGGTTACGGAATGTGATTGATTTGGGAATATAGGACAGTAATAAAGATACCCATGGAACGTGTTTGCATGGATCCTAAAGTAATGAATTATGGAAATAGTTATATTGCACACGATAAAAATGGGTTCACAAATATTAGAAAGGATTGATTCGAAACTTCAAAGGTTGTGCTTAGTTATGTAGAAGGTCAATGATGGAATGTGGTCAATTTGGGAATTTAGCGCAGTAATAAAGATGTCGGCGAAATGTGTTTGTATGCATCTTGAATTAATTGACTAAGGAAATAAGTATATTGCCCAAGAGCAAAATGTGTTCATAGATATTAGTGAAAATAGATTCGAAATGTCAGAGACTGCGCTTAGTTATGCAAAGAATCAGTGACGGAATGTGATTGATTTGGGAATATAGGACAGTAATAAAGATATGTACAAAATATGTTTGTATGAATCCTATATTAATGAATTATGGAAATAGTTACACTGGCAAAGGTATAAATACGTTCATGAGTATTAATGAAGATAGGTTCGAAATTTCAAAGGTTGTGCTTAGTTATGGAGAGGGTCAATGATGGAATGTGATTTCGGAATATAGCGAAATACTAAAGATGTTTGCGGAAAATATTTGTATGCACCTTGAATTCATGAACTAAGGAAATAAGTATATTGCACAAGATAAAAAAGGGTGTTCATAGATATTAGTGAAGATAAATTCGAAATTTCAGAGGCTGAGCTTAGTTACGGAATGAATCGGTGACGGAATGTGATTGATTTTGGAATATAGGACAATAATAAATATACCCATGGAACGTGTTTGTATGGATCCTACATTAATAAATTATGGAAATAGTTATATTACACAAGAGAAAAAATATGTTCTTAGATATTAGTGAAGATCGATTCGAAATTTCAGATTAGTTATACAGAAGGTCAATGATGGAATATGGGTAATTTCGGAATATAGCGTAGTAATAAAGATGTCTGCGAAATGTGTTTGTATGCATCTTGAATTAATGAACTAAGGAAATAAATATATTGTAGAAGATAAAAATATGTTCATAAATATTAGTGAAGATAATTATATTGGACACGATAAAAATGGGTTCACAAATATTAGAAAGGATAGATTCGAAACTTCAGAGTTTGCGCTTTATAATAGAAAGAATCAATGGCGGAATATGATCAATTTGGGAATATAGCGCACCAATAAAAATACCTACAAAATATGCTTTCATAAATCCTAAATTAATAAACACTCATATTGCACATAACTGCTTTTGGTGGACTCTACTCCTTGCAAATTGCAGAAAGCCAAGAGTAAACATGCGTGCTCGAATCTCATAAGAAGCAACATTCTTTCCAGACCAGACAGAATTGAGGGAGCAAATAATCCTCTCGTGGAATATTATGCGATCGTAACAAATGCACAATGCCGCACGCGAAGATGTTTGTGACATGAAAGCGCAGGTTAACATATTTCACGCCAAGATCACGTAGTATGCTCAAGGGGAAAGGCTGCAAAATAAGTTTATCCTCGGAATTTCGTGCAACGCCTGCAAGCGTACCGTACACACAGTTTGTCCAAAAAAATTCCTGCCAGAGCACACAAGACTATTTATGCGCGTGAATACGCGGCTGATATTTCGGACAAAAATAAGTTTAGCTGGAGATGTATTAAATTGCGTTGAAAGGAAAACGGAGAAAAATTAATTTAGATAGAAAAGAATACGAAGAATTTGGAGAGTTATAGTTTCAGTGACGAACATAAATCGGGTTAAAACCATATTCACCGTTTTCGAATTCTTCGTTTTCGGTTCTGGTGAAATTTATTTTAATCTTCTTCATGGTCATTTCAATTTAAATTTATATGTATTGTAATTGATTTTTATTCGTTTCTGCTTAAAACCGTAATTCATCATATTCACGATTTTTGTATTCTTCGTTTTCTAACTAAAGTTATTTAAATTTTATTCAACTTATTTAAATTTTATGAACTTATTTTTTTTAATTTTATTTAACTTATTTTATTTCAATTCATGTTATGAATTTCAAATTCTCTGTTTCCTATTGTAATTAAATTTATTTCCATTTCACTAATAATACGATTAATGTGCCGAAATATCGAATTTAAATATTTAACATAATCCGTACAATTATTTTGTACCGGAACGTCTGCCACGAATTTAAATAATCAGTCATTGTCATATCCAACACTACCTATATTTGAAAAAAAACGTCAAATATTTAATATAATTTATATAATTATTTTGTACCGGAACATCTGCCACGAATTTAAATAATCAGTCATTGTCATATCCGACACTACCTATATTTAAGGAAAAACATTAAATACTTAGAAGAGTCCGTATAAATTAGTCATTGTTATATCCGACACTACATATATTTGAGCAAAAACGTTAAATACCTAAAAGTCTTATACAATTATTTTGTTGAAAAAAACGTTAAATATATAATCACTCATCCTCTTATCCGAGACACTATATTTAAGAAAAAACATTAAATACCTAAAAGAATCCGTACAACTATTTTGTACCGAAACGTCTGCCACGAATTTAAATAATCAGTCATTGTGATATCCGACACTACCTATATTTGAAAAAAAAAAGAAAACCATTAAATACTTAAAAGAATCCGTGCAATTACTTTGTACCGAAACGATGCCACAAATTTAAATAATCAGTCATTGTCATATCCTACACTACCTATATTTAAAGAAAAACATTAAATACTTAAAAGAATCCGTAGAATTATTTTGTACCAAAACATCTACCACAAATGTATGTAATCAGTCATCCTTTTATCCGACACTATATTTAAGAGAAAACATTAAATACTTAAAAGAATCCGTACAATTATTTTGTACCGAAACATCTACCACGAATTTATATAATCAGTCATCCTCTTATCCGACACTATATTTAAGGGAAAACAGTAAATACTTAAAAGAGTCCGTACAATTATTTTGTACCGAAATATCTGCCACGAATTTAAATAATCAGTCATCCTCTTATCCGACACTATATTTAAGGGAAAACAGTAAATACTTAAAACAGTCCGTACAATTATTTTGTACCAAAACATCTACCACGAATTTATATAATCAGTTATCCTTTTATCCGACACTATATTTAAGGAAAAACATTAAATACTTAAAAGAATCCGTATAATTATTTTGTACCGAAATATTTGCCACGAATTTAAATAATCAGTCATCCTTTTATCCGACACTATATTTAAAGGAAAACATTAAATACTTGAATATAATCCGTACAATTATTTTGTACCAAAACGTCTGCCACGAATTTAAATTATCAGTCATTGTCATATTCGACACAATCTATATTTTAGCAAAACCATTAAATACCTAAAAGAATCCGTACAATTATTTTGTACCAAAACATCTACCACGAATTTATATAATCAGTCATCCTCTTATCCGACACTATATTTAAGAGAAAACATTAAATACTTAAAAAAGTCCGTACAATTATTTCGTACCGAAACGTCTGCCACGAATTTATATAATCACTCATCTTATCTGACACTACCTATATTCGAAATAAAACATGCCTCACTAATGAACCTATCTCCACGAACACCGAAGCACCCCAACCCAAAATTCTTCTAACTAATCAACGTCAGCACGCTTCGACCCCGCAACGTTGACCGTCCGAAAGCAAACGAACGATAAAACAGAATTATCTCGAGAATTCCACCGTGCATACGTGCATCACAGAACACACAGTGTGTCCGAAAAAAATTCCGGGCCACTTAACCAGTTAGTTGTTGCGACCCCTGTGAAAAGTGTGTATCTGAAATGTGTTGCAAGAAGTAAACAATGACAAGTATTGTATAATCATTGAACAGTGTGAGTGGTTCTTATAACATAGAATGAAGTTGTAACGAAATTATTGTTTTACTTTTTCATTTTATTAGTGACGGATTTTTTTAGAAAGTATCTTGGAACGTACTTTAGGATTTTTTCCTATTTTTTCTTTCCTATTTCTTACGGTTTTCTTTCCTATTTATTAGAGTTCTTTTGTAAGTATCCTAATTCCGCATCTTGAAGGGGTTCTTAAAATTAAATTCTGTGCTTAACTGGTTAAAATCAAGCACTGACGTGTATACACGTCGAACGCAGGACAAATGGTCCTATTATAAATTTCGCTACTGCTGTTAAAAGTTAAAAATAAAAGAATTACTAGATCACATAGAAATGCCTAACAAAACGGACTTGTGAACAAGAGAAAATTGTGAATTAGTTACTTTAGAACCGATATATTCCTTGAAACTATTCGTTTTAACTGTATGTTAAACTTCGTTTTATTCAATAATACTTTTTCATTTTATTAGTGACGGATTTTTTTGAAAAGTATACTATTTGTAGGTACTTTAGGACTTTTTCCTATTTTTTCTTTCCTATTTCTTAGGGTTTTTTTTGTAAGCATCGTAATTCCGCATCCTAAGGGGGTTCTTACAATTAAATTCTGTGCTTAACTGGTTAAAATCAAGCAATGACGTGTATACACGTCGAACGCAGAACAAATGGTCCTATTATAAATTTCTTTATTACTGTTAAAAGTTAAAAATAAAAGATTGAGTAGATCGCATAGAAATGCGTAACAAGACGGATGTATCGAGAAGAGAAAATTGTGAATTAGTTCTATTTAAAACAGATATACTTATTGAAACTTTATTCGTCTTAACTGTATGTTAAACTTTGTTTTATTCAATAATTAAACCTGGTTTAAAGAAACTACAACATTAACCTTGCGGTTTCTTATCGTTAGATTCTAACAACACAAGAAACGAATGTGAAGCCGCCAGCAATAATAGTAGTTGATGACAAAATAATTATATCCTATATTATCGATGGTGTGAGTGCAAAAAGATAGAAAAAAGAAACAACAGAAAAATTAAAAATAAAAAATTGATCACATCGCACAGGAACGCCTAACAAAACAAATGTGTCAACAAAAGACAATTGTGAATTAGTTACTTTAAAACCGATATATTTCTTGAAACTTTATTCGTCCTAACTGTATATCAAACTTCGTTTCGTTCAATAATTAAACCTGGTTTAAAGAAACCACAACATTAACCTTGCCGCGTCTTATCGTTGGATTCTGACAACACAAGAAACGAATGTGAAGCCGCCGGCAATAATAGTATTTGACGAGAAAATAATTATATCCTATATTATCGATGGTGTGATTGCAAAAGGATAGAAAAAAGAGAAACAACAGAAAAGTTAAAAATAAAAAATTGATCACATCGCACAGAAACGCCTAACAAAACGAATGTGTCAACAAGAAAAAATTGTGAATTAGTTACTTTAACACATCAAATACTTATAATTGTAAAGTTGAATGATAATTCGCTAATTAGAGAATGCTTTGAAATAAAATCTGCAGTATTGAAAAATTAAGTTTTTATCAAATACAAAATTAAAAATTAATTTTTATCAAATCTTTTATCTACCGGTGCATTGTATTGAAGCATTTTAAACATAAGTGTAGTTCGTCAATGCAATGTTGGCAGTATTTAGTGACATTTTTGGTCTGATTTTTTACTCTTTGTGTTTCGAAATTTGCAACATTTTATTGGTAACAATATTTGCAAAATTTGCGTGCCAAATACGTTGGCCATTCCTTCTTTTGCAATTCATGCCGTTTTCTTATAAATAAAGAAAATAATTATTATTTTGCCATTACATGCACAGAATAGTAAAAACTGAACGTGTTCACATGCAATACTAGATGTGTGCCATTATCAAAGAGTTACATTTTGCCCTTTCTGGATAGCAACATTTTTGTAACTTTTTTTGTAATTTTAGACTACACAAATTCACTCATTTGTTAAGAGCACACATATTATCTCGAAACATCAGGTTTCTTTTAATACTAAACCCCAACATATTAATCATTCGGCCAGTACACGAAAAATGAATTTCTAATTTTGTGATTACAGAAATGTGATTACACAACACCACGAACTTATTTATACTGCATTTTCTTTTTGATCACTTTCGATAATTACTTTAACCGAAACATATGATTTCGACGTGGCAACGTGTTAAAACCGACATATTTCTTGAAACTATTCGTCTCAACTGTATTTTAAGCTTCGTTTTGTTCAATAATTAAACTCGATTTAAAGAAACTACAACATTAACCTCGCCGCCTCTTATCATTGCATTCTAACGATAGAAATACGCAACACAAGAAACAAACGTGAAACCGCCGGCAATAACAGTAGTCGACGACAATAGTGCGAACGTTTAGGAGAGCGTCGCCATTGTTTCTTCAGCCACGACGTCGGACGTCCTATCAGTCTGAGAGCGGCAGTTTCAATCCGCGTCGCGACGCCCTGGAAACCTTTTCCACTGAAAGACCATTGTCGCCGATACACTACTGCCGACGAAACTCGTCATTTCTTTCTTACACTCGATGACGCCGACATTTCGGGGTCGGTTTCTGGACGCGCTGCCCGGATTTAGTTGCTTTTATGAGTATACGGGTGGTCTTTTTAAGAGTAAAGTGTTTGTGAAATAAATGAAATAGATAGAGATAGTGATATTGTGGTAAAAAGGGTAAAATGAATAGAAGTGGGTAAATGCATATACATATGTTCTCCGTTTGTGTTTGCGAAATAAATGAAATAAATGAAATAGATGGAAATAGTAATGCGATAAAAAAGATAAAATGAATAGAAGTGAGTAACTGTATATATGTTCTTCGTTTGTGTTTGTGAAATAAATGATATAGGTAGAAATAGTAGGAATGCGGTAAAAAGGGTAAAATAAATAGAAGTGGGTAAATGCATATATGTTCTCCGTTTGTGTTTATGAAGAAAATGAAATAGAAATAGTAGGAATGCGGTAAAGAGGGTAAAATGAATAGAAGTGGGTAAATGCATATATGTTCTCCGTTTGGGTTTGTGAAATAAAATGAAATAAATTAAATTCATAGAAATAGTAGTCATGCGGTAAAAAGGATAAAATGAATAGAAGTGAGTAAATGCATAATTGTTCTCCGTTTGGGTTTGTGAAATAAATGAAATGCATGAAATAGATGGAAATAGTAATGCAGTAAAGAGGGTAAAATGAATAGAAATGGGTAAATGTATATATATATTCTCCGTTTATGTTGGTGAAATAAATGAAATAGATAGAAATAGTAGTAATGCGGTAAAAAGGATAAAATAAATAGAAGTGGATAAATGCATATATGTATGTTCTCCATTTGTGTTTGTGAAATAAATGAAATAGAAATAGTAGGAATGTGATAAAAAGTGTAAAATGAATAGAAGTGGTAAATGCATATATGTTCTTCGTTTGTGCTTGTGAAATAAATGAAATAGATAGAAATAGTAGGGATGCGGTAAAAAGGGTAAAATAAATAGAAGTGGGTAAATGCATATATGTTCTCCGTTTGTGTTTGTGAAATAAATAAAATAAATGAAATAGATGGAAATAGTAATGCGGTAAAAAGGATAAAATGAATAGAAGTGGGTAAATGCATATATGTTCTCCGTTTGTGTTTGTGAAATAAATTAAATAAATAGAGATAGTAATAATGCGGTAAAAAGGATAAAATGAATAGAAGTGGATAAATGCATATATGTTCTCCGTTTGTGTTTGTGAAATAAATGAAATAAATGAAATTGATGGAAATAGTAGTGATGCGGTAAAAAGTGTAAAATGAATAGAAGTGGTAAATGCATATATGTTCTTCGTTTGTGTTTGTGAAATAAATGAAATAGATAGAAATAGTAGGGATGCGGTAAAAAGGGTAAAATAAATAGAAGTGGGTAAACGCATATATGTTCTCCGTTTGTGTTTATGAAGAAAATGAAATAGAAATAGTAGGAATGCGGTAAAGAGGGTAAAATGAATAGAAGTGGGTAAACGCATATATGTTCTCCGTTTGTGTTTATGAAGAAAATGAAATAGAAATAGTAGGAATGCGGTAAAGAGGGTAAAATGAATAGAAGTGGGTAAATGCATATATGTTCTCCGTTTGGGTTTGTGAAATAAAATGAAATAAATTAAATTCATAGAAATAGTAGTCATGCGGTAAAAAGGATAAAATGAATAGAAGTGAGTAAATGCATAATTGTTCTCCGTTTGGGTTTGTGAAATAAATGAAATAAATGAAATTGATGGAAATAGTAGTAATGCGGTAAAAAGTGTAAAATGAATAGACGTGGATAAACGCATATATGTTCTCCATTTGTGTTTGTGAAATAAATGAAATAGATAAAAATAGTGGTAATCCGGTAAAAAGGGTAAAGGAAAAGAAGTGGGGTAACTGTATACATCTTCTCCATTTCTGTTTGTGAAATAAATGAAATAAATCAAATAGATGGAAATAGTAGTAATGCGGTAAAAAGGATAAAATTAACAGAAGTGGATAAATGCATATATGTTCTCCATTTGTGTTTATGAAGTAAATAAAATAGATAAAAATAATAGTAATGCTGTAAAAAGGATAAAATGAATAGAAATGGATAACTGCATATGTTCCCCGTTTCGAATTAATAAACGACGTCAAGGTAATTGCAGAAATTTAATACGTTGGTACTTGATGATGCGTGTATAAGTTTTTTGTGATGCTGTGATAAAATAAGTTGATAATTGAATATGTGGTTAATCTTCCCGTAACGTGATTAATTCGTATTACGTTATAAAAAAGTCTGGATTGGGGCATATTTTGTTATTTCGAGAAAATTAAAGGTTAGTACACTTTTATTTATATATATATTATAATATAGCATATTTATATATAATTAATGTGAGGATGAGTGTTCTCCATCGATTTTTTATATAAAATAGTACAAAATTTATATAAAACATAATAATTAATATGATTTTATATAAAATAAACAAAATTGTATTAATAGAAAATATATTTTAAGTGATATTTAGTATTTCATTTTTCATCATTAAAGTTAAACAATTTTCACAGTTCACTAATTATAAAAATGGTATAAGTCCCTTTACAGCCCCTAAATTTATATTATTTTAAGTAAATTCGCCTAAAATAAATTGATATATTGGTAAATAAAATTAAAAATAAATATATATTAAATGAATTAATATATTTAAAATAATTAATATATTAAATAAAAGTAAAAATAAAAAATAAATAAATTGACATATTGATAAATGATTAGAAACATTGCCAGACTTGCCATAATTCATTTATATTTTTCAATTGACTAATATGCTAACCTTATATTTACTCGAAACAATAACAAATGGATTAGCACCACTTTCAAAATAAACGATACATTTTGCTATGATTCAATGTCTAATGATTCAACTGTGTTCACAATCAACTGTAAACGTTTAGCAATGTTCAACGTTCTTGAGGCTTGCCGTTAAACGGTTAATTTCCTCTTCGTTTCGTTTAAAGGCTAAATGGCTATTATGGTAATCCATAACTACCGGAGTTAATCAAATTTAATGTACCTCTTCAATCACTCAGGGAATTCGAATAATCTTATCGCAACTTCTACAGTTCCCGGGATCGCTCGTGTAATTTCAGCATTTCTATAGTTTGGCTCGTGCGGTGCAATTTGTGCAAATTGTTCTCCCGGCAAAAACGGCCTGACGTTATTGGACTTCTCTGGGACATGGTTGCGTGAATAAAATAATTCTTTTCGGCGTTGCATTTTTTCGTTAAAACTGTATGTTTACTTTTACGTACATTGTTTGACTTCTGTTCTGGAAGCGTGTACTATTTCATCTGTTCCTATTTTGTGTATTGAAAAATCTTCAGAATTGCCTACGTTATGCGAACATCTTTTGGTAGATTTAAATATTTTTTTTAATGAAAGTTTTACGCTTGATTCATGAGGAATTTGTCAAGCCTGAAGTTTCAATCGCTGATAGTGTCACATTAATGATTTATTACATGTACATAATTTTGTTATTAATTGATTTAAATAAGATTGTAAATGCAAAAAGTCGAGCTTGAATTAAAGAATTTCGGCGTCGTATTTTTCTGTTAAAATTGTATATTTACATTTACGTATATTGTTTGACTTCTATTGTGGAAGCGTATAGTTTTTTATCTGTTCCTTTATCGTTAGGTATACATTTTGTATATTGAAAAATCTTTAGAATTGACTACGTTATGCGAACATCTTTTAGTAGATTTAAATATTTTTTTTGTCAATTTGTCAAGCCTGAAGTTTCATTTGCTGGTATTGTCACATTATCGAAGACAATAATTTGTCCAATTTTGTTATTAAGCGATTTAAATAAGATTCTAAATGCGAAAAGTCGAGCTTGAATTGAAGAATTTATTTTGGCATTGCATATTTCTGTTAAAACTGTACGTTTACATTTACGTACATTTTTTGACTTGTATTATGCAAGTTTCTACTTCACCTTTTTGTTCCCATTTCCAATTATGGTCATGTTCATTTTAATTTCTACATTTATTTTATTTAGCATTTTCGTTTAATTCTACTCTATAATTTTTTAATATATATCTATATTAAGAATATATATCTATATATCTATAATAATATATGTATATATATCTATATTAAAAAATTATTTAATTATTGTATATATAATATAATATTTTTTTGTTCAATTCTAGAATTATGTAGACTTCTGAAAAAAAAAACAGTTATGCTCCCGAAACATGTGGAGTGTCAGATTTAGTTCTTCATAAATAATACAAAAAATACATACTTTGTTTTCGTTTATGTTCAAACTCATTTTAACTTCTACTCTTATTTCATTCGCAATTTAATTCAAATTCTTTTTAAATTACATGTACCATTATGCAGAGCCCAAAAAAAAAAGTTATAACCCCGTGATATGAACCCCATAGAATGCCAGATTTAGTTTTCCATAGACAATAAAAGAATACGTCTTTCACTTTCATTTACGTTTCTGCTTATTTTTAGTTCTAATTTAATGTCACTCCCAACCTAGCATAATTTTCATTTTATCCACAATCTAATTCTAATTCTCTTGAAATCTCAAGTACCATTATGCAAACCCCAAAAAAAAGAGTTATAACCCCGTGACACATAGAATGCCAGAATTAGTTTTCCATAAACAATAAAAGAATACGTCTTTCATTTTCATTTACGTTTATGCTTATTTTCATTTCTAATTTAATGTGACTCCCATCGTAGCATAACTTTCATTTCATCCACAATTTAACTCTAATTCCCTTGAAATGTCAAGTACCATTACCTAGACCCCAACCGAAAAAGTATTATAATCCCATGTATACAATTGTAATCCCATGTATACAATTATAATCCCATGTATACAAAATGTATATAATCACATAGAATGTCACATTCTATTTACAACTTACGGTCAATTCGATTAAAATCTTAAATACCACCGTGCAGTCTCTCAAGAAAAAAAGCTTCGTTCCCCAAATATGTTGGGTGCCACATTCAGTGTCTACCAATATTAAAAGATTTTACTAAAAATATAAAAGATTCACAATGAAGCCTATTTGCAATATTGTAAAAGCAATTGATATTGGAACGGTGCTTCAATACTTTGGCTTCTAACAACTCTGTGTTGTCTTCATTTTGCACGATTTAATTATACTCTGCAGTATTTCATCCCCATCGCGGTTCTATTGTAGCAAAATATGCGGTAACTGGCGCCAAATATTTTACTAAAAATGCAAAAAATTCGCAATGAAGCCTCTTTGCAATCTTGTAACAGGAATTGACATTGGAACGGTGCTTCATACTTTTACTTCTAACAAACCTGCGTTACATTCATTTTGCACGATTTAATCATGCTCTGCAGTATTTCATTCCCATCGCGGTTCTATTATAGCAAAATACGCGGTGACTGGCGCCAAAGATTTTACTAAAAATGCAAAAAATTCGCAATGAAGCCTATTTGCAATCTTGTAAAAGCAACTGATATTGGAACGGTGCTTCACACTTTGACTTCTAACAATTCTGCGTTACATTCATGTAGGATGTATGATTTTGTATGAACGAGCAATGAGAAAGTGTGCGTATGAGAGAGAGAAAGCGAGAGTGAGAGAGTGAGAAAGAATGCATGTGTCTATATTTGTTATTAGGAATGTTCTCGAAAGAATTTACTATCATGGAAACCAAACAGTATAAAAGTGTTGAACGCGATATTAAAATAAGTGAGTCTTTGCGAATCTTTCAAGAGTAACAGTGTGTGCGTCTTAGCGAACATCAGCGAATGTGTTTAGCGAGTTTTGAGCGAATCTTTGTCAGCGTTTAACACTTGGCATGCGGGCAACGTATTTTTACGTTTTTTGTAGTCTGTCACTGGAGCGCGGGTCACGTAAAAATACGTATTTAGTTGATTTGGTGTTGTTAGTGGATATCCACCACAAATCTATTAAATACGTATAATTACATGAATGTGTGATATTATATGCGTGTTATTTGCGTAGCTAGGCAACGCTTTGCATTTTTTTTCCCATAAGTTATGATTGTTGAGTTAATTGATCTTTTGCTGAGTTATTTCGTCTTCAATCGAATTCTTAATCCAGAACGTAATTTATCAATTTGAAGCTTGATTTTTTATTATTGATTACAAAATTGGTCAAATGAGCCGTTGTGACAAAGATAGTGATGAAGAAATATGCGCTGACAAATTATCGGACTTTTCGTATGATAGTGTGGAAAACTTTAAAAATCGCTTATTTTTATGATTTCGTGAAAATATCGTTTGTTTTTTGTTAAATAATCATACAGTATATATTTAAGTGTGAAATCAAAAAAGTTTCGTTCATAAAAACGACGTAGTTTTCGATTTACTGCGATTTTCTGAATATATAAACTTCCGCGCGATTCAAAAAAAACGCCCGCTGCACGCGTAATTCGGCGGCGAAGTATACCCGCATGCCAAGTGTTAATATAGAGTGCAGTGCGAGTAATATTATAGCCATTACTTTTGTGATTAAAACCGTTTAATATATCATTCCAATCAAAAATCCTACATTCATTTTGCACGATTTAATCATACTCTGCAGTATTTTATAGCATTGCAGTTCTAACATAGCAAAATACGCGGTGACTAGCGCCAAAGATTTCATTAAAAATGCAAAAAATTCGCAATAAAGCCTCTTTGCAATCTTGTAAAAGCAATTGATATTAGAACGGTGCTTCAAACTTTGACTTATAACAATTCTGCGTTGCATTCATTTTGCACGATTTAATCATACTCTGCAGCATTTCATCCCCATCGCGGTTCAAAAATATAAATATACTTGTTTAAAAATGGCGCCAAATATTTTACTAAAAATGCAAAAAATTTGCAATCTTGCAAAAGCAATTGATATTGGAACGGTGCTTCATACCTTGACTTCTAACAATTCTGCGTTACATTCATTTTGCACGATTTAATCATACTCTGCAGTATTTCATTGCATCGCGGTTCTAATATAGCAAAATACGCGGTAACTGGCACCAAAGATTTTACTAAAAATGCAAAAAATTTGCAATGAAGCCTCTTTGCAATCTTGTAAAAGCAATTGATATCGGAACGGTGCTTCAATACTTTGACTTCTAACAAACCTGCATTACATTCATTTTGCACGATTTAATCATGCTCTGCAGTATTTTATGGCATCGCCGTTCTAACATAGCAAAATATGCGGTGACTGGCGCCAAATATTTTACTAAAAATGCAAAAAATTCGCAATGAAGCCTATTTGCAATCTTGTAAAAGCAGTTGATATTAGAACGGTGCTTCATACTTTGACTTCTAACAATTCTGCGTTACATTCATTTTGCACGATTTAATCATACTCTGCAGTATTTCATCCCCATCGCGGTTCTATTATAGCAAAATACGCGATGACTGGCGCCAAAGATTTTACTAAAAATGCAAAAAATTCGCAATGAAGCCTCTTTGCAATCTTGTAAAAGCAATTGATATTGGATCGGTGCTTCAATACTCTGACTTCTAACAATTCTGCGTTACATTCATTTTGCACGATTTAATCATACTCTGCAGTATTTCATCGCATCGCGGTTCTAACGTAGCAAAATACGCTTAGCAGTCAACGTGTTAAACAACAGATATTTTCCTCTCCCCTTCCTTCATCCTCATTTCCACTTCCAGTTACCTAACTTTATTCAACTGAAACCTCATCCACCGTCACGCGCATGCACTCGCACGCCTGTTTGCGCACATGTGCGAAGATACTAACGGGGTAAATGCCAAGAAGTTGCGAGGAGCAATTTAGCGGTCATGGTTAAAATGCCGGGGGGCTCCGCGAGTGATTTACGAGCCGGCAAATTGTTTCGATGACTCGCCGGGTCACTTGAAAAACTGTGCAATTTGACTGTGCGCGTCTAGGCGCGGGCACGCGAACTTTCATAAACTAGCGTGACACACGCTGAGCCCGCAGAATTCATTGCTGCGCAGAACTTGGCCCGAGCCAAATCTACCGTGTTATAACGGATAAATTAGCGACGACGACAACGACCGTCCTGCGCAGATTTACAGGCGAGTGATAACGTAATCGCGATCGCCTAATTGCGTGTCAGCGAAGGTCATTTTCTGACAGTCGCTGGAACGGGGTTCCGCAGGGTAGGAGCAGGGGGCAGGCGTTAAAATTGCGGTTTCATAATCGGCAATGCGTAAAGGTATGAAAATACATTCACAAAAATACAAAATTCTCGTTTCAAAATTGACAATATTTAAAGTTATCGGATTTAATCATACTGCTTGAGAATTATCAATATTCAAATTAAAATAATTTAAAATTGCCGCTTGACAATCGACAATGCTTAAAGGTACGAAAATACATTCACAAAAATACAAGATTCTCGTTTAAAAATTGACAATATATAAATTTATCGGATTTAATCGTACTGCTTCAAAATTAGCAATATATAAGTAAAGATCATTTAAAATTGCCGCTTAATAATCGACAATGCCTAAATTTACGAAAATACATTTACAAAAACACAAAATTCTCGTTTCAAATTTGACAATATTTAAATTTATCGGATTTAATCGTACTGCTTGAAAATTAGCAATATTTAAGTGAAGATCATTTAAAATTGTCATATGAAAATCGACAATGCTTCAAAACTAGCAATATATAAGTAAAGATCATTTAAAATTGCCGCATGAAAGTCGATAATGCCTAAATTTATGGAAATATATTCACAAAAATATAAAATTCTCACATAAAAATTGACAACATTTAAATGTATCGGATTTAGTCGTACTGCTTGAAAATTAGCAATATTAAAGTGAAGATCATTTACAATTGCCGCATGAAAATCGACAATGCCTAAATCTATGGAAATACATTCACAAAAATATAAAATTCTTGTTTAAAAATTGACAATATTTAAGTGAAGTTCATTTAAAATTGCCGCATGATAATCGACAATGCCTAAATTTACGAAAATACTTTCACAAAAATATAAGATTCTTGTTTAAAAATTGACAATATTTAAATTTATTGGATTTAATCGTACTGCTTGAAAATTAGCAATATTTAAGTGAAGATCACTATAATTACCGCTTGATAATCGACAATGCCTAAATTTATGGAAATACAATCACAAAAATATAAAATTCTCATTTAAAAATTGACAATATTTAAATTTACCGGATTTAATCGTACTGTTTGAAAATTAGCAATATTTAAGTGAAGATCATTTAAAATTAAAATAAACGTTGTTGATTGATTTCCAGACAAGACACCATTGAATTTATATGCATACGTCATGAGAAAGTGCGTATTTACGACCATACTATGGTTGCGAATTTACCCATAATATAAGGTTTATAGAATATATTAAACTAAGTTATGATTACCCAAAGGTATAATTTAAATTAATTAAATAGGAGTGGCTATGTAAAATCAGCCAAAACTCGCCGAAACCAATTTGCCTATTTTTTTTCCATTTTTGCAGATACATTAGTTACTTTCATTTATTGTTACACTTCGAAAACAAGAAGTTCCCATAAGGTTTAACATATTCCACCCGAAAGAGCATGAAACAAAGCCCTGTTTGAACATTTTTCGTCAACGTTTGACGCTACTATATTTGGGTATTTTAAGTTTTGGAAAAAATACGAACATTAAAGAATCGATTAAACACTTGAAACTTATGATTAGACCCTTCAAAATTTCTTTAGATTTTTCCATTTTACCGATGTAAATCAATATCAAATATCATTATTCATTAAAAAATTGTAGGGTTCAGAAGATTTCACCAAAGTTACAACTTTCGACTTGAATATGCTAAAATATATCTATGATTATACAAAAATCGTGACAAATCGATTTTAATCACTTTTGATTGATCTTCCGTAGCAAACAGTAATTAGATTTCAGCAATTTAATGATAAAAGCACAATCAGCAATTTAAAAATAAAAGAAAATGATTTCCGATCAACACACTCTTACATACGTAATGACCATATACACTCAATTTCTTAATTACACAAAACTTTTTACTCAAAATCTTTATTAGCGTTTCATTTCTTTTAACATGACTTTTCATTTTTAACATAATTTTTCTCGAACCCGTTCGATTTGTTTAAACGCATTTGACATAAAAAAGTATTTGGGCACTCATAAGCAAATAAAGAAAAGAACGTGATATACTCGACAATTAATTATTAAACGTTACATTCAATGCTTCTACTTGAAATTCTTTTTACTATATATACGTGTTACAAATTTTGTTTTAATTAATAACTGAAGTATGCACGAATTTTATTGTACTGTCAAATATACCTATTGTATATAGATACATATGTACCTACATATCTCAGAACTTATACAATTAACTTTCCATTATGCTCTTACACTCCTTTCAAATTATTTCGAATTAAATGCTATTAAACTAATGATTTCAACACGTGAACATAATTTTCGGTGCCTCCCTTTGGTGAGCCGACTTGTAAAACAATCGATACTACTATCGCACATTACGCTAACAGTCATTCATTTCCAAATCACTAAGCTTGCGATCGCGTCTCTAATTACTTTAATTACATTGTGTCGACTTTACTGTATCGATTTTTCGTTTAAATAACGGTTCGACGAGTTTCGCATGTGCTCCGATGTGCTGTGTGCTAAATGAGTTGTATGTTGAACAAGGTTTCCTAATTTAATGAATTTGAAAAGCTGCAATTTCCCTCAAAAGGGTCGAAATGAAAAAATCTTTGTGTGATATATTGAACTATTGATATTATTACAAAATATCTGCAATACATTCAGCCGTCCCTGAATTTACGCGGTGCAATTTTTACGCGAGCTTTTTCGAACGATGAATTATACCTCCGTTTACGCGACACTTTTCTTACGCCATATTAATTTACGCGGTTTCATTTTACGCAGTCAGATAGGTTTCACCGTCTATATTCTTTCATGGAATTTATTATATGTCGTGACGAAAATTTGTTTAATTATATAAATTGCCAAAATTATTTATTTTATATAAGTATATAGAAAAAATAATATTAAAAAGTATAAAAAAATATATATAATATCTAAATTATACAAGTAAAAAAAAATGTTTGCTTTCTCCATTTTCTCCTTACTAATTTTACCAATGAAATTTCTTCATTTCATCTTATACAATTTGTTGCGAAATTTGTCTACCGCGTAAACAAATTAAATATGCAATTTTTTTCGCCAATTTCTTAAATTTCCGCGGACCATTTCACCCAAACAATTTTTTGCAGGTTCCTGACCGGTAGAACCAAGCGAAGATCGATGGCGGCGAACGCAGTTGCGACCGAGCAAAAAGCGAGCAAAGTTTTGGGCCTGGTATTTTTTACGTTTGTCCTCTGCTGGGCACCGTTCTTCCTGCTCAACATTCTCTTCGCCGCCTGTCCGGAATGTTCAGTGCCAGGACACGTCGTCGACACCTGTTTATGGCTCGGCTACGTTTCCTCGACGATAAACCCCATAATATACACGGTCTTCAACAAGACCTTCCGCGCTGCGTTCATTCGCTTCCTCAAGTGTCAATGCTCCAGGTAAATAGAACCAAGGATTTGTCCGATTATCAACCCTTTGCGGAATATGGTCATTTTACGGAAAAAGTTGAGCAACGTCAGTGAAGGGTTATAAAAAAAATAGTGAGAGTTTCTGTCATTTTGCTCTCGAAGTCCGATACTGCATTATCAATTATTTGTGGTATATAATAATAATACATAACTTGTTTAACATCATCAGGTAAGGTTTTTAAAAAATAATAATGACAGTTTCTGTCATTTTGCTCGCGAAGTCCAATACTACATTATTAATTATTTGCGGTGTATAATAATGCTACATAAAAAGTTGAGCAACGTCAATGGAGGGCGATAAAAAAAAATAATGCCAGTTTCTGTCATTTTATCCGTGAAATCCGATACTTCTTTATCAATTCTTTACAGTGTATAATAATGTTTATATAAAAAGTTAAGCAACGTCAGTGGAAGGTAATCCAGGAAAAAAAATAGTGACAGTTTCTGTCATTTTGCTCGCGAACCCTAATACTTCTTTATCAATTCTTTGCAGTGTATAATAATGCTTCATGAAAAATTAAGCAACGTTAGGGAAGGTTGTTAAAAATAATAATGATAGTTTCTATCATTTTGCCCGCGAAATCCGATACTTCATTGTCAATTCTTTGCAATGTATAATAGGGCTATATAAAAAGTTGAGCAACGTTAAGTATGGTTGTTAAAAAATAACAGTGACAATTTTAGTACTTTTGCTCGCGAAGTCCGATACTTCGTTATCAATTCTTTGCAGTGTAAAATAATGCTACATAAAAAGTTGAGCAACTTCAGGCAAGGTTTTAAAAAAAGAATGGAGAGAGTTTCTATCAATTTGCATGCAAAGTCCGATATTTCATTGTTAATTCTTTGCAGTGGACAGTAATGTTATATAAAAGTTGAGCAACGTCAGTGAAGGGTGATAAAAAAATAGTCACAGTTTCTGTCATTTTTCTTGCAAAATCTGATACTGCATTATCAAGTGTTTGCGGTATATAATAATGCTACATACAAAGTTGAGCAACGTTAGGTAAGGTTGTTAAAAAATAATAATGATAGTTTCTATCATTTTGCCCGCGAAATCCGATACTTCATAATCAACTATTTGCGGTGTATAATAATGTTTCATAAAAAGTTGAGCAACGTTAGGTAAGGTTGTTAAAAAGGAATAGTGAAAGTTTCTGTCATTTTGCCCGTAAAATCTGATACTTCCCTCTCAACTCTTTGCAGTATATAATAATGATATAGAAACAATTTAGCAACGTCAGTGAAGGGTAATAACAAAAAAAAATAGTGACACTTTCTATAATTTTGTACGTGAAATCCGGTACGTCCTTTCCAACCCTTTGCGGTGTATAATAATGTTATATAAAAAGTTGAGCAACGTCAGTGAAGAGTGATAAAAAAAAAATAGTCACAGTTCCTGTCATTTTTCTTGCAAAATCTGATACTGCATTATCAAGTGTTTGCGGTATATAATAATGCTACATACAAAGTTGAGCAACGTTAGGTAAGGTTGTTAAAAAATAATAATGATAGTTTCTGTCATTTTGCTCGCGAAGTTCAATATTTCATTATCAATTATTTGCGGTATATATAATGCTGCATAAAAAGTTGAGCAACGTTAGGTAAGGTTGTTAAAAAGGAATAGTGATAGTTTCTATCATTTTGCCCGCGAAATCCGATACTTCATTGTCAATTCTTTACAATGTATAATAATGTTATAAAAACAGTTGAGCAACGTCAGTGGAGGATAATAAAAAAAAACCAGTGACAGTTTCTGTCATTTTACTCACGAAATCCGATACTGCATTATGAACTATTTTCGGTATATAATAATGGTACATAAAAAGTTGAGCAATGTCAAGCAATGTTTTAAAAGAAGAATGGGGACACTTCTTGTCATTTTTCTCGCAAAGTCCGATACTTCATTGTTAATTCTTTGCAATGTATAATAATGCTACATAAAAAGTTGAGCAACGTTAGGTAAGGTTGTTAAAAAAGAATAATGACAGTTTCTGTAATTTTGCTCGCAAAATCCGATACTTCATTATCAATTCTTTGCAGTGTATAATAATGTTATACAAAATTTGAGCAACGTCAGGTAAGGTTGTAAAAAAAATAATATTGTCATTTAGTTTCGATATCATTTTCAATTCACAATGTATAATAATGCTATATAAAATTTGAGCAACGTCAGGTAAAGTGGTTAAAAAATAATAATGACAGTTTCTATCATTTTGCCCGCGAAACCCGATACTTCATTATCAATTCTTTGCAATGTATAATAATGTTATATAAAAAGTTGAGCAACGTTAGTGGAGAGTATAAAAAAAAATAGTGACAGTTTCTGTTATATTGGACATAAAATGTAAAACTCGATTATCAACTCTGTGCACTATATGATCGTTTTATGTAAAAAGTTGAGCAACAACGACGGAAGTTGCTACAAAAAGGATATATACATGTATATACATACATATATATACTTAGTTGATTTTACTATAATGACATATATATATATAGATGTATATAAATGTATCAAAATCACCTTCACTGCTTAATGATTAAAAATTTCCATGACATTTTTTTCATTTCCTAACAGTACAGCATATTTTCGAACAACATTTTTTGCTCAAAACTATTATCGCTTCGTAAACAAACGTAAGTGTCCTGAGCATATTCATTTGCTGACTGCCAGCGAAAGACTAATTAGTTATAGCTGTCACGGTAAAAGCGCCTATAGAATGCAAAAAGTTCATTCATCGAGCCATGCATCAACATATGAGATCGGCGAAGCGTGAGACTGTGTAACACGGAATGTCCTCCCTTCATTGAAACTTTCGGACCGAAGTCCGTCGAATTTCGCTCGTAAATTTCGCTCGTAAATTTTCGCCACGCCGAACAGCGAGTCAAGGAGAGCAGTTATCGATTTCCGAAGGGTGATTAAAAAAAATTGTTTGCCGTGAATAAATTTCCGAGCTGGACAAAAAAAAGGAGGCATTATACGGCTTACTTGCAGACCATATGATGTACGAATGTTTACGTACGAACGAAACTATCGTCCGCTTAATTTGTTTTCGCTTGTGTGGTAAATATGATAATAACCACAGGGAAATTAATTTGTGAATAATATTGTTGCTGGTATCTCGGGCGAAAGGTAAGAATTGTGGTTGGTACTTCGGCCGAAAATTCAGTACAAAATTGTGGATAGTAGTTCTGTCAAAAATTCAGTATAAAATTGTGACTAGTACTGCAACTGAAAATGTAGCATAAAATGATGAGCAGCACTTCAGTCAAAAATTCAGTATAAAATTGTGGATAGTAGTGCTGCCAAAAATTCAGTATAAAATTGTGACTAGTACTGCAACTGAAAATGTAGCATAAAATGATTGTACTCTAGCCAAAAATTCAGTATAAAATTGTGGCTAGTACTGAAACCGAAAATGTAGTATAAAATGATGACTAGTACTTCAGTCAAAAATTCAGTATAAAATTATGGCTAGTACTTCGGCCGAAACTTTAATATAAAATTGTGGATAGTAGTTTTGGCAAAAATTCAGTATAAAATTGTGACTAGTACTGCAACTGAAACTGTAACATAAAATAATGGGCTGTACTTCACCCAAAAATTCAGTATAAAGTTATGGTTAGTATTGAAACCGAAAGTGCAGTATAGAATGATGGCTGGTACTTCAATCAAAAATTCAGTATAATATCATGGTTAGTACTTCGGCCGAAAATTCAGTACAAAATTGTGGATAGCAGTTCTGCCATAAATTCAGTATAAAATTGTGACTAGTACTGCAACTAAAAATGTAGCATAAAATGATGGACAGTACTCCAGACAAAAATTCAGTATAAAATTGTGGATAGTATGGAAACCGAAAATGTAGTATCGAATGATGATTAGTACTGCAATCCAAAATTCAGTTTAAAATGATGGCCAGTACTTCGGCCGAAACTTTAATATAAAATTGTGACTAATGTTCCAAATATTCAAAAATTCAGACTGAAACCGAAAGTACAGTACAAAATTATGGCTAGTACTTCAGTCAAAAATTTAGTATAAAATTATAAATATATGTGACTTTAATACTTCAGTTAAAAATTCAGTGTAAAATTATGGCCAGTACTCCGGCCGAAACTTTAAGATAAAATTGTGACTAATATTCCAAACAAAAATTTAGAATAAAATTGTGGCTAGTACTTCTGCCGAAAATTTAGTATAAAATTGTGGCTAGTACTTCTGCCAAAAATTCGATGTAAAATTGTAATAAAGCTTAATAAAAAATTAATACCGTCTTAATCTTGATTTTTGACCGAAGTATGTACTAACCACAATTTTATTTACACAGTTGTTTTCGCTTATGAAAAAAAAATATGCAGATCAACCGACGCACTTATCTGTTCACTTAAAGTACGATAGACCTCCGTATGACACGCCAGAAAAATGTTGGCAACAATCCTATAACACGATTTATAAATTAACATATCGGCAGAGTGAAATTGGAATCAAATATTTTACATAATTATAGCGAAATTCTTAACTTGTCATCCATCAGACACAAGCCCTAATGCCATTAAGAAACGCGTGAGTTTTGCTTGAAGTAAGTGTATCGTAAATATTTAACGGTTTAGATGCTGTAATCCAAGTTGAGTTAACATCTGATTCTAAATAATTAAAAGAGAAAAGAAATAATAATTAACGGGTCTGTAATCGATACGCCGACGCTAATCAATTTTAATCCACCTTGCCATATTGTCAAAAATCTCGAGAGCACCACAGCAAACTTTTTCCACGACATCTATCATGACAAATCCGTTTATCTTTCATAAATATTCAGTTCCCCATACATACGTAATCCGCATTTGTATAATCAATATCAGCGAATTTTAACCGGTGGCGCAGGGATTTTTAAATCACGCGATTGCTGATTCTTTAGGCAGTAACATTATTTTTTTTTTACGAATTAATAAAAATTCTACCTGCATTTCTTAAATGTCTAAAACACCCAAAATACTTGAAACTCTTTCTACATTTTTCATCCGGACAGCACAGCGTATAACATAATTGTTTGTGTTCCGCATAAATTTATTTTTACGTAGAAACAGAGTAAAATATTAGTTAAACTTCTTAAATATCCAAATTACCTGAAATATCTAAAACAAATATACCTAAATCACCTAAATTACCTACAATAACCAAAACACCTGAGACAACTACACCATCTATAACACATAAACCAATAAAACACCCAAAATATTCAAACCCCTCTCCACATTTTTATCAAACCACCACAAATCATAACATATTCTCTTCCGCACCACAGAAAAATACTACTCATTCTCAGCTAAAAACTTAGTAAAATCCTTCCCAAACATCCACACCTCCTTATACATCTAAAACAACTAAATCACTTTTCACATTGTTGCCCGATCAACGCACAAATTTCACAACCACCTAAAATACCTAAACCCCTCTCCACTTTGTTGACAGATTAGCATACAATTTTCTTAAGCACCGAAAACACCTAAACCCCTCTCCACATTGTTGTCACATCAGCGCACACTTTTCTCAATTATCTAAAACACCTAAACCCCTCTCCACTTTGTTATCAGATCACCGTACATATTTCTCAACTACCTAAAACACCTAAACTACTCTCAGTACAAAAGATTGAAGAACTTTGTTGTCAGATCACCGTACAATTTTCTCAACCATCGAAAATACCTAAACCATTCTCCATTCTATTGTCAGATCAGCGTACATATTTCTCAACTACCTAAAATACCTAAACTACTCTCCACTTTGCTGTCAGGTCAGTGCATAATTTTCTCAACCACTTAAAACATCTAAACCACTCTCCATTTTGTTATCAGATCACCGCACAATTTTCTCAACCACCTAAAACACCTAAATGCTTCTCCACTTTGTTATCAGATCAGCGCATAATTTGCTCAACTACCTAAACTACCTAAACCACTGTCCACGCTGTTGTCAAATCAGCGCACAATTTTCTCAACCACCGAAAACACCTAAACCACTCTCCATTTTGTTGCCAGATCAGCGCACAAATTTCTTAACCAACTAAAACACCTAAACTACTCTCCCCTTTGTTATCAGATCAGTGCACAATTTTCCCAACCATCTAAAATACCTAAACTACTCTCCACTTTGTTGTCAGATCGGTGCACAAATTTCTCAACTACCTAAAATACCTAAATCACTCTCCACTTTGATATGGGATCAGCGCACAATTTTCTCAAGCACCTAAAACATCTAAAGCCCCTTCCCCTTTGTTGTCGCATCAATACAAAACATAATAAAACTTAACCCAGACCTAAACCCCTCTCCACTTTGTTGTTAGATCAGAACACAATTTTCTCAACCACCCAAAATATCTAAAGCTCCTTCCCTCTGTTATCTCATCAGCACAAAACGTACTAAACCCCTTCGCTCATTCCAAAACCTCGCATTTCGAGTCTACCCTGAGCCCCAAATGCTCAAAACTCAGCAAACTGCCCAATTTCTCCCGTGTCATACGAGGATCTACTTGCAACGAACGTTTACCCAATGTTTAACGAATTTGAACAAAAAAATAGGCTGTCTTCCAGGTCTGCGAGGCCACCGCGTTATCGTTCGGTGACCGAGGGTGGAAGAGGAGCCATGGGTCTGTGCACACCCGGTGCTCTTCCGTTGGCGATCAGCCTCCAGGGGACGCCGCTCCTGACGCCGACTGCGAATCCGGCAGCGACGCCGGCGTCGGCCAGTTCTTACGTCACGATGATGCACAGGACGCCAAGTTCCGTCTACAGAGACACCTTTCTTGTGCACGAACACGATCAGACTTGCTAGATCGGCCGGAAGTGTTATGGGGGTCAAGGTGAAAGGGCTCAGAGTACTTTTGGGGGAATGTTCGGACGATTTGTGTCTTGACATGTGTGTGGCTAGTTTTTCAAATCGACGATTTTTGGCGCGGACGTGGAGAGACTTGCAAGAATAGTTGAATAAGTTTGTTTTGAGGTACCGTTTCTGTGGTGTGTTTCAAGATGTTGTTCAAGATGGGGTCAAAGTACTTTTGGGGGAACGTTCGGACGATTTGTGTGGCTAGTTTTTCAAATCGACAGTTTTTGGCGCAAACGCAGAGAGATTTGTGGTGATAATTGAATGAATTTGTTTTGAGACACCGTTCATGTGGTGTGTTTCAAGATGTTCTTCAAGATGAGGTCAGAGGTCTTTTAGGGGGACGTTCAGATGAGTTGTATTTGAGATGCCATCGGTGTGTAATGCATTTTAAATTTATGAAGCGACACGCGAATAGAGAAGCGAGGATAGTTAAATGATGTTTGCTTTGAGGTAAGTTTCGTGTGGGGTGTGTTTCAAGATATTCTTCAAGATGGGGTCAGACTACTTTTGGGGGAACCTTCGGACGATTTGTGTCTTGAGATGTGGGTGGGTAATTTTTTAAAACGACAGTTTTTAGCGCAAACGCAGAAAGATTTGTGAGGATAATTGAATGGATTTGTTTTGAGGTAACGTTCGAGCGGGGTGTGTTTCAAGATGTCCTCCAAAATGGGGTCAGAGTACTTTTGGGGGGACGTTCGGATGGTTTGTGTCTTGAGATGTGTGTGGGAAGTTTTTCAAATTGACGATTTTTGGCCCAAACGCGGAGAGATTTGTGAAGATAATTGAATGAATTTGTTCACGTGGGGTGTATTTCAAGATGTTTTTCAAGGTGGAGTCAGAGTACTTTTGGGAAAACGTTCGAACGATTTGTGTCTTGAGATATGTGTGGGTAATTTTTCAAATCGAGAGTTTTTGGTGCAAACGCGGAGAGATGATTTGTGAAAATAATTGAATAAATTTGTTCATGTGGGGTGTATTTCAAGGAGGACACAGAGTTCTTTTGGGGGGAAACATTCGGTTGATTTGTTTAACACGTCATCGGTGTGTAATGCGTTTTAAATTGATGGGGCGATAATAAAATATTTTCTGCGGGGACGGATTTAGGAATGTTTTGTGTTCATATGCAGTGCGTTACAGATTAATAGATCAAATATACATCTTATTAGCGTGGGCACAGACAGAGAAGCGAGGATAGTTGAATGATGTTTGAGATAACATTCGTGTGGTCTGTTTGAAGATGTTCTTCAAGATGGGCTTAGAGTTCTTTTGGGGCCGTTTAGATGATTTGTGTTTGAGATGTCATCTATGTGTAATGCGTTTTAAATTGATGGAGCGATAATAAAATATTTTTTGCGTGAACGGCCTTGGGAATGTTTTGTGTTCATATGCACTGCGTTTTGAATTGACGGAGCCACAAAACGTACTTTTTGCGTGGACACGAACGGACTTGGGAATGTTTTGTGTTCATATGTAGTGCGTTACAGATTGACGAAGCGAGAAAACATTTTATTAGCGTGGAAATAGACAGAGAAGCGAGAATAGTTAAATGAGTTTGGTTTGAGGTAACATTCGCGTGTTCCAAGATGTTCTTCAAGATGGGGTCAGAATTCTTTTGGAGGAACGTTCGGATGATTTGTGTTCGAGATGTCATCGGTGTGTAATGCGTTTTGAATTGATGGAGCGAGATAAGATATTTTTAGTGCGGACGTGAACACAATTGCGAATGTTTTGTGTTCATATGTCGTGCATTACCGATTAACGAAGCAGGAACACATCTTATTAGCGTGGACATAGACAGAAAAGCGAGAATAGCTGAATGAGTTTGTTTTGAGACAACATTTGTGTGATGTGTTTTAAGATGGAAGGACTCAGAGTTCTTTTGGGGGAGACGTTCGAATGATTTGTGTTTGAGACGTCGTCGGTGTGTAATGCATTTTGAATTGACGGAGCGAGGAAAGATTTTTTGGTGCCGAAGAACACAAAAAAACAAAGATTTTCCGACGCGCAAACTGTAGGTAACTTATGGAAAACGCGTTTGCGCTATGGGGTCACGACTCTAACGACGCTCTCCTCCGAAACCTGCCTTACTTCACTTCGGACATTGCAAGTACCGAGTCTGCGTGATCTAGACAATCGATGGATAAGTAACTGGCGCATTAACGTTAACCCTTTGACTGCTTAATACTCCCGGCCAAAGATTTCCCTGAGGACGCGATACTTTCGATTGATTATGTAGGGCGCAATGAAGTTCTAATGGTAATTCTTCATTGACGCCGAATGAAATAATGCAAGAACATTATTTGATAAAGAACGCATCTGTATTTATCTCGTATGGTGTTAAAACTTAGCCAACCGCGCGCGCCTAAACAAAATTCACTATTTGAAATCAAAGAAATCTAAAAATGATTTAAGTCGTCAATTATATCTTGCGGTAATAATTTCGTTTAACGGTTTCAAATATAGTTTATACAAAACATGGAATTAAAAATATATAACAATTATTTTGTATAGGTCGTTCAAAAAGTACAGGTAATAAAGTTTCAAAATCAAGAACATTAAAGATGAAAAAATAGTAATGCGTTTTAATATTTTTTTTTTACAGTGTGGTATCGTTCACAGCATTCCAGTTTATCCAGTGGATTGTGCATTTCTTAATATTTACTTGTCACACCTCATACCGCTATAACTTTTTTTACTCCCAACTGATTGTGTATCTTTTTAAGTAATTTTCACACTAAATTGATGGATTTTATTATATACTGTGCTTTATAGAAACAGTTCGTCAGTAATTGCGAACAACTCCAGATAAAGGTAACTGATAACAGACAAAAAAAAACTCTCCAATCGGTTGGCTAAGTGTTAATTGTGGGTGTAATGAATAATAAAAAATCGAAACGATTAGGAAGCGTATATGTATATACGTCCACAGTCGACACCGATAGATTTCATAGCAGTCAAAGGGTTAAAGCGCTGAGACATACTATTTGTATAATAAGCCTACGATACATGTTGTATGTTACAAGAATTATTAATAATGAAAATGCAATTATTCATAGACCCTCTAATCGGTAGGTACCCACACGTGCGGCGGACTGTATTTCGCGAACGTCGATCTGTGCGTCCCAGAACTTGTAATACAGCCTCCGTAGCTGCAATGTCCGCGAGTGTGAAACATCGAGACCGTAAATACGTATTAACACGTTGACTGCCACGCAAGTTTGTAAGAAAATCTCCGTGAGGCCAGATGCGTTGGTATATCATGCGCGAATTCTTTCTTATTGTAGTAGAAGATTATTACATTTTGAACAAAATGCCTAGGGATTTGCATCGAGTTGAAAATCTATATAGGAAAGTCGTACTGGACCTATTATTTCTTATCGTAGCAGAAGATAAACACGTTACATCGAAACCTTTCAAAACCTGCATTCAGTTGAAAATCTTTGTTTGAAAATCTATGTTTTCTCTAGTGACGCATGGTTAAAGTTACTTTTCTAACAATTTAATAGTGTTGTTATACCATGCGCAAATTATTTCTTATTGTAGTAGATTATTACATTTTGACAAAATGTCTAGGAACTTCCATCGAGGTGAAAATCTATATTGGAAAATCGTACTGCACCTATAGTTTCCTATCGTAGCAGATAATAAGAATGTTACATCGAAACCTTTCAAAACCTGCATTCAATTGAAAATCTTTGTTTGAAAACTGTTTTCTCTAGTGATGCATGGTTAAACTTACTTTTCTAACAATTTAATAGTGTTGTTATACCATGAGCGAATTGTTTCTTATCGTAGTAGAAGATTATTACATTTTGAACAAAATACCTAGGGATTTCCATCGAGTTGAAAATTTATATTGGAAAATCGTACTGGATCTATTGTTTCTTATCATAGCAGAAGAGAAGTACGTTTACATCGAAGCGTTTCGAAATGTACATTCAGTTGAAAATCTTTTCTGAAAAAGAATTTTCTAAGAAACGCGTGGCTGAAAGTTATTTTTCTACTTCAAATATGTTTTCTCTAGTGACGCATGATTAAATTATTACATTTTGAACAAAATCATTTAATTGTGTTTTATATCATGCTGAACCTATTATTTCTTATCGTAGTAAAAGATTATTAGATTTTGAACAAAATGCCTAGGGATTTCTATCGAGTTGAAAATTTATATTGGAAAATCGTACTGGACCTATTATTTCTTATCGTAGCAGAAGATAAACACGTTACATCGAAACCTTTCAAAACATGCGTTTAGTTGAAAATGTTTCCTCAAAAACGTTACATCGAAACCTTTCAAAACCGTGTGTTCAGTTGAAAATCTTTTTTTTTAAATCTTTTTCTGTAGTGACGCATTGTTAAGGTTACTTTTCTAACAATTTAATAGTGTTGTTATACCATGCGCGAATTGTTTTTTATCGTAGTAAAAGATTATTACATTTTGAACAAAATTCGTAGGAATTTCAATCGAGTTGAAAATCTATATTAAAAAATCGTACTGGACCTATTGTTTCTTATCGTAGCAGAAGATAAACATGTTTCGGAACATGCATTCAGTTAAAAATCTTTTCTCAAGAACAAATTATCTAAGAAAGCGTGTGTGCGCCGAAAATGATTTCTTCCTTTTCAAATTTTTTTCTGTAGTGAACATTGGTTAAATATGATATAAAACTAAAAAATTTGTATTGTTTTAAGTAATACTGAAAATTTATTTAAAATTTACTATTTTTTTTTATTACAGGATTGTATTATTAATGCATTTATATATTCCTTATCAAAAAAATGTAATGGATTTTATTGAAACACATGGTTAAAAACACAAAACGCAGTTGTTTCTTATGCATCACAAAATATTTTGAACAAAATGTCAAAAGATTTCCATCGAGTTGAAAATCTGTATTGGAAAATCGTACTGGGCCTATTGTTTTTTTTATCGTAGTAGAAGATAAGTATGTTTCGGAATATACATTTAGTTGAAAATCTTTCCCTAAGAATGAAGTATCGAAGAAAGCATGGGTGCGCCGAAAATTATTTCTTCTGTTTCAATCATTTTTCTCTGTAGTGAGCATTGGTTAAAGTTACTTTTATAACAATTTAATAGTGTTATTATATCTATTACCATACTTTGTCATAACCTAAACAGCATCCCAGTCGCAATCCGATTTCGATAAAATCTTATCTAGCACGCCAAATAATAAACACAACAAAAAAACTTACATTGTTTGAACAAATTCCATGAAACATTTCATTAAAATGAGCTTAATTTTTTTACCACGATAAGAAACAATAGCTTATCAAAATATTTACATTTATATACATAACACATATAGTGTTGAATCACAAAAATGTTCGTATTACTTTGTCATTCCTAAACGCATTTCTCGCACGCCGATCGATGAAACTTATCTAGCGTGCCATAATTTACATTTATATACATATGGGATGTAGTGTTGAATAAATGTTCATAAGCATTTCATTCCAAACGCATTTCTTTTACCACGATAAGAAACAATAGCCCCAATATTTACATTTATATACATATGGGATCTCAATTATAACATTGATGTATCATAGGTGGCGAGTTTGTTGAATTACGTTATTCGGTTGCTTAGTAATCAGTTGATGATAAGACAAAAAGGCGAAATAACGAAACGACGAAAGAATAGGAAATAAGACTAAAGCGTCTTGATTCTGTTGTTATTGTTTATAAATATTATACTTTCTAGTTTCACGTATTTAATTCCTACATATATATCTACATTATAATATTTTTACATTATAATACCTAATATATATTTACACTCCTGTCCCGATAAAATTTCAATCTATTAGTAATGTACTTTGAATTGCTTCACGGGGATTTCCTTAAAACACGCGTTGTTCAATGGCCAAAAATCAACGTGTCAAAACAACCGCGCCGCAAACGTGATACCGTATCTTTTCGCACTAAATTCACGCCACCTGCGTTCTTGCAAAATCGGTCGTCAATTCGAGGAGAAATTTTCTTAGCCACCTTCGAGATGCCTGTGCAAACTTCGATCGCCGTTATTCGCAATCACAAAATAAACCCGAAGGCGAACGCAATGATTTTCGTGCGACGAATGCAGCTGTTGAGGAAAAGATTGTTTGGAGCCGATCAGACGAGGAAGGACTTTGAGGCGTTTAATAAAAATCGAAGAAGAGACGAGGAGACGAAGAGAGGGAAACAGTATTATAGAAGAATTCGCGCTGTGCCATTTCGCGAGGGGAAATAAAAGTTTAGATGGCGATGGATGTGTCTCGTTGTTCGAGAGATCGATTCATTCGCCGCAGATGTTAGACGGGACGATGAGACGCGAGTCGTGCAAATTGTTGAACCAAAGAGTATGTTAATGTTAAGCGTGGTAGTATAGTTACGATGATGTAATATGAAAGTTTAGGTATATACCGATGATAAAATAGATGTATGGAATGAGTGAAATAAAGCAATACTATCGTTTCTCTACGAATTTGTAGTTATTGCGTTAACCTACTTGTGCATTCCTTTTCTTTAATCGTAAAACCGATGTCATGGAAGAAGGTGTAAGTGTAAAGTGTTATGCTGCCAGGCATCGCAATTAAAATAAAGCAGTATCATAATCTCTCTAAAAAATTGCAGTTATTGCCTTGACCTACTTGTGCATTCCTGTTCTTTAATAACAAAAGCGATATTAACGTAAGAAGATGTAAGTTTAAAGTGTTATGCTATGAGGTACCGTAATCAAAATGAAGTAGTACCATCGTTTCTGTACAAAATTTTAATTATTGACTTGATCTTCTTGTGCATTCTTACTCAATAATCGCAATCGTGATGTTAACAGAAGAAGGTGTCAATTTAAAGTGTTATACTGTGTGGTATCATAATTTAAATAAAACAGTACCATCGTTACTGAACAAAATTTCAATTATTGCCTTCACCTACTTATGCATTCCTGTTCAGTAATCGCAAAAGCGATGTTAACGGAAGAAGGTGTAAGTTAAAAGTGTTATACTGTGAAGTATCATAATTTAAATGAAACGGTACCATCATTTCTGAACAAAATTTCAGTTATTGCCTTGTCCTACTTGAGCATTTCTATTCAATAATTGCAAACGTGATGTTAACGGAAGAAGGTGTAAATTTAATATATGTTATACTGTGTGGTATCATAATTTAAATAAAACGTGTACCATCTTTTTCTGAACAAAATTTAATTTATTGCCTCGACCTACTTATGCATTCTTGTTCGAAAAAAGTAATCGCAGATATAGTAATTGAAATGAAAACCATCGTTTCGTACAAAATTTCAATTATGTTATGGTTTTTTAATTACAAAAAGAAGGTGTAATTTTAAAGTGTTATACTGTGAGGTATCATAATTTAAATGAAACGGTACCATCGTTTCTGAACAAAATTTCAGTTATTGCCTTCACCTACTTATGCATTCTTGTTCAGTAATCGCAAAAGCGATGTTATGGAAGAAGGTGTAAGTTAAAAGTGTTATACTGTGAGGTATCATAATTTAAATGAAACGGTACCATCGTTTCTGAACAAAATTTCAGTTATTGCCTTGACCTACTTGAGCATTCCTATTCAATAATTGCAAACGTGATGTTAACGGAAGAAGGTGTAAATTTAAAGTGTTATACTGTGTGGTATCATAATTTAAATAAAACGGTACCATCGTTTCTGAACAAAATTTCATTTATTGCCTCGACCTACTTATGCATTCCTGTTCAGTAATCGCAAAAGCGATGTTATGGAAGAAGGTGTAAGTTAAAAGTGTTATACTGTGAGGTATCATAATTTAAATGAAACGGTACCATCGTTTCTGAACAAAATTTCAATTATTGCTTTGATCTACTTGTGCATTCTTACTCAAAAATTGCAAACATGATGTTAACGGAAGAAGGTGTAAATTTAAAGTGTTATACTGTGTGGTATCATAATTTAAATAAAACGGTACCATCGTTTCTGAACAAAATTTCAGTTATTGCCTTCACCTACTTATGCATTCCTGTTCATTAATCGCAAAAGCGATGTTATGGAAGAAGGTATACATTTAAAGTGTTATACTGTGTGGTATCATAATTTAAATAAAACGGTACCATCGTTACTGAACAAAATTTCAATTATTGCCTTCACCTACTTATGCATTCCTGTTCAATAATCGCAAAAGCGATGTTATGGAAGAAGGTGTAAGTTAAAAGTGTTATACTGTAAGGTATCATAATTTAAATAAAACGGTACCATCGTTTCTGAACAAAATTTCATTTATTGCCTCGACCTACTTATGCATTCCTGTTCAGTAATCGAAAAAGCGATGTTATGGAAGAAGGTGTAAGTTAAAAGTGTTATACTGTGAGGTATCGTAATTTAAATAAAGCAGTACCATCGTTTCTCTACAAAATTTCAATTATTGCCTTGACCTACTTGATCATTCCTTTTCAGTAATCGCAAAAGCGATATAATGGAAGAAGGCGTAAGTTTAAAGTTTTATGCTGTCAGGTATCATAATTTAAATAAAGCAGTACCATCATTTCTCTAAAAAATGTCAGTTATTATCTTGACATACTTTTGCATTCCTGTTCAATAGTTGCAAAAGCGATGTCAACGGAAGAAGGTATAAGTTTAGATATATCCCGATGATAAAATAGATGTATGGAATGAGTGAAATAAAGCAATACTATCGTTTCTCTACGAAGTTGCAGTTATTGCCTTAACCTACTTGTGCATTCCTGTTCAGTAATCGCAAAAGCGATATCAACGGAAGAAGGTGTAAGTTTAAAGTGTTATGGTGTGAGGTAACGTAATCGAAATGTAGTAGTACCATCGTTTCTCTACAAAATTGCACTGATACCAACGTGCAAAGGGATTATGTTCGGAAAAAACTGTAAATGGAAAATATGCCGTTAGGTATTGTAATTGAAATAAATCAGTACCATCGTTTCTCTACATAATTTCAATTAATGCCTTGATCTACTTATGCATATCTGTTCAGTAATCGCAAAAGCGATATCAACGGAAGAAGGTGTAAGTTTAAAGTGTTATGGGGTGAGGTAACGTAATCGAAATGTAGTAGTAGCATCGTTTCTCTACAAAATTGCACTGATATCAACGTACCACGGGATTTTCTTCGTGTAAATTAAAAATATGCCGTTAGTTATCGTAATTGGAATAAAGCAGTAACATCGTTTCTCTACAAAATTTCAGTTATTGCCTTGAACAACCTATGCATTCCTGTTTAGTAGTCGCAAAAGTGATATCAAAGTGTAGCGGAATTATTTATACCGGAATTATTATAACCATGCGCTTTGTCATTAAAATAAAGTAAAAAATCGAAAAACGCTGATAAATGATTATAGCGACATATGTTTTCGTACGCTTGTAGTTCAACTCAATAATAAGTCCGACGGGTGAACAGTGATGGAATCTATCCTAAAATGGTTATACTTATAGTCACGCGCTTTGTCATTAAAATAAAATAAAAAATAAAAAAATGCTGATAAATGATTGAAGCGACATATGTTTTCGGACGCAAGTAGTTCAACTCAATAATAAGTCAGACATGTGGATAGTGGCGGAATCTATTCTAAAACGGTTATACTACTGAATTTCACATGCTACAGATGGCGATTAGTATGACATCTTACGAGCTTAATGGAAAAATTGGAAACCGGAAAAAAATTACCGGCGAAGCAAAAACCAGATAAGTTCAACCGCACTCTACGGGTAAATGTCGGGATATGCCCGACATGCAATAATGTAGTTCAGAATTGGAAAATAAAATAACATAAAAATAAAATATATAATAAATAATAAAACTAAAATAATCACAAAATATAATAATAATAATAAAATAGTAAAAAAAATAATAACATGAAATAATAAAATACATAAAATAATCAATTAATCAAATAAATAATTAAAAAAATAAAAAAATAAAGTAACATTAAAATAAAATAACAGCAATAAAATAACATCAAATCCGGACTTGGCCTTATTATCGTTAGTTATGTATATGTTTATGTACCTACATCTCAATTTGCGGAAATAATGTACTTAAGTAATCAACTTGTCTGAAAATTGGAACCCTATTAATTGTGTCGGCAACAAACACATTTTAGTCAATCGTTCATTACAAATCAAGACGTAATGAATGTAACCGCACTACACAGAAATCTGTTTCTAATATATCAGACGTGTGACAAAGTTATTAATGTAGTAATAAACGCTGCTACTTGATACAGCGCCGTTTATTACGCCATGATTTGGGTATGCATTAAATTAACTGGAATATGCTAAAGTACATACATATACAAGTGTATAATTACATGCCCAACGAGGGCGGCTCTCCACAAAAAGATAACATAAAATAAGGAAATTACAGAGCCTGCTACAAATAAACATCACGCAAACTCAACCACGCAAAAATGAAACGGAATCCTAAAAAACAGGCGTCATACTGTTTTTCAGAATGGAATCAATTTGCTACTAATAGATTTATTATTCATTCTCACCTAAGAAGCGTTGTGGCCTCATACTGCAACCAAATGATACCGTTGTGGACACAAAAATGCAAAATGTTACATGTTCGCGGACCTCAGATGTTCCTCTTTTTGTGGAAGAAACTTGTTTTGGCGGGAGTTGACACAGAAACTACGGAAGCCCTTCTAGTCTCTCTTTGACACTGTTCACTTTACTGTTTTTTACACTTTGCGACTACGCGTTCACACTTTGGCATCCAAATGGTTGGTAAACCTCATTTTTTGGTTTACCACTAAGGTTGTGTAGAAAACTTATTAAAACTAAAATTAAGTCCTTATGAGGCTAAGCAACTTAGGCAACTAGTCGAAGATTTACACTTTAACCGAAAGGGTGCGCTTCGGTAGTTTCTTGGGACTATCTTCGCACCTAGTGAATATTACTATATGTTCAACCTAGTGGCGAACGGAAAAAATATTTGTGGCGGTAGGTATGAAAAGATTGAACGAATAATGCTAAACTTGATTACAAATATAACAATGGTTCTTTGTAGTAGTAGGGGACAACTAGAAGATGAATGAACTAACTAAAGGAACTGACATCTGGACCTTTGGCATCACAATGCTGTAATGTGCTTTTTGTCCAGTTTTGGGTTTGGCCTGATGTTTCGCTACACATATTTAAAACCGTGTGGAATATCGGTACATACGAAAATATTGAAGACCCAGTCATAACATCGGTGAACAAAAGATAGTAGTGTGGCATGTCAGTAAGTATGGAAATATTGAGGTCCCGGTTACAATATCGGAGAACAAAAGATAGTAGTGTGGCATGTCGGTAGGTGTGGAAATATTGAAGTCCCGGTTACCATATCGGTGAATAAAAAATAATAGACTTTATTACAAATATAACAACTCTTCTTTGGTTCGTACAGTTGAAAATATGTTTGCACCTCATCTCTAGTAGGAGACGAATCAGAAGATGAGCGAACTAACTAAACGACTTGACATCTTGACCTCTGGCGTCAGAATGCTAAGAAGCGTTGTGACTTCATACCGGAACCGAAGTTGTAGTTTTCGTCCAAACTGTGTTTGGACACTGATATATATGTTACATGTTCGCGGACTCAGATGTTCCTACTTTTTGTGGAAGAAACTTGTTAAAAACGAAAATTGACACAGAAAATTGACGATTCTATCTCTCTTTGATACTGTTTAACTTTATTACGTTTTACACTTTGATCCGTTCGATGCCATCCAAACGGTTTGTCAACTTTATTTTTGGTTGAAAAATACGTTTTATGGAAACTTATTAACATTAACATTAAGTCCTTATGTGGCTAAGCGATAGGCAACTAGTCGAAGATTCGACAATTTCTGCCCAGCGGTGACTTTTTCAAGTTTGGGAACACCTAAAATATTCTTTATTTTCAACCTGGTGGCAAACGGAAAAAATATTTGGGGCGGTAGGTATGAAAAGATTGAAGTCCCGGTTACAATACCGGTGAACGAATAATGCTAAACTTGATTACAATATAACAATGGTTCTTTGTAGTAGTAGGGGACGACTAGAAGATGAATGAACTAACTAAAGGAACTGACATCTGGACCTCTGGCATCACAATGCTGAAACGTGCTTTTTGTCCAGTTTTGCGTTTGGCCTGATGTTTCTCGGTTCCGGTCACAATATTGGTCCTTTCTTTTGTCAATTCTTGGTCCCGGTTACAATATTGGTGAACAAAGAATAGTAGACAATTGTAAATATAATAACTGTTCTTTGGTTCATACAGTTGAAACTACGTTTACACCTCGTTTCTAGTAGGAGACTAATCAAGAAATGAATGAACTAACTAACTGACCTGGCATTTCGATTTCTGGCATCACAATGCCGAAGAGCGGTTTTTATCCAAACTTGTGTTTGGCCTGATGTACAACTACATATGTTTGAAACCGTTTGAAATGTCGGTAGGTACGAAAATATTGAAGTCCCGATTACAATATCGGTGAACAAAAAATAGTAGCGTAGTGTGTCGGTAGGTATGGAAATATTGAAGTCCCGGTTACAATATGGCTGAATAAACAATGGTAAACTTTATTACAAATGTAATAATGGTTCTTTAATTCATATAATTGAAAGTACATTTGCACCTTATCTCTACTATGGGACGAATCAGAAGATGAGTGAACGAACTAAAGATTTGACATCTTGACATCTAGCGTCAGGATGAGAAAGTGCGGTTTTTGTCCAGTTTTGTGTTTGGCCTAATGTTCCGTCACACATATTTAAAACCGTATGGAATGTCGGTAGGTACGAAAAAATTGAAGTCCCGGTTACAATATCGGTGAACAAAAAATAGTAGACTTTATTACAAATATAACAACGGTTCTTTAATCATATAGTTTAAAGTACGTTTTCACCTCGTTTCTAGTAGGAGACTAATTAAGAAATGAATGAATTAATAGAACAACCTGGCATTTCGATATCTGGCATCACAATGCTGAAATTCAGTTTTTGTCCAGTTTTATGTTTGGTCTGATATTCCGCTACAAAACAATGGTAGTGTGGCATGTCGGTAGGTATGGAAATATTGAAGTCCCGGTAACAATATCGGGAACAAAAAATAGTAGGCTTTATTACAAATATAACAACGGTTCCTTGGCTCAAACAGTTAAAAGTATGTTTGCACCTCGTTTCTAGTAGGAGACTAATCAAGAAATGAATGAACTAACTAAATGACCTGGCATCACAATGCCGAAGTGTGGTGTGTCGGTAGGTATGGAAATATTGAAGTCTCGGTTACACTATCGGTGAACAAAAAATAGTAGAGTTTATTAAAAATATAACAACTGTTCTTTGGTTGATACAATTGAAAGTATGTTTAAATCTGTGTAGGGACAAATCAAAAGATGAGGTACGAAACGATTTGACAGACCCTGGCGTCAGAACAATATCTTGTGTTTGAACTGATATATAAACATGTTTGAAACCGTTTGGAATGTCGGTAGGTACGAAAATATTGAAGTTCCGCTTACAATATCGGTGAACAAAAAATAGTAGTGTGGTGTGTCGGTAGATATGGAAATATTCAAGTCCCGGGTACAATATCGATGAACAAAAAATAGTAAACTTTATTACGAATATAACAACGGTTCATTGGCTCAAATAGTTGAAAATATGTTTGCACCTCATCTTTAGTAGGAGACAAATCAGAAAATGAGCAAACTAACTAAACGACTTGACATCTTGACCTCTGGCGTCAGAATGCCGAAGTGTAGTTTTCGTCCAAACTTGTGTTTGGCCTGATATATAACTACACATGTTTGAAACCGTTTAGAATGTCGGTAGGTACGAAAATATTGAAGTTCCGCTTACAATATCGGTGAACAAAAAATAGTAGTGTGGTGTGTCGATAGATATGGAAATATTGAAGTTCCGGTTACAATATTGATGAACAAGCAATGATAGCGTGACGTGTCGGTAGGTATGGAAATATTGAAGTCCCGGTAACAATATCGGTAACAAAAAATAGTTGGCTTTATTACAAATATAACAACGGTTCCTTGGCTCAAACAGTTGAAAGTATGTTTGCACCTCGTTTCTAGTAGAAAGCTCTGGCGTCAGAATGCCGAAGGGCAGTATTTGTCCAAATTTGTGTTTGGCCTGATGTTCCGTCACACATATTTAAAACCGTGTGGAATATCGGTAGGTACAAAAATATTGAAATCCCAGTTACAATATCGGTTAAAAAGTAGTAGATTTTATTACAAATATAACAACGATTCTTTGGTTCATACAATTGAAAGTATATTTGCACCTCGTTTCTAGTAGGAGGAAAATCAGAAGATAAGCAAACGAAGTAAACAACCTAGCATATCGATCTCTGGTATCACAATGCTGAAGTGCAGTTTTTGTTCAATTTGTGTTTGATCTGATGTTCTGCTACAGTAGACTTTATTACAAATATAACAACGGATCGTTGACTCAAACAGTTGAAAGTATCTTTGCACCTCATCTCTAGTAGGAAGCGAATCAGAAGATGAGCAAACTAACTAAAGACCTGACATCTGGACCTCTGGCATCATAATACCGAAATACGATTCTTGTCCAAATTCGTGTTTGGCCTGATGTTCTGCTACACACGTTTAAAACTGTTTGGACACCAACGTGTGGACACGGGTCGCAAAACGTAAAACAAAATAAAATAAAAGGTTTTGAAGAGAAAATAGAAGCGTCTCTAATGTTAATCTGTTAGCTCTGACCAAACAAATTTTTCTCACGTTTCTGTGGCCGACGAGTGCTAGGAACAATTGCAATGATCTTTACACCGCGAAATTTGAAGGAACTCAATGGACGCTGTTAGAAAATTCGTAACCTGAAAAAAACGTCATCAATCTTTATGTCTTGTAATAGTCCCTCTTTTAACGCTGTTTTATACGGCTGCGTTTGTTTACTTTCTTCGTTTCTGGATATAGAATTTCTTCTTTCTCTTGGAAACCTTATTTCTTGGGATTCAGCACCAAATTTGTAGCGAACGAGAGCTAGGAGCCACTACATTGTTCTTTATACCATGAAATTTAAAGGAACTCAGTGGATGCTGTTAGAAAAAAAGCGTCCTTAGTCTTTATTTCTCACGACCGTCTCTTTCCAGTAGAAGCATTTAAATTTTAAGGTATATTTAATTTTAAAGTAAATTTTAAAGTAAAGTAAATCTTAAAGATGAGTTTTTAAAAGTACTGTACAGAAACACAATTTTCTTTCTTCTTTGATGTACTCCAAAGGTGCCTGATTTTTAGCAGAAACCGTTTCAGCTTGTTGATTACATCTTCACACAAATTTTTCATCATCAACCTCGATGCATCGCGTCCAAACTGGCACAATTTCGACAAAATTAAGTGGGTGGAGAAAAAAGGTGATTAAACGCCATGCTTATAATTTTCGAAAACTGTCAATGTTTATTTGTGAAAACATCAGAACTGGTACAAAAACCGTACAATGTACAAGCAAGTACTGATTAGTGGAAAGTCATTATTAGCGGACCGTCCGACATCTTCGAGCTAATAATCGCCGCCGAGGATGCGCACGTATCGTAAATCAGTTTCAAAAATGGAAGTCGTAAATCCCGTCCCGTACGGAACAGGAAACAAATGTAAAAACTGCTCCGAATAAACTGTAACGCGCTGGCCACGCACAGATGACAAAGAATAACGGAAGAAAGCGACCACTCAATGATGCGCATTCTCTAATGTCCGTACATATATAATATGGATTAAATACGTATCGATCGTTTATTTACAGTCTCTTCTGGAAAATAGTCAATACGTATGAATGCCAACGTCAGCTCTTACGGCACCATTTCGTTATTCGTTTCTTCTTAACTTCCTGCGAAAAGAAGGTCCGTTATCAGAAAAAATTGTATAGGTGATAGCGTTTATTTTAAACGCCGCCAACAAAATAATGTAAATATATTATGAATAAAATAAACGCGTCGTAAAATGTTATCTAATAATGAGTCTATGGTGGTGTAAAGAATTTTCGGGCTGTAGAACACACATCTTGTTCGATGATGTGTAATTGCTTAAAATACATTTTAAAAAAATGGTGTAAAATGATTTACATGCGTTAAGTCTTCTTATACCGTAACGCTTTTAAATTTAATATGACCAAATATATACTCTGTGATATGAAAATATGAAATCTGTACTCCATATAATAAAGTATGTACTGGGACTGTGAAGTGAATTATGTAAAACTAACAAAACTCGACCTTTCGATAAATGGAGTATGTAATCTCGAGCAAAGAGATATAGTTTATAAATTTGAAAGATTGACGAGGAAAAATATTGAACATTAATCGATTGTAAAATATTTCATGCAAAGAAAATTAATGCCATATGTTGAATGTTAAGTTCCTGTAACGTTTTTCAAACATAAAACATTTGTGCGATATTGAATGCGAAGAAAATTGATGCTATATAATCTGTGAAAGCTGTATGTCACGTTATTTTTAAAATTTTTTAAAAACCAACATTAAATACTTTATAAACCTTTTATGTTTCAAAAACTTTTTAAAAACTTAACATACAATCTTCGTAGTTTATATAGCATAGATTTTCTTTGCATAAAATATTCTAAAGCCGATTAACGTTTAAATTTGCATTTTTTTCTTTCCAAGTGTGCATATTTATTGATTAATCTCTCCCCTGATAATTACATGCAGCATGTGTTGAAATGTTGAATTTTGTTACTTCTAGATAATTCTTTAAAAAAGCATACGAAATTTTGACCAGTGTACAACCAAAAAATATACATTTTGACGTAATTTTAAGCAGCAATGTTACTCAAATGGCGATTTCAGTATCTAATAATACATCCGAAAGTCCAAGTTTCTTTTTCCATCTTTTCTACAATTTCATTTCTTAACTACATTTCTCATTACGTCAAAAAGAACCTTCCAAAATTTAAATATAAAAACATTGTTCCACTTGAAACATACTTGAACTAAATTAGAAAATTATTGGAATATTTATGAATGAATTATTAACGCATCGGCACCAGTTTAATATTCGTGCGTTTCTGTAGCTAAACAAACTGCTATTAAGTTATAGAAAGAATATGTGTAACCAAATCACTTTATACACATTTCTTAAAAACCACTGACCCGTGGAAAATATACCGTATTAGCCCGAAAATAACGCGATATTTTTCGACCATTTATTTTCCATTGAAAAATCGTCTCGCGCTAAATTCAGGGTTTAAGTAATGGAATGTAATATAAACAAGGACATTTTCCTACAGAGGTCTTGTAATAATACTGGGTTGTTATAATATAATAATGTAATATATATGTATATATATAAATATAATAATGTATGATTTCTCAGTTGCAAGTCTTGGATGTGGTATTAATAAACCATTTAAGGACAATCTTCGAAAAGAATACAACAATTGGTTCTTATTGGGCAATCATTCATTGGCACCTTCAGGAAAAACAAAAAAAAAACCCTCAGTCTCTCTTTTAGGAGAATGAATTGCTACTCCCTGGCAGAAGATCGAACCTGAATCGATAGTTAAAGATTTGAAGAAATGCTGGATTTCCAATGATTTAAATGGAACGGAAGATGACATTTTGTTGGAGACTGAAAGCATGAATGAAAATACTGATAATACCGATGTGACATCAATGAATTCTCATTCTGAAAACAGTTTAGATTCTGAATAAACATTTCCGTTCTTCGTTATTACTTACGTAATATTAATTTTGTTTTACATTACTTAATTTTATTGACATGAATGTAACCTGTGTTATTAGCTATAATTACCTAAATAAATGCTTATCTGATTGAATTTTACTTTCTTCGAATTCTTTTATGAGTATTATTTTTTTCTAAATATCTTTATGAAAATTTCGGAGTCGCGTTATATTCGGGCTAATTTTGTTTTACATTCCTTAATTTTATTAACATGAATGCAACCTGTGTTATTAGCTACAATGACCTAAATAAATGCTTATCCAATTGAATTTTACTTTCTTTGAATTTTTTTATGAGTATTATTTTTTTCTAAATATCTTTCTGAAAATTTCGGAATCGCGTTGTATTCGGGCTAGCTTTGTTTTATATTCCTTAATTTTTTTGACATGAATGTAACCTGTGTTATTAGCTATAATCACCTAAATAAACGCTTATCTGATTGAATTTTACTTTCTTCGAATTCTTTTATGAGCATTATGTTTTTTTCTAAATATCTTTATGAAAATTTCAGAGTCGTGTTATATTCGAGCTAATTTTGTTTTACATTCTTTATTTTTATTGACATGAATGTAACCTGTGTTATTAGCTATAATTACCTAAATAAATGCTTATCTCATTAAATTTTACTTTCTTCCAATTCTTGTCTGAGTATTATTTTTTTCTAAATATCTTTATGAAAATTTCGGAGTCGCGTTATATTCGAGCTAATTTTGTTTTACATTCCTTAATTTTATTGACATGAATGTAACCTGTGTTATTAGCTATAATCACCTAAATAAATGCTTATCTCATTGAATTTTACTTTCTTCGAATTCTTTTATGAGTATTATTTTTTTCTAAATATCTTTATCAAAATTTTGGAGTCGCGTTATATTCGGGCTAATTTTGTTTTACATTCCTTAATTTTATTGACATGAATGTAACCTGTGTTATTAGCTATAATTACCTAAATAAATGCTTATCTCATTAAATTTTACTTTCTTTCAATTCTTGTCTGAGTATTATATTTTTTTAATATCTTTATGAAAATTTTGGAGTCGCGTTATATTCGAGATAATTTTGTTTTACATTCCTTAATTTTATTGACTTGAATGCAACCTCTGTTATTAGCTATAATTACCTAAATAAATGCTTATCTGATTGAATTTTACTTTCTTCGAATTCTTTTATGAGCATTATTCTTTTCTAAATATCTTTATGAAAATTTCGGAGTCGCGTTATATTCGGGCTAATTTTGTTCTACATTCCTTAATTTTATTGACATGAATGCAACCTGTGTTATTAGCTATAATTAACTAAATAAATGTTTATCTGATTGAATTTTACTTTCTTCGAATTCTTTTATGAGTACTATTTTTTTCTAACTATCTTTATGAAAATTTCGGAGTCGCGTTATATTCGGGCTAATTTTGATGTACATTCCTCAATTTTATTGACATGAATGCAACCTGTGTTATTAGTTATAATTATTTAAATAAACGCTTATCCGCTTGAATTTTACTTTCTTCGAATTATTTTATGAGCATTATTTTTTTCTAAATATCTTTATGAAAATTTCGGAATCGCGTTATATTCGGGCTAATTTTGTTTTACATTCCTTAATTTTATTGACATGAATGTAACCTGTGTTATTAGCTATAATTACCTAAATAAATGCTTATCTCATTGAATTTTACTTTCTTTGAATTTTTTTCTTTTATGAGCTAAATATTTTTTCATGAAAATGTTATTCTTTATGAAAATTTTCGAATTCTTTTATGAGTATTATTTTTTTCTAAATATCTTTCTGAAGATTTCGGAATCGCGTTGTATTCGGGCTAACTTTGTTTTACATTCCTTAATTTTATTGACATGAATGTAACCTGTGTTATTAGCTATAATTACATATATAAATGCTTATCTGATTGAATTTTACTTTCTTTGAATTCTTTTATGAGTATTATTTTTTTCTAAATATCTTTATGAAAATTTCGGAGTCGCGTTATATTCGGTCTAATTTTGTTTTACATTCCTTAATTTTATTAACATGAATATAACTTGTGTTATTAGCTACAATTACCTAAATTGTGTTATTAAATATCTACTAATATTGTTTTACATTCCTTAATTTTAATTACCTAAATAAATGCTTGTCTCATTGAATTTTAGTTTCTTCGAATTCTTTTATGAGTATTATTTTTTTTTCTAAATATCTTTATGAAAATATCGGAGTCGCGTTATATTCGGGCTATTTTTGTTTCACATTCCTTAATTTTATTGACATGAATGCAACCTGTGTTATTAGCTATAATTACCTAAATAAATGCTTATCTCATTGAATTTTACTTTCTTCGAATTCTTTTATGAGTATTATTTTTTTCTAAATATCTTTATGAAAATTTCGGAGTCGCGTTATATTCGGGCTAATTTTGTTTTACATTCCTTAATTTTATTGACATGAATGTAACCTGTGTTATTAGCTATAATTACCTAAATAAATGCTTATCTGCTTGAATTTTACTTTCTTCGAATTCTTTTATGAGTACTATTTTTTTTCTAAATATCTTTATGAAAATTTCGGAGTCGATTCGGGCTAATACGGTATATTTCACCATTCCACATATCTTGAACGGTGGACCAACACATAATTCCCACAGCTCAAAACTTTACACCCCGTAGACCCTCTCCACAACCTTTACTAACTTGTTCAACTTAGGCTCCTGTAAATTCATAGGCGCCTTTCTTCGTCTAGGTCGATTCGCGGCCGCTCTGCTATTTGTACTTGTACTACTGCTTTCAGAGTCGCTGGAATTATCTGCGCGCGTAGAACCTGTGTGCCTCCTGTCAATCAAACAAAAACGTCACTTAAAAACAACTACATTCTCCCGTAACCTCCATAAACTCACATGCAGTTCTTAACACGACTTACAGCGAACGATTACTCTCTCGCGGATGCATTTCTTCTGGCGAAGGCGTTGTCTGCTTAACAAAAGACTCCTCTAACTTCTCCAACACGACCTTCGCTGCGCTGGGGTCCTTCTTGCTTCTAGTCTTCTTCTTCTGCTTACTCGCCTTAGTACTAAGCGGACTCGACTCCTCGATGTTACTCAAATCCGGTAGGTTCTCCTTCCTTGTTGCCTTCTTTCGCTTGACATCTAGTCGATTGTTAACCGGCGTCATTTCTAGGTTGTTATCGTTTATTGCTAGCGAAGGTAGCCGCACGGCTATAGACTGCTCAAACATTGACTCGTCGACGTTGTTGGACACTGACGGCATCGGGACGTTTTGAGTTATTCTCTGAATCGTCGCTGTGATTTCTGGCTCCGGCTCGTTATTGCTACTAGGAGGAACTATGGGTCCCTCCAAAACAGGCAGTCGGAGGTCGTTCATATCGAAGTTCATGTTAGGCTGCTTGAAGTACATCAACGTAAAATCGTCTGCGTCCTCGTCCTCGACGTTTTCGGATCGTCTGCAGTTGACGAATGTCGCGAAATTTATAGCCGCGTCGTCGTCGCGACGATTTTTCACCGCTTGTCGCCTGTTATTGTTCACGTTCATCTGAAGGGCTGCGACGAAGGTACCGTCTTCCAGCCTGGCGGTATCGTCCAGGTGCCCGTTTGTTAAAGTCTTCTCGCCTTCGTTGGCTTGACCTGCGTTCCTCGATGCATTTCGGAGGGACGCGTCCAACGAATTTTCCGTACTACTGCAACTTTCGTCGGAGTCTAGTCGATTGAGGATGACGCTCGTTTTCGAGTTCTCTTTTAAGGAACTTCTGCGCTTCGACGAAACTGCTGAGTGATCGATGTTGAATAACCAGCTGGGACCTTCCAGAGGGTCTTCCCAAGTACTTTGAGGCCTGCTGCTGTTTTCTCGAGATCGACCGGCCGCTGAGTCTCGAGATTCATTGTTCGCGGACTGATGAGATTCATCTGTCATATTCGCCACGTTGCTGGTCGCTTCGTCTTCCTCGGTGTCGCCAGATTCCATCTGAGTCTCTGCTATAACAATGTTTTCCGCACTGTTGTCTTCCATGGATGCATCATCGGTGCTTTGTTGGCTTTCGTTTGCAGGGGTGCTTGTCTGGTTTTCTGTCAACTACAGAAATAACACGTCGGCACACGTCTTTGAACAGATACAAAATTGGGGGTAACAATGCGGCGAAGGTAATACAGTAAAACCTGTTTTTGTGCGGTCCTTTTTTATGCGATTTATTTTTATGCGGTATATGAATCTTAGCAGCGTTAGCACCAGTTTAACCCATTCGAGACCGATTGCACACCGTGTGTGCAATTGATTTCCGAGACTATAAGACGGCTTGCACACCGTGTGTGCAATAACAGTAATGTGCAATTATCAGTTATTCTGAGTAAACTAGTCGTCGAAATGAGATTTTCCTTGAACTAATGAAATCTGCGAGGTACAGGAAAACAAAATTTGGCATTGGTTTTACTGTGTACCAAAAATCTAAAAATTATTTGAAGCCTTTCTTACATGTAAAATACTATGAATTGCCGACAGTCCTACAAAGAAGAAAAATATAAACGTAATAATTACTCTTGTCCTGCTTGTGTCGGTAATCCTGGATTATGTTTGGTAGAATGTTTCAAGCATCAACCAACTAATGTATAATTACTTTACGATCAGTGTACTATTTGCTAAAAGTGTATTTACAAATTATATTTTCTTTTTCATTACTGAGTTACATTACTTTGTTATCTGTAGACATTTTTCTAAAAATTTATTTCTCGTTTGTTATTTTTTTCATTATTCAACTTATCTTTTTTTAACTTTTCACTACTTTTTAAACATTTTCTTTGCATTATATTCTGTTCTTTATTATTAAAAACAAAATAACGATTTTATATTATCTAACTATTTTTGAAATAAATGTTCATAAATTTTTTAATGATGTATTTTCATTTTACCTTACATTGCACACATGGTGTTCAATCCGTTCCTCGCAATAAAAATTTTCCGAGGAGCGAGCTGCACACCTGGTGTGCAATGAACTTATTTATGTGAATTCATTTACGAATTGGGTGATTTCCATAGTAAACATGTTCTTTTTATTAAAAATGAACAATATAAAGAAAAAAAAATTTCGCTCCTGGGGACCGTGTTCGCAAAAAATCGTCGTCTCGAATGGGTTAATGTTTCCTATCAATGTACATATACATGTTGTGGACGAAATATATGAATGTGTAATTAATCGAAACGTTACCGAAAATGCGTCAACGTTATTATCTGAAATTAGTGCGCTCGCACATAACATCGGCGGAGAAGGCTTTGATTCTTTCGGCGATAATCACCTGGACGAGATGATTGAGGACCAAACTGTCGATGATAGTGACATTATCAATAGTTTGATAGATTATGAAAATGGACAAGAAGAACCGGAATCTATTATAGCAGATAAAATATATGCAGGGATCCAGATTTCGAAAAAATTGGAAACGCATTTTCTTAAAATAGATACCAATGCGGAAAGACGCTTAAAATTGCAAAAAGAGCTGAGATCATGCATGTCTCATTATCGTGACGTTTACAAGCAATTGACCAGTCGACCGTCGTCACAAAAACTGATCACTGAGTTTATGGTACCAAAAAACAAATCAATTGAAATCCTATCTTTAAGCGACGAAAGCGATTTTCAACCAATTCATCACAAGAAGATGCGCGTTTTGGATTACGACTAGTAGCAGCAAACTATTTAATGTACAATTTGAAAACTTCTCCAGGTATATGTACAATGAAGAATTAAATATTTTTACAATTTCTTTAGGTCTCATTTAATTATTTAATTTAATTGAAAGCATTCTCTCATCTATTTCATAAATCATTGATGTACTTTCTAAGTCCGACTTTTTTTATGCGGTCCCTATCCACCGCATAAAACAAATTTTTGGTAGTATATCGTAGAAAATTGTTTATTATATGCAAGAATTTATAAAATTGTGAATATTTTTTGTACGATTTCTTTTATGCGGTCCCTATCCACCGTACAAAAACAGGTTTTACTGTATACTGCGTCGACTGACAGGTGTACAATTGACAGGCCTCTTAACACTTTAAGGACCGTTCACAAGTTTTGTTCGTGTTTTCTATACCCTGTCTTTAGATGTCACTTACTTTGATATATTGTATTTATTTTGTCTATTTAAGTATCAAAATTCAATGGGAAACGAAGCGAATCAGGATACATATGTATATTTTGTATAGTTTCTCTTCATAGAGAAAAATGCTATATCATACTTTAAAAAACTACTAGAAACTCTGATAAAATTGACATTTAAATAAAATTTTATGATAATTTCTTTATGTAATTTTTAAAACAATTTTTTAAAATACTATCTAAAATGCATCCTATTTTACAATTTCTACAAAATTCACACAAATTTATTTCTTAAGTAAAAAAATTATGATAATTATTAACACGTTGACTGCCGTACGTATTTTGCCGTATTAGAACGGCGATGCTATAAAATACTAGAGCGTTTGATTGAATTATGCAAAATATAAATAATGTGTAGGTATTGGAGACGAAAGGATCGCATCCCTATTTTAACAATAACTGTATTTACAAAATAATTATTGCTACTCATTGCGAATATTTTGGATCCTCAGTCAAATTTCTTGCGCCAGTCAACGGTGACCATTCTGGCAGTCAAAGTGTTAAAAAACATAATTTTTTTATTAATACCTAAAATACTTCAAATTATACAATTTCTGAAAGTTTCACAAAAATTGCTTCATAAATAACAAAGTTATAATTTTTTGTAACGTACAAGTTTCCCCAAAAACGTACGGTCCCAGGCGTATTTCTTATAGATTTCTTAGTGGTCCTTAAAGTGCTCAAAAAATTGTATTGAAAACAGTTGCGCTCCAATTATGTCCTTTTTTTACCACGGAAACATTCAGCATTGCGACTACCTTGTAAATTAATTTTTTACGTAGAAAGCGTCTAGTAACGTAATCTAATAGTCTCGAATGGCAAAAATCACACTTTTGGCTATGGTGTACATGCTAACAATAATATAAAAGAAACTTACCGTTCGAACATTGACAGTATGAGAATTCTGCAACAACTTTGAAACGTCGTTCAGCTTCACCCTCGGACTTCCCACATTTTCCATATGTTCCAAACTGAATCTGGGAACATGACTTCCAGACAATCTACCAGATTTCGGTCTCGAATATCTGCCAGACATTCTTGCCGAATGACGGCTACTGCGTTTGCTCAACCTACGTTCCTCTTCTTCTAAAAATCAACGGCGTAAATTGAATGCGACAAAAATAAAAGCAAACTACACATACTCGCGAGAAGAATTACCATTAATTCTGGGAGAATTAACTATCAGTCTTTCAGGCATCCTACGGGCATGTCTATTTTCCTGTAACAACACTTTGTTACAGACTCGTAATGGTCACATTCAGAGTATTAGTATGCACATCGAATATATACTTACGTATCTGATCTGTCGACTGAGAGTAACGTTGCTAACAGGTGTTCTGATCTCATTTATCTCCTGGTTCCGTTCCGGTGTCGCAGGTGCCTCTAATATAGTGCTTAAATTTGACGGATTTATGCGCGGCATATTTATCCTGCTTAGGTTAATCGTTGGCTTCGTAATGGTGTGCCCGCTCACCATAGGTTTCACGACACCCCTTGCTGGGGATTTTGCGGATAACCTCCTGTATGAGTCTCTGTCTACAGAATTTCAATAACGTGTCACAAGTAACGATCAGACCGAAAAGTGCAACAAAGCATTTTGATACATACTTCCAAGAGAAGCGTACGATCGAAGATCTGCATTTGAGGATGATACAAATTCTTGGCAGGAAGAAATAGTGTTAGTAACATAACCAGACATCGTAACTATCATCTTCAACATTTCCTTAGCGTTCGCTAACACATCGGATATAACATTCTGCGACAAAGTATCTGTCATTAGTTCTCAAAGGTACTGCGCAATATTTTTGACACATTTTACATCGACTTCCCTACTACAAGACACAAAATTTATCTATTAATCTTTCCTTACGTCACGTTTAGTACATGCTTGACCTAGGTCTTGAACTTCGGCCACTAAAGCTAAATTCCTTGAAAATAATAATTGGTTCTCTTGCTTTTCCTTCGACAAAGCCCTTGCAAGAGAACTGTTGTTGCTTTTCAGCTTCCGGTAGGCTGAGTAATATAAACAACAATTAGCTGGTAAACAATATGACAGATTATTTCACAAATACTACAAGCAAACCTATAATTCAAATAAACAGGCAAAACAAGATCAAACTACAGAATCTCAGCCTGGCGCCATCCCGCGTGCAACACTTACATGGCTTGTAAAACTTTGTTTTCGAGAAGTTCTTCAAACACTGACTTCTCTTGGTGAGCAAAGTCGCTCGCTTGACTTTCCGATGATTCGGTATATGTGGCATCTTCCATCTATCGCTTTCGCGCTCAGCAGAAAATGAACAAACCACTCATCGGTTCACCGCAACTGTTCAACAATTTTACCCTCAGCGTTGAGACGCGCTCAAGGAATATTCAGAAGCCTAAGCGACTGAATTCCGATTCAGCACTGATAATCCTAGCAACAGTCAGAAACACATGAAGAATTAGAGTGAAATTCTGAATGAGATTCCATTAGCCAAGAGGAAGAGTGAAAATGTCGGTTTGGTAACTTACGACTTACGACAGTTTTGCTTTCGGTATCGCCGGGCCACACGTTGTTCATTTGTGTCGAACGTAAACGATTGACCCCTTTTATCGAGCTATTACTTACGTTCCCCCGCTGATTTAACATTGGATAAAAGACTACGGCTCCGCCATTACAAAACAGCTTCTGTTAAAGAACCGTTGCAGGGCGCGCTTTGATCTTTTTACGATAGATCGATCTGCTCAATATATCGATATACGGCGATCCATTGCAAACACCGCCTTTATGACTAATGTCTGCTGTTTAGTTTACACTGGCTTTGAGATTAGAATTAAATTCTTTCCTCACAAAATCGCACAAACTCATTATCGTTTGATTAAGAGCAAAGCGATATAATGTTACAGAATTATTGAAAAGAACATTGCAAAATTATTGAAACGAATATTGTATAATTATTGAAAAGAATATTGCAGAATTATTGAAAAGAATATTGTATAATTATTGAAAAGAATATTGTATAATTATTGAAAAGAATATTGCAAAATTATTGAAAAGAATATTGCAAAATTATTGAAAAGAATATTGCAAAATTATTGAAAAGAATATTGCAAAATTATTGAAAAGAATATTGCAAAATTATTGAAAAGAATATTGCATAATTATTGAAAAGAATATTGCAAAATTATTGAAAAGAATATTGCAAAATTATTGGAAAGAATGTTGTATAATTATTGAAAAGAATGTTGCAAAATTATTGAAAAGAATATTACAAAATAATTCAAAAGAATATCGCAAAATTATTGAAAAGAATATTGCAAAATTATTGAAAAGAATATTGCAGAATTATTGAAAATAATATTACAAAATTATTGAAAAGAATATTACAAAATAATTGAAAAGAAAATTGCAAAATTATTGAAAAGAATACTGCAAAATTATTTAAAAGAATATTGTATAATTATTGAAAAGAATATTGCAAAATTATTGAAAAGAATATTGCAAAATTATTGAAAAGAATATTTCAAAATTATTGAAAAGAATATTGCAAAATTATTGAAAATAATATTGCAAAATTATTGAAAAGAATATTGCAAAATTATTGAAAAGAATATTTCAAAATTATTAAAAAAAATATTACAAAATTATTGAAAAGAATATTACAAAATTATTGAAAAGAATATTGCAAAATTATTGAAAATAATATTGAAAAATTATTGACAAGAATATCGCAAAATTATTGAAAAGAATATTTCAAAATTATTGAAAAGAATATTGCAAAATTATTGAAACGAATATTGCAAAATTATTGAAAAGAATATTTCAAAATTATTAAAAAGAATATTACAAAATTATTGAAAAGAATATTACAAAATCATTGAAAAGAATATTGCAAAATTATTGAAAATAATATTGAAAAATTATTGACAAGAATATCGCAAAATTATTGAAAAGAATATTGTATAATTATTGAAAAGAATATTGTATAATTATTGAAAAGAATATTGCAAAATTATTGAAAAGAATATTGCAAAAACTTTGTTCATGGCGTTTAATTATGTTGGCTTTATTATGGAATAAAAAAAAATTTTTTTGGTATTCAGATTTTCATCATAATTCTAGTATTACAAAAATTTCAACCATGATGGAACATAACGGTCGAGAATTTTTCAATGAATAATACGCAAATGGTTTATCTGATTGTACGAGAGATTTTAAAATAAATTGTAGTGATTTGAAAGTAACAGTTTTTCTGTTTCGCGCCATTGCAGGTAAGTGAATGTTGTACAGTTTATCAAATGAAAAAAAATTAAAATTATAATATTAAGAAAAACCATATACGTAGGTGAGTGCTATACAATTTATCACATAAAAAAAATAAAATATTAACAACGTATGTTCAAATGTTAGTTGTAAAGATTAAATATTAAAATATTAAAAATATATATCCGAAATTTCATTTCAATTCATTATGTACAAAAAATTTATATAAAATTATCCATTATCAATATGCCAATAATTAGGCATTTGCAACATAAAGCTTCAGACACCTCCAAATCTTCGTTTCAAAAATTAAATGTCAAATATCCAAATACATATTCAAATAACAAATAAATTTTATTGCAGTCTATGCAGATTGTTTCGTCTTCCCATTCAAAAAATTAAAATATTAGAATTAAGAAAACCCATATACGTACGTAACTGCTATACAATTTATCACATAAAAAAAAATTAAAATATTAAAAATATATGTTCAAATATTTGTTGTAAAGATTAAGTATCAAATATTCAAATATTAAAAATATATATCCAAAACTTAATTTCTGTTCATTATCTATACACAAAGTTTATCGAAGTTTATTTAGATAATTCAAATATTAAAAATATAAAAATATATATCCAAAGCTTAATTTCAATTGATTATACATAAATAAAGTTTATCGAAGTTTATTTAAATTATTTCACTTTCCTATTCAATTGTGACATAATAGTCACAATATATAAAAATTGTCACATAATAGTCACATTTGCCATGAGGCCGCTTCTAATCAAAATTACTTGTCGATTAAGTATTAATAATTAAGCATTCGCAACTTAAAGCTGTATATATTAAACAGACATATCCAAATCTTCGTTTTAAAGACTAAATATCAAATATTCAAATAAATATCCAAATAACAAATAAATGTTATCAAAGCTTATTCAGATTATTTCATTTTCCCATTCATAAATGTGAAATATTAAAATTAAGAAAAACCACGTACGTACGTAACTGCTATACAATTTATCACATAAAAAAAAATAAAAATATTAAAAACATGTGTTCAAGTGTTTCTTGTAAAGATTAAATATCAAATATTCAAAAATTAACAGTATATATTCAAGGCTTCATTTCTATTCATTATGTATAAATAAAGTTTATCGAAATTTATTTAGATAATTTAAATATTAAAAATTGTGACATGATAGTTTTGCCATGAGGGCGCTTCTACGTAAGATGCCTTGTCGATGAAGTATTAAAACTTACGTATCCGCAACATAAAGCTTCATATATTAAACAGACATCTCCAAATCTCCAAAGATTAAATCCAAATATCAAAGATTAAATATCAAATATTCAAATAAATATCCATATAATCAATCAATTTTATCAGCAGTTTATTCAGATTATTTCGTTGTCCCATTAATTTATAACATAATAGCCTTTGCCACAGCTTGTACTCAAAATAACCCATTAACAATGCGCTAATAATCAAAAACTCGCAACTTAAAGCTCCATATATTAATAATACATGTCCATATCTTCGTTTCAAAGATAAAATACCAAATATTAAAATATAAAAAACATATACCCGGAATTTCATTTCAATTCATTATGTATTAAAAATTTATATAAAATTACCCGTTATCAATATGACAATAATTACGCACTCCCAACTTAACTTCATATATTGGACACCTCCAAATCTTCGCTTCAAAAATTAAATATCAAATACGTGTATCTAAATAACAAATACATTTTATGAAAGTTTATTCAGATTATTTCGTTGTCCCATTAATTTATAACATAATAGCCTTTGCCATAGCTTCTACTCAAAACGATCCGTCAACAATGCGCTAATAATCAAGCATTCGCAACTTAAAGCTTTATATATTAATAATAAACTAATTTTTATTTATATATATACATATATATATATATATATAATATATTATAGTATATAAGTAAAAATAAATAATATTAAAATATATATAAAATTACCCGTTAATAATACGTCAATAATTAGGCATTCGCAACTTAATGCTCCATATGTTAAACAGTAATATACAAATCTTCGTTTCAAAGATTAAATATTAAATATCCAAATAAATATCCAAATAACAAATCAATTTTATTCAAGGTTATTCAGATTATCTCGTTTTCCCATTCAAAAAATTAAAATATTAAAATTAAGATGAACCATATACGTAGGTAATTGCTATACAATTTATTATATAAAAAAAAATGTAAAATATTGAAAACATATGTTCAAATGTTCATTGTAAAGATTAAGTATCAAATATTAAAATATTAACTGCATATATCCAAGACCTAATTTCTATCCATTTGGTATACATAAAGTTTATCAAAATTTATTTAGATTGTTTCTACTTAAGATGACTTGTCGATAAAGTATTAATAATTAGGCATTCGCAACTTAAAGCTTCATATATTAAACAGACATCTCCAAATCTTCGTTTTAAAAATTAAATATCAAATTTCCAAATAAATACCCAAATAAAAAATCAATTTTATTGAAGTTTATTTAGATTATCTCGTTTTCCCATTCAAAAAATTAAAATATTAGAATTAAAGAAAATCATGTACCTAGGTAACTGCAATAAAATTTATCACATAAAAAAAATTAAAATATTAAGAAAATATGTTCAAATGTTCGTTGTAAAGATTAAGTATCAAATATTAAAAAATTAACAGTATATATCTAAGACTTAATTTCTATTCATTATGTATATATAAACTTTATCGAAGTTTATTTACATAATTTAAATATTAAAAATATATATCCAAAGCTTAATTTCAATTTATTATGTTTAAATAAAGTTTTACGAAGTATATTTCGATTACTTCCCTTTACCATTAATTTATAACATAAAAACCTCTGCCACGAGACAGTTTCTACTCAAAACGACCCGTCAACAAAGTATTAATAATCATTAAAATCCGCAACTTAAAGCTTCACATATTAAACAGCCATCTCCAAATCTTCGTTTTAAAAATTAAATATCAAATTTCCAAATAAATATCCAAATAAAAAATCAATTTTATTGAAGTTTATTTAGATTATCTCGTTTTCCCATTCAAAAAATTAAAATATTAAAATTAAAGAAAATCATGTACCTAGGTAACTGCAATAAAATTTATCACATAAAAAAAAATTAAAATATTAAGAAAATATGTTCAAATGTTCGTTGTAAAAATTAAGTATCAAATATTAAAAAATTAACAGTATATATCTAGGACATAATTTCTATTCATTATGTATATATAAACTTTATCGAAGTTTATTTAGATAATTTAAATATTAAAAATATATATCCAAAGCTTAATTCGAATTTATTATGTTTAAATAAAGTTTTACGAAGTATATTTCGATTACTTCGCTTTACCATTAATTTATAACATAAAAACCTCTGCCACGAGACAGTTTCTACTCAAAACGACCCATCGACAAAGTATTAATAATCATTAAAATCCGCAAGTTAAAGCTTCATATATTAAACAGCCATCTCCAAATCTTCGCATCAAAAACTAAACATCAAATACCCAAATAAATATCCAAGTAACAAATAAATGTTATCGAAGTTTATTCAAATTATTTCGTCTTCCCATTAAAAAAATTAAAATATTAAAATTAAGAAAAACCATATACGTAGGTAACTGCTATACAATTTATCACATAAAAAAAAAATTAAAATATTAAAAACATATGTTCAAATCTTTGTTGTAAAGATTAAGTGTAAAATATTCAAATATTAACACTATATATCCAAGGCTTCATTTCTATTCATTATGTATAAATAAACTGTATCGAAATTTATTTAAATTATTTCGTTTTCCTATTCATTTATAACATAATAGCCTCTGCCACGAGACAGTTTCTACTCAAAACGACCCGTCAACAAAGTATCAATAATCATTAAAATCCGCAACTTAAAGCTTCACATATTAAACAGCCATCTCCAAACCTTCGTTTCAAACATTAAATATCAAATTCAGATTATTACACTTTCCGACCCGTCAACAATGTGCCAATAATCAAAAACTCGCAACTTAAACCGCCTTAAGTCCGAAACGCTTGACGTATCTCCCCGGCGAGTGTCAGCAAGCATAGGACTTGCGGGTTTCGAATCAAGCGAGCGACTAATTTTCCCTCCTTTCCTGCCAGGCGCTTTCAAAGGCAACACCTGTCCACGTCAGTCGGCTCAGGATTCAGCGCGACATAACCTGCAGAGGCTTAGCCTGCCAGTAATGCGAACCCGCACGTGAGGAGGACTTCGTCGCCGCAGATGATATATCGCCTTCCCATTCGATAGTATATGTAAGGTACAGCCAACATCCGAACACATTTATATCCGCCGAGCCTCGACTTCCTTCAAACTCTACGCGACGCGACATATGTGCGACAAAGATGCCGACTTTGTGTACGTTTAATTTCTCGCCGTTTCCGTGCAGATCAGCGAAATGCATTGGACACTCTGGGTGCTGCTGGTCGGATCCTTCGGCTGCGAGTTGATAAATGGACAGGGACAAAGGATAGCACCTGGCGTGCCGCCGCAACATTATCAACAAGTAAAGTTTCTGTCATGGTCGGAGAAACATATGGTTACCGTCCGATTACAAGTTGCCCTCATTTCAAAAGATTTGTAGTCTGAGTTAATTGCTGCGATGTGGGATCAGGCGGGCTTTTATTATGCTGACGGTTCCTTACGTATTTTTTCTGAGGATTTGTTAGAATCTGACATGATTTGTTATGAGGATGATAGTGTAGAAGACTGCGTAAGAGACGGTCAGCATTGATATGCATAATAAGTGTAACTTGTTGAGTTTATTGTATATAAAATGTATAGCGGGTTTGTATGTTTATAGCAAGAGTTAATTGTTGCGATATGGGATCAGGCGGGCTTTTATTATGCTGACGGTTCCTTACGCATTTTTTCTGTTGATTTGTTAGAATCTGACATGATTTGTTATAAGGATGATATTAGTGTAGAAGACTGCGTAAGAGATGGTCAGTATTGATATGCATAAATGTAGTTTGTTGGGTTTACTGTATATAAAATGTATAGTGAGTTTGTATGTTTATAGCCTGAGTTAATTGCTGCAATATGGGATCAGGCGAGCTGTTATTATGCTGACGGTTCCTTATGCAGTTTTTCTGTTGATTCGTTAGAATCTGACATGATTTGTTATGAGGATGATAGTGTAGAAGACTGCGTAAGAGACGGGCAGCGTTGATATGCATAAGTGTAGTTTGTTGGGTTTACTGTATATAAAATGTATAGCGGGTTTGTATGTTTATAGCCTGAGTTAATTGTTGCGATATAGGATCAGGCGTACTTTTATTATCTGTGCTGACGGTTACTTACGCAGTTTTTCTGTTGATTCGTTAGAATCTGATATGATTTGTTATAAGGATGATATTAATGGAGAAAACTGCGTAAGGGATGGTCAGCGTTCATATGCATAATAAGTATAGCTTGTCCAGTTTACTGTATATAAAATGTATAGTGGGTTTGTATGTTTATAGCCTGAGTTAATTGTTGCGATGTAGGATCAGGCGTGCTTTTATTGTGCTGACGGTTCCTTACGCATTTTTTCTGTTGATTTGTTGGAATCTGACATGATTAGCTATAAGGATGATATTAGTACAAGACTGTGTAAGAGATGGTCAGTATTGATATGCATAAGTGTAGTTTGTTGGGTTTACTGTATGTAAAATGTATAGCGGGTTTGTATGTTTATAGCCTGAGTTAATTGCTGCGATATGGGATCAGGTGTGCTGTTATTATGTTGACGGTTCCTTACGCATTTTTTCTGTTGATTTGTTGGAATCTGGCGTGATTTGTTATGAGGATGATAGTGTAGAAGACTGCGTAAGAGATGGTCAGTATTGATATCCATAAGTGTAGTTTGTTGGGTTTCCTGTATATAAAATGTATAGCGAGTTTGTATGTTTATAGCCTGCGTTAATTGTTGCGATATGGGATCAGGCGGGCTTTTGTTATGCTGACGGTTCCTTACGCATTTTTTCTGTTGATTCGTTAGAATCTGACATGATTTGTTGTAAGGATGGTAGTGTAGAAGACTGCGTAAGAGATAGTCAGCGTTGATATCCATAAGTGTAGTTTGTTGGGTTTACTGTATATAAAATGTATAGCGAGTTTGTATGTTTATAGCCTGAGTTAATTGTTACGATATAGGATCAGGCGGGCTTTTATTATGCTGACGGTTCCTTACGCATTTTTTCTGTTGATTCGTTGGAATCAGGCATCATTTGTTATGACGATGATAGTGTAGTAGCTGATATTAGTGTAGAAAACTGCATAAGAGATAGTCAGCGTTGATATGCATAATAAGTATAGCTTCTTCGGTTTAATGTATATAAAATGTATAGCGGGTTTGTATGTTTACAGTTTCAGTTAATTGTTGCAATATGGGATCAGGCATGCTTTTATTATGCTGACGGTTCCTTACGCATTTTTTCTGTTGATTTGTTGAAATCTGGCGTGATTTGTTATAAGGATGATATTAGTGTAGAAGACTGCGTAAGATATAGTCAGCGTTGATATGCATAATAAGTATAGCTTGTTGGGTTTATTGTACATAAAATGTATAGTGGGTTTGTATACTTGTTGCCTGAGTTAACTGTTGCGATATGGGATCAGGCATCCTTTTATTATCTGCGCTGACGGTTACTTATGCATTTTTTCTGTTGATTTGTTGGAATCTGGCGTGATTTGTTACAAGGATGATAGTGTAGTAGATGATGTTAGTGTAGAAGACTGGGTAAGAGACGGTTAGCATTGATATACTTAATGAGTGTAGCTTGTTGGGTTTACTGTTTATAAAATCTGTAGTAGGTTTGTATGTTCATAGTCTGAGTTAATTGTTGTGATATAGGATCAGGCGTCCTTTTATTATGCTGACTGTTACTTACGCATTTTTTCTGTTGATTCGTTGGAATCTGGCGTGATTTGTTATAACGATGATAGTGTAGTAGACTATGTAACAGACAGTCAGCGTTGATATGCATAATAAGTGTAGTTTGTTGGGTTTATTGTATAGAAAATGTATAGCGGGTTTGTACGATTATAGCCTGAGTTAATTGTTGCGATACAGGATCAGGGGTGCTTTTATTGTGCGGACAGTTCATAACGCATTTTTTCTGTTGATTTGTGTGAATCTGGGATGATTTGTTATAAGGATGATAGTGTAGAAGACTGCGTAAGAGACGGTCAGCGTTGATATGCTTAGTGAGGGTAATTTGTTCGGTTTACTATTCATATAAAATGTATAACGAGTTTGTATGTTTGTAGCCTGTCCAGCAACAGATGCACCAAATGCCGCATGAGCATGTCCAGCAACAAATACCACAGCAACAGGTAGTACTTCAATTTTATGATAAGATACCATTGTTTCTACAGACGCCATAAAATAAATTTGGTAGATGTGGAATATCTTGTGGTTCGATGCTTTAAATATGGATATCGTTAAAGTTTCAGCAACAGGTACCTGTTCAGCATCAACAACACATGCAACAACAGCAAATGCAACAGCCGCAAATGCAGCAACCGCAAATGCAACAACAGCAAATGCATCAGCAGCAAATGCATCAACAGCAGATGCATCAACAACAAATGCATCAGCAGCAAGTTCATCAACAAATGCCGCAAGGTCATCATCATGATCACTCACCTCAGCACATACTAAACGCTGCCGATATTGCTCAAGAGAAAGCGTAAGTTATTCTACACATTCAACGATATTCATTTCATAATAGTTATTGGGAAATATTAAATCTGAAATACTCTTTACTTAGTCATATAGCCGAGCACTTGGAAATTCCAATGGACACTAGCAAAATGACAGACCAAGAGCTGCAGTTCCATTATTTTAAGATGCACGATGCTGACAATAACAATAAATTGGATGGCTGTGAACTTATCAAGTCTCTCATTCACTGGCACGGTGCGTACAAATAATTAATATATGATTATGATTTATTCTGCAAGAACGCAGTCAGTTTACTTTAAATTTTATTTTTTACGCAGAACAAGGGAACAAGGAGCGTCCAGAAGCAGTGGCAGGAGACAAACTATTCACTGATAACGAGTTAGTGTCCTTGATTGACCCTATTTTGAACATGGACGACACCAACAAAGATGGTTTTATTGACTATCCGGAATTCATCCAAGCGCAACAAAACGCCGCCGCTGGTGGACGACAATGATAGGGGTTTAATGGTTTATCAATCGGTTGTAATCAGATCGGAATCCGTTGAGATCCGTACTTTAACGAATGAACGTTTGATCTTTACATGTTGTGCACACCAGCCTCACTTTGTATTGACTCGATAACGTTTTGCCGATTGACCCGATTCTGTTATCGCTACCCATTTCTCAAGATCGGTACGTTCAGAGGTCGGTGTTTAGTGGCATAACTACTTCAGGGTTAAATGAAGATGTAAACAGGTTTGAACACGATACTGCGTAATCTGGATAGGAACAAATATATAAGTTAAGGTGCAAGTTCGAAGACTGCGGGTTTTTATAGAATAAAATCAATTTTTACGACGTGAAACGCAAAGAATCTATACCTGGAGAACGTGTCCGATTCTGATACTATGATTGAAACTAGTGGATCAATTTCCCTTCCATTGAATGTCCTTGTTCATGATATAAGCATCATACGATGTACATATTCGTCTCAATTGCTGTTAGTAACTACATGTCCATTTTCGAGGAGAACTGATTACATCCGCTACAGAAACCTTTCATCGGTTTACGGCCAAATATAATCGATTAGTAACCAGAGTTTCTACCGTTAGTGTATATAATTTCATAACTTCCGACGCAATCAACCAATTCATGAAAGTTAATTATAAAATGCAGGCAAGGATGTGGAGACCTTCCAAGGCACGGAATTAGTGAAAGTACCTTTGGTATTCAAATTTGATACACACATTCGATACGTTGTACGTACCTAGAAAGACATGTAGACAAATTGTTCATGCTGCACGTATTTCATGCATACTGCATTCATAAATAGATAATTATCCTATTATGTGTATATGGGTCAATTGAGTAATTTGTGTTCTGCGCGAGATCTGCGTCTCGCGCTATCTTGAACATAAAAATTTTGTTACTGATAATACGACAGTTACGAGATATTTGTATTTTATAATTGTATAAATTACGAAAATATATAAATATAGTTTTGTTACTCCCTTGTTTCTGCTTTCGAACTCCGACGCTGTCTGAAAGAAAACATTCGTGATCGACTGAATTTATGGGTCGCTAAGAATCAACCGTTTTACTGTAACAACAACTTGTATTAAACTTTTAAAATTAACACCCTCGACACAGCTTATTAAGTACTTGGATAAATGCGAAAATTGTTCGTTTGAACGACGTACTGACACGAATTATTAGTTACAGTTACAGTGGCTAATGATCGTCTAACCCTTTGACCCCGCAATGCCTACAACTTGTATTTCACTTCTTCTCTCTACCGCTAACATCGCCTGAACTTCAGAATAAATGCGAGTACAAAGGGCCAGTCGGCTTTCACCCCCCGATTTATTTAAACAGTACGAAAATATGACTAGCTCCATTTGCAATTTGTCAAATTTTCATTTCACAAGTACATTCCGTTGACGAGATAATCAGCGTCGTGTGCGTAGGGTCCATGACCTCTTCTTCCTCTTCTTCTGACGACTCGAAGTCGACATGCAATTAATGCAGCGGTTATTGCAGTTGCGGTCAAACCTAATGCCAGCGAAATCACTGCACCTTTTGGTCTCAAAACTTCCAGTTCCGTGGTTTGTTGGAGATGTTCTGTGATCAGGATACTTCTCTCGTGATCCCTCGGATGATCCTCGATGACGATCACACTCTTACGGTCTGCGGAATAAAACAGAAACCCTCAAACTTGCCATTTGCATAATGAAAACTGGTGAATTTACCGTAAGCAGTTTAACACTTTGACTGTCGTGCGTATTTTGCTGTATTAGAATGTATGAATGTGAATAAGGTGCAGGTATTGGAGACCAAAGGATCGCATCACTATTCTAACGATAATTGCATTTATAAAATAATTGTTGCTAACCATTGTAAATATTTTGGATCTTCACTCAAAGTGTTAACGTATTCATTGCATGCCAAATCAACGTGCATATTTTCCAAGCACGGTGTCGGAAACTACTCATAGTTATCCTCTGGTTTCTGGCATATAAAGAACACTCTATATACGGAATCTACCAGTGGCTTCAAGAAATGCGGAGACAAAATTTAGATTTTTTCTCTACTACGTGGAGCCATGCAAATATTAAGGTTCCAACATTCATAGAATATATTTCTGTGTCATCATCCGAGGCAATAATTCCGTGAAATCTTTTAACACGTTGAGTGCCAAGCATATTTTGCTATGTTAGAACTGCGATGCGATGAAATACTGCAGAGTATGATTAAATCATGCAAAATTAAGGTAACGCAGAGTTGTTAGAAGCCAAAGTATTGAAGCACCGTTCAAATATAAATTGCTTTTACAAGATTGCAAATAGGATTCATTGCGAATTTTTTGCACTTTTAATAAAATCTTTTGTACCGGTCACCGCGTATTTTGCTATGTTAGAACTTCGGTGCGATGAAATACTGCAGAATATGATTAAATCATGCAAAATTAAGGTAACACAGAGTTGTTAGAAGTCAAAGTATTGAAGCACTGTTCTAATATCAATTGCTTTTACAAGATTGCAAATAGGCTTCATTGCGAATTTTTTGCAGTTTTAGTCAAATATTTTGCACGTGTCACCGCGTATTTTGCTATGTTAGAACCGCGATGCGATGAAATACTGCAGAGTATGATTAAATCGTGCAAAATTAAGGAAACGCAGAGTTGTTAGAAGCCAAAGTATTGAAGCACCGTTCCAATATCAATCGCTTTTACAAGATTGCAAATAGGGTTCATTGCGAATTTTTTGCACTTTTAATAAAATCTTTTGTACCGGTCACCGCGTATTTTACTGTGTTAGAACTTCGATGCGATGAAATACTGCAGAATATGATTAAATCATGCAAAATTAAGGTAACGCAGAGTTGTTAGAAATCAAAGTATTGAAGCACTGTTCTAATATCAATTCCTTTTGCAAGATTGCAAATAGGATTCATTGCGAATTTTTTGCACTCTTAATAAAATCTTTTGCACCGGTCACCGCGTATTTTACTATGCTAGAACTTCGATGCGATGAAATACTGCAGAGTATGATTAAATCGGTGAAAAATGAAGGCAACACAGAATTGTTAGAAGCCGAAGTATTGAAGCACCGTTCCAATATAAATTGCTTTTACAAGATTGCAAATAGGTTTCATTGCGAATTTTTTGCATTTTTAGTGAAATCTTTTGCATCGGTCACCGCGTATTTTGCTACATTAGAACCGCGATGCGATGAAATACTGCAGAGTATGATTAAATCATGCAAAATTAAGGTAACGCAAAGTTGTTAGAAGCCAAAGTATTGAAGCACCGTTTCAATATCAATTGCTTTTACAAGGTTGCAAATAGGTTTCATTGCGAATTTTTTGCATTTTTAGTGAAATCTTTTGCACCGGTCACCGCGTATTTTGCTATGTTAGAACTTCGATGCGATGAAATACTGCAGAATATGATTAAATCATGCAAAATTAAGGTAACGCAGAGTTGTTAGAAGTCAAAGTATTGAAGCACCGTTTCAATATCAATCGCTTTTACAAGATTGCAAATAGGATTCATTGCGAATTTTTTGCATTTTTAATAAAATCTTTTGCACCAGTCGCCGCGTATTTTGCTACGGTAGAACCGCGATGCGATGAAATACTACAGAATATGATTAAATCATGCAAAATGAAGGCAACGCAGAGTTGTTAGAAGTCAAAGTACTGAAGCACCGTTCCAATACCAATTGCTTTTGCACCGTGGCAGTCAACGTGTTAAATCAATTACTCTATCACGTGTGCATATCCGAACAAATTGTAATATTACTTGTTGACTGCAATTTTTTTCTATAATAAAATTGATTATTTCAATTGTGAATTGTTCAATTGTGTTTTTCTATAATAAAATTGATTCTTTCAATTGAGAGTTGACATAACAACTGGGCACACAAGGTTGATGTCAGCATACATTTTACGACAGTAACTTACATACATTCAACCCTGTTTCAAACAGTATTTACTCAAAAACACATAACGTCTGCGACGCAATTTTTTCTCTAACAATAACACTGCAATTCCTTATAATTCCAGATTGTCTATCCCTTAGTACCTTCCAATTCATTCGTCTGTAGATGAGTATGCTTAATGGGTTCGATCTTTGCCACACTGGCTGGCTTCCCAACATTTTCGTTGCTATGTTTTTCATGGACTTTGACCCTTTCCTGCTGCTGCTGCTGCTGTTGTTGCTGTTGCTGCTGATGCTCTTCCTTCTGCTCCGTATGTGTTACCGAACTGTCAATGTGTTCGTTCACCGTCTGAAAGAAAAAGTCAGTCAAACAGTCATACTTAATTCATTCGACACGGCGATCTTTTTGAACACGGTCCCTAGGAGCGAATTTTTTTTTCTCTATATTGTTCATTATTAATAAAGAAACTTGTTTACTAAGGAAGTCACCCAATTCCTAAGTAAAATTCGCATAAATAAGATGATTGCACACCATGTGTGCAATGTAAGGTGAAATAAAAATACATCATTAACAATACCAATGCCAATTTTTGTTTCTCTATACTTTACAGATACTATTAACACATTGTTGACCGGCAATTTTCGGCAAAAGCTGTCTCAAGTCACAGGCTATTATTTATATAATTGAACATGGAAGTGAAACGATATAAATAACCTTCAGTAAAGTTTGTTCATGCATAATAAATTCAAATTGAACGTTGGACATAAATTTTATGTAACATATAATATTTTTTCGTATGATTAACTGTACAGAAGTCATTTACGCGTAGATATAAACAAGAGGTTTTGCACATATATCTTGTTTCGTTGCGCTTTCCTTTTAAAGAGCTAGATTATGCCCTTGTTATTTCATTTTCAATAATGATTTTCCAAATGACTACAACTTATTTAAAAATCACTCGGGCAACTATATAAAGCATTCACGTATAATTTATTGAAAAATGCTTCACCGTCACGTTCCGTCGTTCTTGACACTTTCTAATACTAGAATTATAATAGAAGCCTCAGTATCAAGAAAAGTATACTTTTTTATAATAAAGCAAACGCGATTGAAGACAATGAACAAAATTTTGCTATATTCTATATTGGCCTGAGTTTAAAAAATTAAAATAGCCGCCGTAAGGGCAAACACGAGTTAACTCATGACCGGTTAGCAACGTGTTAATACCTTTAATAATTAAAATATTACCTTTAATAATTAAAGTGTTAATACACTTTCTAATACTAGAATTGTAATAAAAGCCTCAGTACCAAGAAAAGTATACCTTTTTATAATAAAGCACACGCGATTGAACGCAATGAACAAAATTTTGTTATTATCTATATTGCCCTGCGTTTCAAAAATTAAAATAGCCGACGCAAGTGCAAACACGAGTTAATTCATGACCGATTAACAACGTGTTAATACCTTTAATAATTAATACCTTTAATAATTAAAGTGTTATCACCTTTAATAATTAATAAAAGTCTGTACCAAAAAAAGTATACCTTTTTATAATAAAACACACGCGATTGAACACAATGAACAAAATTTTGATGTATTCTATATTGCAGGCGTTTCAAAAATTAAAATAGTCGACGCAAGTGCAAACACGAGTTAATTCATGACCGGTTAAGACGCGATTGAACACAATGAACAAAATTTTGCTATATTCTATGTTGCCCTGCGTTTCAAAAATTAAAATAGTTGACGCAAGTGCAAACACAAGTTAACTCATGACCAGTTAGCAACGTGTTACTGCCTTTAATAATTAAAATATCACCTTTAATAATTAAAGTGTTAATACACTTTCTAACACTAGAATTGTAATAAAAGCCTCTGTACCAAGAAAAGTATACCTTTTCATAATAAAGCAGACGCAATTGAACACAATGAACAAAATTTTGCTGTATTCTATATTGCCCTGCGTTTCAAAAATTAAAATAGCCGCCGTAAGTGCAAATACGAGTTAAGTCATGACCGGTTAGCAATGTGTTAATACCTTTAATAATTAAAGTGTTAATACACTTTCTAATACTAGAATTGTAATAAAAGCCTCAGTACCAAGAAAAGTATACTTTTTTATAATAAAGCAAACGCGATTGAACACAATGAACAAAATTTTGCTATATTCTATATTGCCCTCCGTTTCAAAAATTAAAATAGCAAATGTAAACGACTCAACCGGTGCAAACACAATTACATGAAAACTCGATTTTGACCGGTTAACAATGTATTAATACAAAAAAAATGTTACCTCAACCCCTACTTTACTCAGAATACCTGATAATTGCTCATTACTACTATTGCACCCCTGGTGTACAACCAGTCATATGCCTCGGAAATCAATTTCCCACACGGTGTGCAATTACTCTCAAATGTATTAAAGCAAACTAATGCCAGCTTAAGACTTCTCACGAACATCGCAAGGCGGTGCGGTCGTGTTCTTCGTCTGTTTTGGCACTTGATTCACTTGTTTGCGCTGAGAATTCGGTGTCACCGACGTCACAGGGACCGGCCTGGCTTGTCCTTCTTGCCAGACACCTCTATTAGGCCCCGAAAAATGCGAAGTGTATGGCCGTTTAGGTTCCGTATAGGCAGCACCACTGAAATCACAATCATCCAAAAACTATCATCACTTCACTCTCCTAAAACTGACCTAAAACATCAGACTTTCATCAGTACCTCTCAGCTTCGTTTTCCTCTATAACACCAGGCCCCTTGTGATTGAAAATGCGCGGTTGTTCTTCTGCAAACATAAACATATAATTCATAAGTAAGTAACATACACGCAATATCACTTTGTCCTAAAAACTCACGCTCGTAAGGATTCACATTATTCGCCTCGCGAAAAGTATTCGGGGGGTTAAAAGGGTCCTTGTTTTGCTCGTAGATCTGTGGATACTCCCATTGATAACCTGGTGCGCCAAAATTCTTTCTTAACTGCGGAACTTCCATTTGCTGCGCTGGATATAAGAGATTCTGCTGTTGGGACATCCCCTGGTTGGCCAAGTTTGGAAAATCCCACTGTTTGGGGTACAGTTTTCGCGGATCGATCATTTGCTGGTACTTTGTGACGTCTGGGGAGAAAGGAGGCTGAATGGGGCCTTGCATCATCATAGCCGGAGGAACTGTAGGCTTTTCTGTGGGACAGACTAGTTCTGCTGCTTCGTCTGAACCGTCTGCACATTGGGGAATTCCGTCACAGACGTTGTAAATGGCTATACAGTCACCAGAGGAACGGCATTCATATTGATTACGACTGCATCCTGGAAGAATTGTTCAAAATTTGTCATAGACATAAAACGCTTTTAAATGATTTAGAGAATTAATGTAGCGTTACCTGGTTTAGCGGGTGCAGGTGTCGTTAGAACTACTTTAGGAGTTGGCATAGGTATTGCTTTGATAGGAGGCTCTGTGAAGGAATATTCGGCAGGAGCGACACCACCCAATTTCCTGCAAAATTTAATTCCGTTACAAAATAAGGTAGAGTAGAAGTAAAATACTTAATATTACCGGAGTGACTTCAGCTCATGCTCCTGTTGAGATATCTGCAAGTCTCCTTGTATATGACTTTTACTGGGAATGTTGTAATTTGTTTGTACGGCACTAGTGTAATTAGCATGGCTAGTGAACTTGCATTTGAAGTCGTGTAAAGGACCGCATTGGAAGAGGTAACAGCTGCCAGGTTTCTGAAAAGTATAACATATATCAATCATTTTGGAAGGTAGAACAAATATCAATATTTTTGAAAGGTATAACGCGTATCAATAATTCTGAATGGTACAATGCATATCAATATTTATCAATTGACAAAGAACACTACAATGCCAAGTTTTGCATATTGCATCGACATTTATCAAAAGTCGTATTGATAGTCACACCGTATTGCATTAAGAAAACTCAGCATTCAATGAATCGCAAGACGCAGTTCGCAAGCAGGAAAATGCTTCATATCAATAATTCTGAAAGGTACAACGCATATCAATATTTATCAATTCCAAAGAACACTACAATGCCAGATCTTGCGTATTACGTCGACATTTATCAAAACAGTCTCGTATCGATAGTTACACCGTATTGCATTAAGGAAACTGAGCATCCAAAGAATCGCAAGACGCAATTTGCAAGCAGGAAAATGCTTCATATCAATAATTCTGAAAGGTATAACGCATATCAATAATTCCAAAAGGTACAACGCATATCAATAATTCTGAAAGGTACAATGCATATCAATAATTCTGAAATGTACAACGCATATCAACATTTATCAATTCCAAAGAACACTACAATGCTGCATCTTGCGTATTACATCGACGTTTATTAAAACTGTCTTGTATCGATAGTTACACTGTATTGTGTTAAGAAAACTGAAATTGACCATCCAAAGAATCGCAAGACGCAGTTCGCAAGCAGGAAAATGCTTCATATCAATAATTCTGAAAGGTATAACGCATATCAATAATTCTGAAAGGTACAACATGTATCATCTGCAATATTTATCAATTCTGAAAGGAACACTATCAATAATCCTGAAAGGTACAATGCATATTAATAATTCTGAAAGGTACAATACATATCAATAATTTTGAAACTTATAACGTGTATCAATAATTCCGAAAGGTACAACGCATACCAATAATTTTGAAAGGTACAACGCGTATCAATAATTCTGAACGGTACAACACATATCAATAATTCTGAAAGGTACAACGCATATTAATAATTCTGAAACGTACAACACATATCAACATTTTTCAATTCCAAAGAAAAATAAATATCAAATGATACTTATCATATCGATAGTTACACCATATTGCATTAAGAAAACTGAAACTGAGCATCCAAAGAATTGCAAGCCGCAGTTCGCAACCAGGAAAATGCTTCATATCAATAATTCTGAAAGGTATAACGCATATCAATAATTCGGAAAGGTACAATGCGTATCAATAATACTGAAAGGTATAACGCATATCAGTAATTCTGAAAGGTACAACGCGTATCAATAATTCTGAATGGTACAACGTATATCAATAATTCTCAAAGGTACAACGCATATCAATAATTCTGAAAGGTACAACGCATATCAATAATTTTGAAAGGTACAACGCGTATCAATAATTCTGAAAGGTACAATGCGTATCAATAATTCTGAAACTTATAACGTGTATCAATAATTCGGCAAGATACAATGCGTATCAATAATCCTGAAAGGTACAATGCGTATCAATAATACTGAAAGGTATAACGGATATCAATAATCCTGAAAGGTGCAGCGCATATTAATAATTTTGGAAGGTACAACGCGTATCAATAATTCTGAATGGTACAACGCATATCAATCATTTTGAATGGTACAATGCGTATCAATAATTTGGAAAGGTACAATGCATATCAATAATTCGGAAAGGTACAACTCATATCAATAATTTTGAAAGGTACAATACATACTGATAATTCTGAATGGACATTTATCAAAACAATATCGATATTAATAAAACTAAGCATCCAAAAAGTACAAGCAGGAAAATGCTTCATATCAATAATTCTGAAAGGTACAATGTATATCAATAATTCTAAACAGTATAACGCATATCAATAATTCTGAAAGGTGCAACGCATATCAATAATTCTGAAAGGTATAATGCATATCAATATTTATCAATCGACAAAGAATACTGCGATGCCAAGTCTTGCGTATTGAATTGACATTTATCAAAAATCGTATCGTTAGTCACACCGTATTGCATTAAGAAAACTCAGTGTTCAAAGAATTGCAAGATGCGGTTCGCAAGTAGGAAAATACTTCAAGTGTCCGCTTACCTTTTCCTCAAAAATAAAGACGTCACATCTATCAGTATCACAGCACGACTTAAGACACTCCTGCCTGGAGTTTACATCCACTTCTGTCAAATACTTGGCACCCATCTCCCTCGAATCCTCTGTCTTGATAATCTTATCCCTGTGAATGTCGAAACTGTCCAGGCACATTTGGAAGTCACTGCTAATTCCCACCCGCTTCTCATTTTTCTTTGTCAACCCCTCGCCGGCTGTAAAATAGAAAACCGTAACAAAAACAAAAGCTCTGCAAAACATCATTCTTCGCTGGTCGTGGGTTTCGTTATTATCGCGCATGCCTCCAAACATACCTACGCAAACGCGATCAATAAATGCGCTAAATTCCCTCTGCCACCAAAAATATTCAAAAATTCAAGTATTGCGGCTTGTTAACAATGTCTGAACAAATTTGCAATTTTGCTTATATCGATCGTGCATTTAGGATCCATATCGATTGCGTGCGATTTAAATTTCCTGGTCAGGATTCGAAAATTGTGAAGGCGCCTTAAAGAAATTAGACAACTTCGTTATATCGAAACGTTTCGATTGTTGTTTTGAAAAATATCGAAGTATTTGGAGGGAAACCGGTGACACATTTCTGTTTGGCAAGATCGCAATAAAACAGGGGTTTTGCTTGTGGCTTGAGAGCTGTTATTTTGTGATTTTTTGTAGTTTAGGTGTTGTTGTTTATTTATTGAGATGGCAGGGAAAGACAATGCGCTGGAGATATATCCGGAAGATACACTCAAGATTTTAATAGCGACGGATTGTCATCTGGGTTACGAAGACAGCAACAAACGCGGTTTGTTTATATATTAATCCTTTGCGGTCTTATTAAATTTAGACATGGGTCGGAATTAATTTTCGTTGATCGAGGAATGATACATAATATGCAGGATTATGAAGGATAAACAAGATTTATTAATTCTTTTGTGATCTTTAGATGTATGTTTACACAATAATGTGTTTTAATGTAATGTTTTTATGTGAAAATTATACTTTATAATTCTCGATCGTATGGTATCTTTCAAAGTAGTATCCAACATGAAGTCCTGCTTTTTGATTACATGTGTCGCAAAAATAATTAGTTTGGCGTCTTTCACTTTTGATTTTTCTGTTTGAACATAGAGAACAATCTTTATTCTTTCCGTTGTGACAGTGCAGCAATATATATAGTTTACCATTAAGTAGTAACGGGACATGAGTCTATTATTCACAGAGAATGTCTATGATAGATACTTTTTAATACGTTGATTGCCATACGAATTTTACTATATTAAAATCGCAACGTGATGAAGTACTATAGAATATGATCAAATTGTGCAAAATGAAAATAATGCAAAGGTATCGGAGACCAAAGAATTGAATCACTATTTAATGCTTTGCGGTCGTATTAAATTTAGACATGGGTGTCGTACTGGTTGGAATTAATTTTCGTTGAATGAGGAATGATATATAATATGCAAGATTATGAAGGATAAACGAGATTTATTCATTCTTTTGTGATCATTTGATATATGTTTACACAATAATGTGTTTTAATGTAATGTTTCCATGTGAAAATTATATTTTATAGTTCTCGATCGTATGGTATCTTTCAAAGTAGTATCCAACATGAAGTTCTGCTTTTTGATTACATGCGTCGCAAAATTAATTAGTTTGGCATCTTCCGCCCTGGATTTTTTTGTTTGAACGTACAGAAGAATCTTTACAGTTTATGTTTTGACAGCGCAGCAATATATATAGTTTACTATTAAGTAGTAAGGGGACATGAGTCTATTATCTACAGAGAATGTCTACGATAGAGACTTTTTAATACGTTGACTGCCATGCGAATTTTACTATATTAACCCTTTCGCTACGGCGGTCTTTTCCACAATTTGACTTTATGCTCATTCTTAAAAATGTCACGATTATGAATTTTTTAGGAAAAGGATATTTCTGACGAAAGCTACGGTTGATTAAGAATCGACACATGCAACAATGCTATACTCTCTAACAAAAAAAGCAACATACGGAACAAGAGGTTCATGATAAATGTGCCAAGATGAACGACTATAGTGCGTCGTATATAAGTATATCGTGGAGGGCGACTATAGTCGCCCGTAGTAGTGAAAGGGTTAAAATCGCAACGTGATGAAGTACTATAGAATATGATTGAATTGTGCAAAATGAAAATAATGCGAAGGTATCGGAGACCAAAGAATTGAATCACTATTTAACGCTTTGCGGTCGTATTAAATTTAGACATGGGTTTCGTACTGGTTGGAATTAATTTTTGTTGAACGAGGAATGATACATAATATGCAAGATTATGAAGGATAAACAAGATTTATTAATTCTTTTGTGATCTTTAGATACATGTTTACAGAATAATGTGTTTTAATGTATGTGAAAATTATATTTTAAAGTTCTCCATCGTGTGGTACTTTCGAAATAGTTTCCAACATGAAGTCCTAGTTTTCGATCACATGTGTCGCAAAAGAACTTAGTTTGGCGTCTTTCACTTTTGATTTTTCTGTTTGAAAATACAGAACAATCTTTACTCTTTACGTTTTGACAGTGCAGCAATATATATAGTTTGCCATTAAGTAATGATATGTAGTTTTGAAGATGCTCCTTCACGAAAATCATCTACAAGTTCCACCAATTTTCGGACAAACATTAAATATGACACTGGCGTCTTGTTTTCTCTTTTTGCTGACACCTTACATAAGATGTAGCTATTGACTGCGTAAACCTGTGTTCCTTAAAAAAAATGTTACCCACCATTTGCAAGATTTTCTCGTACAACAATATGAATTTGCTAACTGGTCAGTTTTATCGACATCTCCCATATTCATTTAATTTTTGAAACGCAGGGCAACGTAGAATATAGCAAAATTTTGTTCATTGTGTTCAGTCGTGTCTGCTTTATTATAGAAAAGTATACTTTTCTTGGTACTGAGACTTTTATTACAATTCTAGTATTAGAAAGTGTATTGACACTTGAATTATTAAAGGTAATATTTTAATTATTAAAAGTATTAAGACGTTCCTAACTGGTCATGATTTAATTCGTGCTTGCACTTGCGTCAGCTATTTTAATTTTTGAAACGCAGAGCAATATAGAATATAGCAAAATTTTGTTCATTGCGTTCAATTGCGTCTGCTTTATTATAAAAAAGTATACTTTTCTTGGTACTGAGGCTTCTATTACAATTCTAGTATTAGAAAGTGTATTGACACTTGAATTATTAAAGGTAATATTTTAATTATTAAAAGTATTAACACGTTTCTAACCGGTCATGATTTAACTCGTGTTTGTACTTGCATCAGCTATTTTAATTTTTGAAACGCAGGGCAACATAGAATATAGCAAAATTTTGTTCATTGTGTTCAATCGCGTCTACTTTATTATAAAAAAGTACACTTTTCTTGGTACTGAGACTTTTATTACAATTCTAGTATTAGAAAGTGTATTGACACTTGAATTATTAAAGGTAATATTTTAATTATTAAAAGTATTAACACCTTTCTAACCGGTCATGATTTAACTCGTGTTTGTACTTGCATCAGCTATTTTCATTTTTGAAATGCAGGGCAATATAGAATACATAAAAATTTTGTTCATTGTGTTCAATCACGTCTGTCTTATTATAAAAAAGTATACTTTTCTTGGTACTGAAACTTTTATTATAACTTTAGTATTAGAAAGTGTATTGACACTTGAATTATTAAAGGTAATATTTTAATTATTAAAAGTATTAACACGTTTCTAACCGGTCATGATTTAACTCGTGTTTGTACTTGCGTCGGCTATTTTAATTTTTGAAACGCTGGCAATATAGAATATAGCAAAATTTTGTTCATTGTGTTCAATCGCGTCTGCTTTATTATAAAAAAGTATACTTTTCTTGGTACTGAGGCTTTTATTACAATTCTAGTATTAAAAAGTGTCAAGAACGATGGAACGTGATGGTGAAGCATTTTTCAATTAATTATACGTGAATGCTTTATATAGTTGCCTGAGTGATTTTTAAATAAGTTGTAGTCATTTGGAAAATGATTATTGAAAATGAAATAACAAGGGCATAATCTAGCTGTTTAAAAGGAAAGCCCAATGAAACAAGATATATATGCAAAACTTCTTGTCTACATCTACGCGTAAATGACTGCAATACATTTAATCATACGAAAAAATATTAAAAGTTACATAAAATTAATGTCCAAAGTTCAATTTGAATTCATTATGCACAAACAAACTTTACTGAAGATTATTTACATCGTTTCACTTCCATGTTCAATTATGAAATAACAGCAGGTGACTTGAGACAGCTTTTGCCAAAAATTGCCAGTCAACAATGTGTTATTAATATCTGTAAAGTGTAGAAAAACAAAGTTTAGCATTGGCATTGTTAATGATGTATTTTTATTTTACCTTATATTGCACGCATGGAGTTCAATCCGCTCGTCGCAATAAAAATATTCTGAGAAACGAGGTGCACACACGGTTTGCAATCATCTTATTTATACGAATTCAGGGCAATATAGAACATAGCAAAATTTTGTTCATTGTCTTCAATCGCGTCTGCTTTATTATAAAAAAGTATACTTTTCTTGGTACTGAGGCTTTTATTACAATTCTAGTATTGGAAAGTCCAAGAACGATGGAACTGTGCAGCATTTTTCAATGTATAGTAATTTTTAAATAAGTCTAGTGGTTTCGAAAATTATTGTTTATTGGAAGACAGTTATGAATCTGATATTAGGCTCAAAGGTATAATCTATGTCCAAAATGGCTTGTCTACAACTATGCATAAATGACTGCTGTACAATAGTCATACAAACAAAGTATTAAAAGATTAAAATATATGTCCAAAGTTTAATTTTATTGAAGTTTATTTCGATTATTTCACTTCCACGTTCAATTGCGAAATAATAGCCGGTGATTAGAGACAACTTTGCATAAAATTGGCAGTCCACAATGTATCAATACTTTAAGGACCACTAAAAAACCTGTAGCAAATATGCCTGGGACCGCACGTTTTTGGGAAGTTTGAACGTTACAAAAAATCATAACTTTGTTATCTATGAAGCAATTTTTGTGAAACTTTTAGAAATTGTATAATTGAATGTATTTTAGCTATTATTAAAAAAATATGTGTTTTCATGATTATCATAACTTTGTTACTTAAAAAATAAATTTGTATGAAGTTTATAGAATGCGCAAAGCACCAGTAAAGAAGCGAAAAAACATGAAGGCAAGTGAGTTGAATAGAAAAAATAGATACTATGTATCAAAGTAACTGACATTTAAAGACACATCTAAAGAGCATATAGAAAACGCGAGGCAATTCATGAGCGGTTCTTAAAGTGTTAATAGCAATGCGATAACATTCTTTTTTCTTGTGTCAGTCACATCGTATGTTAACCTTGTTTCGTTTCAAACGCAGTTGCGCAAACGGATGACAGCTTCATCACATTCGAAGAGATACTTCAATACGGAAAGCAACATGAAGTCGACTTTGTACTTCTTGGGGGTGATTTGTTTCATGACACGAAACCGTCCCAACGGGTGATGATGAAATGCGTGGAGCTGCTCAGGAAATACTGCTTGGGCTTCAGGTACGTTCAATTTATCAAATACATTAACTGGAAATTCTTCCAACATTTCTTTCAACGCTTTGTCTCTCAGGGAACTTGACATACAGTTTATGACGGACCCTGAGGTGATATTTTCACACTGCTCTTTTAAGTCTGTCAACTTCGAGGATCCCAACATAAACGTTTCCATGCCGGTCTTCTCCATTCATGGAAATCATGATTGTCCGAGTGAGTTTTAATTGTGTAGGTTGAGCTAACAGAATATTTCTGATTAATAACTGTGTATCTCACTTTTTTTAGATCAAGGAAGCATAGGCGCTATGGACTTTCTGTCTACTTCTGGTCTTGTCAATTACTTTGGCAAGTGTACCGATTTTGATAACATAAACGTCCCACCTTTGATGTTAAGGAAAGGCGACACTTATGTCTCTATTTATGGCTTAAGCTATATCAACGATGCAAGACTGTGCAGATTATGGAAGGACGGCAAGGTAGATATTGGACGAATAAATTCCTTCTTTATATTTTCCTCTTGAAGAAATTGTGGGGTTGACAGGTCAGACTACAACAAACAGAAGACTACGAGGATTATTTCAATATACTAGTTTTGCATCAGAACCGTATTGCGCACGAAAAGCAAAGTTATATTCCGGAGCATAAATTGCCGAATTTCTTGAATATGATCATATGGGGGCATGAACACGAGTGTCGCATTAAACCTGAGTTCAGTCAAGAGGGTAATTACTACATATCCCAGCCAGGTGAGACTTCTTCATCTAAATTAAGGGGACATGCCTACTTGGGATCGGCGAAATTATATGATTTTCAAGATTTTTTTTTGCCGTTTTAGTGAGTACTAATTAAAATTCGCAAAATACTACCAAAAAGTACGTATTTAGTGGTACTTGTATAAAATTTTTTATAAGAAAATATTAGAAAATGGAGGAAATATAGCCCTTCTCCTAGAGCTTCCGTTTATTTTCATCACTTGCGGTGACCACGATTTCTCAAAAGCTACTTCACCGATCGGACTCTAATTTTATATACTTACTTGTCATTACAATAGGGAGGACCTGAACGAAGGATTTTGAAAATTTTTAATTTTTACAAGAATGGCAGCAATTCTACGAAAAAATCCGTCTTTGGAGGTGGTCTAACTGTCGTTTTTATGTTGTAACTTTTTTTTTTATTACCGAAATAAAAAATCCTTCGGCCAGGCCCTGCCCATTGCAATGACAAATAAGTATATAAAATTAGAGTCCGATCGGTGCAGTAGTTTTTGAGAAATCGTGGTCACCGCAACCGTATGTTTTAAAAAACACAGTTTCGAGATAATCGCGTTTAACCCTTCTTTGCATAATTTTTTCTTTATTGGTGAAATAAATCAAGGTGATATAATTCATGTTCAAAATTAGAGGAAAAATGGTTAAAAATATCTTAGTATATATTTATAGTATAAATTTAGCAAAAAACAATATGATGGAAATTTCCATCATCATGCAAAGTTAGATCCAAGTGAACTTGTTCTTTTATATCATTTTTGGGCATTCAATGTTATGATGGAAATTTCCACCATCATGCACAGAAGGGTTAATATCAATTCTTTTTACAAAATTGCATATAGGCTTCAATGTGAAATCTTTGCATTTCTAGTCAAATCTTTTGCATATTTTCCTATGTTAGGAAAACGATGCAATGAAATACGACAGAGTATAATTAAATCCTGCAAAATGAAGGTAACGCAGAATTGTTGGAAGCCAAAGTATTGAACCACCGTTTTAACCCTTCTTTGCATTATTTTTTCTTTATTGGTGAAATAAATCAAGGTGATATAATTCATGTTCAAAATTAAAGGAAAAATGGTTAAAAAAATCTTAGTATATATTTATAGTATAAATTTAGCAAAAAACAATATGATGGAAATTGCCATCATCATGCAGAGTTAGATCCAAGTGAACTTGTTCTTTTATATAATTTTTGGGCATTCAATGTTATGATGGAAATTTCCACCATCATGCACAGAAGGGTTAAAGTTTCAAGTCTATGTTTTTCATGGTTAAAATTAATTTTTCTTGACTTACATAGAATCATATATTCCAGGGCCATAAATGGTCCCTTGTACACTTTTGGCCAACTCCAGAATGTTCAAATGATGTTCGGCAATTGTAAAACGGGTCTCGTCTGCTTTTCTAGCATATTCGTGGACATTTCGGCCTCAAGGCACGCCTAAAGCTTCAAAAATCTTCAGAAAGGCTATGTTACCCTCGTTAAACATACATGCAGATATGTATACCGCAATTTGAACCTGTTTTGCACCGCCCAGAAGACTTTTCGGGCTGATTTTCCAGATAAGATGGTTATAACTTTCTTTATTGCTCTTGTATATAATTTTATAATTGCCTAGTCGTCTCATTGTCTATACTTGTATAAAATTCAAAGTTCGGTAATGAACCAAATAATCAAACGGCACGGTCAACTTCGTACTAAGCCTTATTTTCTTCCGAAACATACTGAAACTATTCTCGTCGGTCTCTGCGGTTTTCGGATGAAAATATTGCTTCTTTTTCTTTGGCCTCGATTTGCACGATATTTTTGATGCTCTGTCATTAGGAGTCTCTTTGTGATGATCCTCGGCCATAATTATAATACTTTAAAAAGCAGCAAAAACTTTAGTAAACGTAAAGAAAACAAAATAACTGATCGTAACTTCCGAAGTTGCACGTTTGAATGCTAAGACACAATTGCTACAAACCACGCTTATCAAATGTACTTGAAAGTATACAATATATGCACTTGAATCTTGAATGACATAAAAGAATGTTGCCTGGAAGGGCAAAAGACGTTCCACGTAAACTTGATAAAATTTGATGGATGATAAAATTTGAGGAAATATTCTTAAAATGATGTACATTAACCCATTCGAGACCGATTGCACACCGTGTGTGCAATTGATTTCCGAGGCCATAAGACGGCATTTTGACCGCATTTTCATTCAGTGAAATAATAATATAACACAATAATTATGTACATTTTTTTCATACTTTTTTTTTTACATTTTATCAAAATAACAAATATACATGTACTTTATTAACTGAAAATGCCATTCAAATTTTTCTCTTGGAAAGCGTTTCATTCTAATCAACCAATTCATTCAACTCGTACATTTTACAATACCGAAATTTCGGCGCTACCTTCGTTTCGTAAAATTTTGCATAAAAAAAAACTTATGTTTCATACAATCCTCCACTTTAGTTAACCCATTCGAGACCGATTGCACACCGTGTGTGCAATAACAGTAATGTGCAATTATCAGTTATTCTGAGTAAACTAGTCGTCGAAATAAGATTTTCCTTGAACTAATGAAATGTGCAAGGTACAGGAAAACAAAATTTGGCATTGGTTTTACTGTGTACCAAAAAATCTAAAAATTATTTGAAGCCTTTCTTACATGTAAAATACTATGAATTGCCGACAGTCCTACAAAGGAAAATATAAACGTAATAATTACTCTTGTCCTGCTTGTGTCGGTAATCCTGGATTATGTTTGGGAGAATGTCGAAAGCGCTACCATCAACCAACTAATGTATAATTACTTTACGATCAGTGTACTATTTGCTAAAAGTGTATTTACAAATTATATTTTCTTTTTCATTACTGAGTTACATTACTTTGTTATCTGTAGACATTTTTCTAAAAATTTATTTCTCGTTTGTTATTTTTTTCATCATTCAACTTATCTTTTTTTAACTTTTTATTACTTTTTAAACATTTTCTTTGCATTATATTCTGTTCTTTATTATTGAAAACAAAATAACGATTTTATATTATCTAACTATTTTTTATATAAATGTTCGTAAATTTTTTAATGATGTATTTTCATTTTACCTTACATTGCACACATGGTGTTCAATCCGTTCCTCGCAATAAAAATGTTCCGAGGAGCGAGCTGCACACCTGGTGTGCAATGATCTTATTTATGTGAATTCACTTACGAATTGGGTGATTTCCATAGTAAACATGTTTTTTTTTTATAAAAAATGAACAATATAAAGAAAAAAAAAATTTCGCTCCTGGGGACCGTGTTCGAAAAAAATCGTCGTCTCGAATGGGTTAAATGAATATTAGAGTACCAAAGGGGATAATACTGTGGAATTAAGATCCCAGCAAGAGAAAACTAGTTTTAACTCTTCTTTGCATGGTGGTGGAAATTTCCATCATAACATTGAATGCCCAAAAATTATATAAAAGAACAAGTTCACTTTAACCCATTCGAGACCGATTGCACACCGTGTGTGCAATTGATTTCCGAGGCTATAAGACGGCTTGCACACCGTGTGTGCAATAACAGTAATGTGCAATTATCAGTTATTCTGAGTAAACTAGTCGTCGAAATAAGATTTTCCTTGAACTAATGAAATCTGCAAGGTACAGGAAAACAAAATTTGGCATTGGTTTTACTGTGTACCGAAAATCTAAAAATTATTTAAAGCCTTTCTTACATGTAAAATACTATGAATTGCCGACAGTCCTACAAAGAAGGAAAATATAAACGTAATAATTACTCTTGTCCTGCTTGTGTCGGTAATCCTGGATTATGTTTGGGAGAATGTTTCAAGCGCTACCATCAACCAATTAATGTATAATTACTTTACGATCAGTGTAATATTTGCTAAAAGTGTATTTACAAATTATATTTTCTTTTTTATTACTGAGTTACATTACTTTGTTATCTGTAGACATTTTTCTAAAAATTGATTTCTCGTTTGTTACTTTTTTCATTATTCAGCTTATCTTTATTTAACTTTTTACTACTTTTTAAACATTTTCTTTGCATTATATTCGGTTCTTTATTATTGAAAACAAAATAACGATTTTATATTATCTAACTATTTTTGATATAGATGTTCATACATTTTTTAATAATGTATTTTCATTTTACCTTACATTGCACACGTGGTGTTCAATCCGTTCGTCGCAATAAAAATTTTCCGAGGAGCGAGCTGCACACCTGGTGTGCAATGATCTTATTTATGTGAATTCACTTACGAATTGGCTGATTTCCATAGTAAACATGTTTTTTTTATTAAAAATGAACAATATAAAGAAAAAAAAATGTCGCTCCTGGGGACCGTGTTCGAAAAAAATCGTCGTCTCGAATGGGTTAAATGAATATTAGAGTACCAAAGGGAATAATACTGTGGATTTAAGATCCCAGCAAGAGAAAAATAGTTTTAACTCTTCTTTACATGATGATGGAAATTTCCATCATAACATTGAATGCCCAAAAATTATATAAAAGAACAAGTTCACTTTAACCCATTTGAGACCGATTGCACACCGTGTGTGCAAATGATTTCCGAGGATATAAGACGGCTTGCACACCGTGTGTGCAATAACAGTAATGTGCAATTATCAGTTATTCTGAGTAAACTAGTCGTCGAAATAAGATTTTCCTTGAACTAATGAAATCTGCAAGGTACAGGAAAACAAAATTTGGCATTGGTTTTACTGTGTATCAAAAATCTAAAAATTATTTGAAGCCTTTCTTACATGTAAAATACTATGAATTGCCGACAGTCCTACAAAGAAGGAAAATATAAACGTAATAATTACTCTTGTCCTGCTTGTGGCGGTAATCCTGGTTTATGTTTGGGAGAATGTTTCATCAACCAATTAATGTATAATTACTTTACGATCAGTGTACTATTTGCTAAAAGTGTATTTACAAATTATATTTTCTTTTTTATTACTGAGTTACATTACTTTGTTATTTGTAGACATTTTTCTGAAAATTTATTTCTCGTTTGTTACTTTTTTCATTATTCACTTATCTTTTTTTAACTTTTTACTACTTTTTAAACATTTTCTTTGCATTATATTCTGTTCTTTATTATTGAAAACAAAATAACGATTTTATATTATCTAACTATCTTTGATATAAATGTTCATTAATTTTTTAATGATGTATTTTCATTTTACCTTACATTGCACACATGGTGTTCAATCCGTTTCTCGCAATAAAAAATTTGCCGAGGAGCGAGCTGCACACCTGGTGTGCAATGATCTTATTTATGTGAATTCACTTACGAATTGGCTGATTTCCATAGTAAACATGTTTTTTTTATTAAAAATGAACAATATAAAGAAAAAAAAAATTTCGCTCCTGGGGACCGTGTTCGAAAAAAATCGTCGTCTCGAATGGGTTAAGAAAATGCAATAAAAAAAAAACGATTTTTTTCACCAACCCAAGTAGGCATAACCCCTTAATTGATCTTCCAAAGTGACGTAAATAAAAAATGTAACATTTGCGCAGGAAGTTCGGTAGCGACGTCATTATGTGAAGCAGAGGCCGTAGCAAAATATGCCGGCATACTAAAGATCAACAGAAGCAACTTCTCAATGAAGAGATTAAAATTGAAGACCGTCAGACCGTTCATTTTTGATAATATGATATTAAGCCAGCAGGATGACATGCCGAGAGATTCCAGCAGACCTCTGCGCGAAGTTGTTTCCGATTACGTGGATCGGTACATCGAAGATAAACTTCTGCCTGAAGCAGCGAAACTTCTAACAGGACACCCCAAACAACCTATACAGCCACTAATCCGTTTAAGAGTCTTTTACAAAAACGATCAGGAGCTTTTCGATGAAACAAGGTATGAGCGCAAATTTGTTTGATAATATTTTGTAACGTGCGTCCCATACCGTAAAGGAAAAAATGTAACAAGACGTTTAGTTTGTCTATTGTTTGATTAACACTAGATTTACCGGCTAGTTAAATATACCTATTTCTACCAAGACATTCTGACTGGTTTTTAGAGAAAAATGCTTAGTGGCGTTTCCAGTCTTTATTTACTTTAAAGAAATGACGAAAGAAAAAGTCTTTTCTTCATATATTTTCACCGGTCGTGTCTTTATACAATATCCAGCAATTTATTTCAACTAAATCTAAAATATTGAAAAAAACTTGAAGTGGCCACCTTCTGGAACCTGATTTGACAGTATATTTTCGTGCCATTTGATCAGTGACGTTGACGCCAAATTTGGTGTTGTTATAAAAAAACACAGTTTCGGGTAATCTCTTGTTAGTCTTTTCAATTTTTACGTGCTTATGTTTTGTACTTGGTGTTGTTATAAAAAGACACAGTTTCGGGTAATCTCTTGTTAGTCTTTTCAATTTTTACGTGCTTATGTTTTGTACTTAGTACAAGTACCTTCTTATTCGGTTTACTCTTGTAAATTGTAAGTGTACATCCATTTGATTAGTACAGCAACGTTGAGAAATGGGCCGTACTATCTTTCTTCTGTTTGCAAATTTTCGGGAGTTCCCTCTTGTTTGCACGTATTGTACCAATCAATGAAGTATTTTTAAATAGTAATTTTAACGCCACACGAAAACTAGTGAAGAAATTGTTGGTTATTGTTCTACTTTTCGTAGTGTATGGTTCTACAAGTTTCAGTAGAATAAATTCAGTTAGTGGGGTTGATGAATCTCGAGCCTCATCCCTTCTTAACACTAGATTGCCCAAGGCAGTCATTTTGACTGTTTTTTAATTTCAATTAGAAAAACAATTATGAAATTGATGACACAATTTCTTAGAATTTGGTGACTTTTTCTATAACACATAAATGGGTTTTTGAATTATTGTAGTTACTTCCGCCCTCCTTTATGTCCGTATATATATATGTGTTATACCTATATTGCCCAGAAGCAGTCATTTTGACTGCTTGGTAAATTTTAAATAATCAAAAGATTTTTATTTATTGAATTGAGTAAATTTCTTATATGACCTGTCCGGCTTTGTATTGAAATATGATGCATGATAAATTGTCGATTTGGGCGTATACTTGATAAGTGTCAGTTGCTCAATAAGCTAAAGTAGTACTAGTTATTCGAATCTTTATAAAGTGTTGTTCTAACAAGTTGTTTATTTTATTTCTTTTGCGCCCTAACTTTATGAAAAAAATGTCGAACAGAAATGAGTTCTTGGAAAAGCTAACGAACATAAGTGAAGAGTGCTCCGATATAGAATCAAATGCAACAAATTCTGAACTATCATCTGAAGATGAAGCGGATTATATTCAAAGTGAAACATCTGACGCTGAAGATAGTGATGAAGAGTCGATCACCAATGATGAAAATGAAAGTGTCATCAATATGCCCAGGAAAAGGTGTAGGGTGCTAACTAGTTCAGATTCTGATGAAGAAACTGAAAATACGTTTCAGGAGGTCGAAACAGCTGCTGATGGTACTGTGTGGACAAAAATTGACGAAGGTGGTATTCCTGGAAGGATACCATCTGCTTGTATTTTCAAGAGTGTGAAAGGGCCAACAGGCTACGCAAAAAGGAACATTGTGGCAAATAATCTTATCAGTGCATTATCGTTGATAATAGATAACTATATTATCAAACATATAAGAAAGTGCACAGAAGAATGTCGCCGAATTTTGCGGAACGGTTGGACAATATGATTACCGAAAATACGTGCATTTATTGGGATTCTATATGCTCGTGGAGCTTACGAGGCAACAAATTTTAAATTGAGTTATTTATGGTCAGCGAAGTGGGGTCCCGAATCTTTTAGAAAAACTATGGCCAGAGAAAAGTTCAAGCAAATCCTACGATTTATTCATTTTGACAAAAAAACCGAATGCAGTAGGCGCCTACAATCAAATAAATTTGCCTTGCTTTCGGAAATATGGGTTAAGTTCATTGAAAACAGTCAATATGTACAGTTAATATTTACTAATGACCTGTTATATAACTGTAAATAACATAAAAAATATTAAAAATTAATTTTAAACAAATTTCTTTACATATTTGTTATTTTTTCACAATGCAGTCATTTTGACTGTTTTTGGGCAATATAGGTATACAAGAAATCTCGGGCAATCTAGTGTTAAATATTATCTATTCTCCTTCCTCGATTGCCCTACCAAGGAGGGAAATTATCTAAATAAATTATTATCTGATAGCACCGAACACTGAAGTTCTTAGGGTTTGATTGCTTTTCCAGACTGGTGCAGAAATATTGTGATGAAGTTTGCAATCCGAACGATATGATTCTTTTCCGGAAGGAACATGCGGCAATTGATAAGTCGCGATTCAAAACCTCGACCACCAGGCATGAGTCGGATGAGATGTTAGAAGTGTTCGGCCAAGGAGAAGTAAATTCAATTATCCTATTAATCCTTTTAATCTATGCCGCTCGTTTATAACTTCCACGCGGTATTTGATTCTGAATTTTTCTTAGGCGGGGGATGACTGGAATGAGTCTGTTCAAGGCGGACTTCAGAAATCCTTTGATTCCGAGGAACATAAGGACAGCTTGCTAGTATTCTTGGCTAGCGAAGTAAACGAAGCTTTAACCAGTTTCGTTGAAAAAGGCGACGTAGACGCCTTCAAAGATCTCAGAAGGTGAGCTTGTTGATTATGTATAAGCGTCCATTCCATTTAACTCGTCATGTTATTATTTGCGTCCAGATATCGTTTAGAAAACACGATTAAGCAGTTAAAGAAAGAAAATGTTGAGCCTACGGTGAAGGGAATATACGAAGCAATTGCCAATCTTCGGAAGTCTAGGCGCGAAAAGGAGAAGACAGAGCAAGAAGACGTAAGTGAATTACATTAATACTTTAACTGCCGTCATGGTGAATGAAGATCCAAAGATCGTTTAATGAGGATCCAAAATATTCGCAATGGGTGGTAATAATTTTATAAATGCAGTTGTTGAAATAGCGATGCGATCCTTTGGTCTCTAATACCTGCACAATATTTACATTTTGCATAATTCAGTCAAACGCTGTAGTATTTCATAGCATCGCTATTCTAATATAGTAAAATACGCTTGGGAGTAAACGTGTTAACACGTTGACTGTCGTGGTGGTCATCGGTGACCGACGCAAGAGATTTTACTGAAGATCCAAAATATTCGCAATGGGTAGCAATTATTATTTTATAAATGCAGTTGTTAGAATAGCGATGCGATCCTTTGGTCTCCAATACCTGCACATTATTTACATTTTGCGTAATTCAGTAAAACGCTGTAGTATTTCATAGCATCGTTGTTCTAATACAGTAAAATACGCTTCGGAGTAAACGTGTTAATGAGATCCAAAATATTCGCAGTGGGTAGCAATTATTATTTTATAAATGCAGTTGCTAGAATAGCGATACGATCCTTTGGTCTCTAACACCTGCACACTATTTACATTTTGCATAATTTAGTCAAACGCTGTAGTATTTCATAGCATTGCCGTTCTAATATAGTAAAATACGCTTGGCAGTCAACGTATTAATGAGATCCAAAATATTCGCAACGGGTAGCAATTATTATTTTACAAATGCAGTTGTTAGAATAGTGATGCGATCCTTTGGTCTCTAATACCTGCATTTTATTTGCATTCCGCATAATTCACTCAAACGCTGTATTTCATAGCATCGCTGTTCTAATATAGTAAAATACGCTTGGGAGTAAACGTATTATAATAAGATCCAAAATATTCGCAGTGGGTAGCAATTATTATTTTATAAATGCAGTTATTATTAGAATTGCGATGCGATCCTTCGGTTTCTAATACCTGCACATTATTTATATTTTGCATAATTCACTCAAATGCTGTATTTCTTAGCATCGCTGTTCTAATATAGTAAAATACGCTTGACAGTCAACGTGTTAACACTTTACCGACCACTATTGACTGAAGATGCCACTCACTAACGATCGACTCTGTTTTGGATATCGCGCAGGAATTGTGTATGTGCCTATTTGTAAAGCTTTATAACTGAAAAATACTGAATGTGTTGTTGAGAATCCTTTGGTTTCAAAGCAGCATAATTTTATTGTAATTTAGAATTGTCATAATCTCATCTGATATTTATTTTATCTAATATAACCGTTGACCACTGAACAGCCGATTAATCAGCTAACGGTAAATAGCAGTTGGAAAAGTCGATTAATCGGCTAGCGGTCGTTAAAGTATTAACACAACACGACAATGACATAATACGACCACCAAACATAAAACAAAACATAAACCTAACGACCCAGGTTCGCAAGATGCTTGCCGACGTAACCCGTGAGAGGAGTTCTCGTGCCGAAAAGGATCAAACGAACGACGAGGACGTAATCGTACTAGACGACCAAAGCGACGACGAAGTCCCAGCAAAGAAGACCACCGGCAGAGGTACCCGAGGCGGCAGAGGCCAGAAAAAACTCACATCCGCCAGCACAAGAGAAAAAGCCGCGCCAAAGTCCAAACCAAAAGCCCCCACCCAAAAGAAGCCCGCATACTCTCCCTTAACGTCAAGATCCGTCGCCCCCAAAAAACCACTCTCAACCGTAAGTACCTCCACCCCCAAACCCCAGCCTTTTACTAATCTTCGTTTTACCCCGCAGACCCCACCATCTCAAACACGCCTGGGAGCCTCGTCCACTCAGTCAAAATCCCCAGAATGCACCTTCATCGACGACTCCGACTCCAACTGAACGTCTTCCGCCGACTTACATAACCCGGAGACCCCGGCATCTTTACCTCGCATTATTTTGTACTTCAATAAAAACCGTCATTCAATTATGGCGCCCACGCAACGAAGGGGCCTCGAATGTTCCCACCTCGAAAGAGAACCTTCTCCATCCGTCGGCTGGAAACGGCCCCACACCGAAGACACACATAACCCGGAGACCCCGGCATCTTTACCTCGCATTATTTTGTACTTCAATAAAAACCGTCATTCAATTCTGGCGCCCATCGCAACGAAGGGGCCTCGAATGTTCGCACCTCGAAAGAGAACCTTCTCCATCCGTCGGCTGGAAACGGCCCCACACCGAAGACACACATAACCCGGAGACCCCGGCATCTTTACCTCGCATTATTTTGTACTTCAATAAAAACCGTCATTCAATTCTGGCGCCCATCGCAACGAAGGGGCCTCGAATGTTCGCACCTCGAAAGAGAACCTTCTCCATCCGTCGGCTGGAAACGGCCCCACACCGAAGACACACATAACCCGGAGACCCCGGCATCTTTACCTCGCATTATTTTGTACTTCAATAAAAACCGTCATTCAATTCTGGCGCCCATCGCAACGAAGGGGCCTCGAATATTCGCACCTCGAAAGAGAACCTTCTCCATTCGTCGGCTGGAAACGGCCCCACACCGAAGACACACATAACCCGGAGACCCCGGCATCTTTACCTCGCATTATTTTGTACTTCAATAAAAACCGTCATTCAATTCTGGCGCCCATCGCAACGAAGGGGCCTCGAATGTTCGCACCTCGAAAGAGAACCTTCTCCATCCGTCGGCTGGAAACGGCCCCACACCGAAGACACACATAACCCGGAGACCCCGGCATCTTTACCTCGCATTATTTTGTACTTCAATAAAAACCGTCATTCAATTCTGGCGCCCATCGCAACGAAGGGGCCTCGAATGTTCGCACCTCGAAAGAGAACCTTCTCCATCCGTCGGCTGGAAACGGCCCCACACCGAAGACACACATAACCCGGAGACCCCGGCATCTTTACCTCGCATTATTTTGTACTTCAATAAAAACCGTCATTCAATTATGGCGCCCACGCAACGAAGGGGCCTCGAATGTTCGCACCTCGAAAGAAAACCTTCTCCATCCGTCGGCTGGAAACGGCCCCACACCGAAGACACACATAACCCGGAGACCCCGGCATCTTTACCTCGCATTATTTTGTACTTCAATAAAAACCGTCATTCAATTCTGGCGCCCATCGCAACGAAGGGGCCTCGAATGTTCGCACTTCAAAAGAGAACCTTCTCCATCCGTCGGCTGGAAACGGCCCCACACCGAAGACACACATAACCCGGAGACCCCGGCATCTTTACCTCGCATTATTTTGTACTTCAATAAAAACCGTCATTCAATTCTGGCGCCCATCGCAACGAAGGGGCCTCGAATGTTCGCACCTCGAAAGAGAACCTTCTCCATCCGTCGGCTGGAAACGGCCCCACACCGAAGACACACATAACCCGGAGACCCCGGCATCTTTACCTCGCATTATTTTGTACTTCAATAAAAACCGTCATTCAATTATGCCGCCCATCGCAACGAAGGGGCCTCGAATGTTCCCACTTCGAAAGAGAACCTTCTCCATCCGTCGGCTGGAAACGGCCCCACACCGAAGACACACATAACCCGGAGACCCCGGCATCTTTACCTCGCATTATTTTGTACTTCAATAAAAACCGTCATTCAATTGTGGCGCCCATCGCAACGAAGGGGCCTCGAATGTTCGCACCTCGAAAGAGAACCTTCTCCATCCGTCGGCTGGAAACGGCCCCACACCGAAGACACACATAACCCGGAGACCCCGGCATCTTTACCTCGCATTATTTTGTACTTCAATAAAAACCGTCATTCAATTATGGCGCCCATCGCAACGAAGGGGCCTCGAATGTTCGCACCTCGAAAGAGAACCTTCTCCATCCGTCGGCTGGAAACGGCCCCACACCGAAGACACACATAACCCGGAGACCCCGGCATCTTTACCTCGCATTATTTTGTACTTCAATAAAAACCGTCATTCAATTATGCCGCCCATCGCAACGAAGGGGCCTCGAATGTTCCCACTTCGAAAGAGAACCTTCTCCATCCGTCGGCTGGAAACGGCCCCACACCGAAGACACACATAACCCGGAGACCCCGGCATCTTTACCTCGCATTATTTTGTACTTCAATAAAAACCGTCATTCAATTCTGGCGCCCATCGCAACGCAGGGGCCTCGAATGTTCGCACCTCGAAAGAGAACCTTCTCCATCCGTCGGCTGGAAACGGCCCCACACCGAAGACACACATAACCCGGAGACCCCGGCATCTTTACCTCGCATTATTTTGTACTTCAATAAAAACCGTCATTCAATTCTGGCGCCCATCGCAACGAAGGGGCCTCGAATGTTCGCACCTCGAAAGAGAACCTTCTCCATCCGTCGGCTGGAAACGGCCCCACACCGAAGACACACATAACCCGGAGACCCCGGCATCTTTACCTCGCATTATTTTGTACTTCAATAAAAACCGTCATTCAATTGTGGCGCCCATCGCAACGAAGGGGCCTCGAATGTTCGCACCTCGAAAGAGAACCTTCTCCATCCGTCGGCTGGAAACGGCCCCACACCGAAGACACACATAACCCGGAGACCCCGGCATCTTCACCTCGCATTGTTTTGTACTTCAATAAAAACCGTCATTCAATTATGCCGCCCATCACAACGAAGGGGCCTCGAATGTTCGCACTTCAAAAGAGAACCTACTCCATCCGTCGGCTGGAAACGGCCCCACACACACACATAACCCGGAGACCCCGGCATCTTTACCTCGCATTATTTTGTACTTCAATAAAAACCGTCATTCAATTATGGCGCCCATCGCAACGAAGGGGCCTCGAATGTTCGCACCTCGAAAGAGAACCTTCTCCATCCGTCGGCTGGAAACGGCCCCACACCGAAGACACACATAACCCGGAGACCCCGGCATCTTTACCTCGCATTATTTTGTACTTCAATAAAAACCGTCATTCAATTCTGGCGCCCATCGCAACGAAGGGGCCTCGAATGTTCGCACCTCGAAAGAGAACCTTCTCCATCCGTCGGCTGGAAACGGCCCCACACCGAAGACACACATAACCCGGAGACCCCGGCATCTTTACCTCGCATTATTTTGTACTTCAATAAAAGCCGTCATTCAATTATGACGCCCATCGCAACGAAGGGGCCTCGAATGTTCGCACCTCGAAAGAGAACCTTCTCCATCCGTCGGCTGGAAACGGCCCCACACCGAAGACACACATAACCCGGAGACCCCGGCATCTTTTCCTCGCATTATTTTGTACTTCAATAAAAACCGTCATTCAATTCTGGCGCCCATCGCAACGAAGGGGCCTCGAATGTTCGCACCTCGAAAAAGAATCTTCTCCATCCGTCGGCTGGAAACGGCCCCACACCGAAGACACACATAACCCGGAGACCCCGGCATCTTTACCTCGCATTATTTTGTACTTCAATAAAAACCGTCATTCAATTCTGGCGCCCATCGCAACGAAGGGGCCTCGAATGTTCGCACCTCGAAAGAAAACCTTCTCCATCCGTCGGCTGGAAACGGCCCCACACCGAAGACACACGCACGCTGTCCTAATAACGCTCTCGCGCGCACACCACGGAAATCGAGGCTCGCGCATCTAAATAGATCGAACGCAGTAAATAGACCGAGCCGATGTGCGTGGCTCACGGGGCGCGTCCGTGTATTTGCGGCACCGCGTAAGTCGAGCAACGGCCTTTGATCGCTTCCTGGCAGCGGTCGTCGTGACACCCTTTCTCGCCGGAGAGTTACGTTTAGCCGGGCGCCGCAATTTTATTCCGCGTCGCTTGTTCACCGCTCCCAGCCGCCAGGTTACGCGTCGCGCTATTTGTCAGCGTGTGCCAGTACGCGCCACGGTAGTTCCAAATTTTTTACCTCCGCTTGAACTCCGGCAATTTCCAGCGGCGGGTCCCGCGCCTGAGACGGACCCGGTCTCTGCCTCTCGAGTAAACTGGATGCCGGCTGCGTCAGCGGTTTGCATTTTCGGCAGGACAGATTTCCGGCGCGGGCTTTGTGTGTTGGTTGAACGTGGGTGGTGAATGGATGCTCTGCGCTTTCTCCCCCGCTGATTGTGGGTGGGTGTAAGGGGTGGAAGACGGGGAGGAAGTGGCAGAGTTGATCGACTGCTGAGAGACTCGTGGAAATTGGACGTGCGCGCCTATGTGTATCGGTGTTTATGTCCCATTTTTGCCGGTTACGTAACGCACGCCCTCGTGTTTTTGTAGTATAACGAGTATACGTGTGAGTGGACGTGGAAAGGATACGTTTGTCGCTGCATGTTATGGATGAGAATGTTTGATGCCTAAATGCGGCCTGATCCTAGACGTGATTGCAGATGTAGAGGGTGACATGGCCTTCAACATAAAGTTCACCAAGTTCGATAACACACCATGGGGCTTTCGGTTGACGGGTGGCAGCGACTTTCCGCATCCGCTGACCGTCATAAGGGTAGGTATGGCTTGCTTTATGCAGAGGATGCAGGGGGTGTGGATAAATGTTGTGAATCTGGTGGTAGGTGCTAGAGGGGAGTCTCGCCGAGTGTATGGGTTTAAAAGTCGGCGACATCGTGGTAAGATTAAACGATCAGTCCGTTAGCGGCCTGACTCATGGCGAAGCACACGAGGCCCTCGTCCGAGCGGGTAACAATTTTGTCCTGGCTGTACAGAGGCAAGTATTCTGCGGCGGTGAGTGTTCAGCGAAGAGCGATGATCTATTGACTAAGCGATCGAACGTAGAAGCCCGCGAATTAGCCAATTAGCGAGAGAACATTCGAAGGACGCGAAGGCGTATCTTGCACAGTTATCAGATGTCTCGATCGGTTCGCGCAGCCAAATTACTCACTGATGCATAATCAACGTAAAAATAGTCGCTTAAATATTCGCAGCCGCTATATCGCTGATGCACAACGCTGTCGATGAAAACGTTGATAGAATTGACACCGGGAACTTCTCCCGGCTTGCAGCGTCCGCTTTCTTGACGCGCGTCCTTTGATTCGGCGAGTCGAACTTCCGGGGACGCGTCGATCGAAAGTTCTCCCGGTAATGATCTTGACAACACGTACGTGCGTCAAACGTCCCGACGCCCGAACTGCGTTCCGCGAGAATGCGCCGGTCGCAAAGCACGCAAAATGAACCGCCCTGTATAATATGGCGAACTAGCCAGAATATCCCGGCGTATGAGCTACGTGTGGCAATGGTATTGCAACACTTATAAATAGGTGACCCAGAATGAAATCTGTTTATCATTGGTCGGCGATTTTATTGCTGGCGTTTTACCCCGCACGCATATCCACAGCTCTTACCCTCATTATCCATTCGCTCGCGCTCGGTGTCACATTGGTCGAATTAAAGAAACCTTTCTTGGTTCGATTTTCGCCCCGCTCGGAGTCGCACTGACCGAATTAAGAAGCTTCCCGCGCCCGGCCGATTTCTGACTTTCTTCCATCCTGCCCAGGGAACCGGACCCCGACAAGGCACTGGAGGCGTTGCAGGGCGAGAACTTGATTCCGTACAAGTCCGTGAGTACAGCACTTATTTTCCGCTTCTCCCAGCGGATTTCTGCACTCGTTTCTGCTGAAGCAGGGTCCGCGGATGAAAGATTTGCTAAACTTCGGTGAACCGTTCGCAGCTTCAGCCACAGTACCCGGAGCTGCTTTTGCAAGAGCAGACGGTGTTCGAGGAGTACGAAGAGGTGACGATCCAGAGCGGTGTGCCGATACTCCCGCAAAGTGCAGCGAACGACAAACCGGACAACTACGCACAGCCTGCGGCTGAAGAGAACATCGAACGACGAGAGCAGGTGGCGGAGGAGGAGGCAACGGAGAAGAGGGAGGAGCAGCAGGAGAAATTTCCGGAGAAACCGATAGACGAGAATAGCGAGGTCGTGCCAAATCAGAACTTGACGGATGACGAGATCGCCCAGCTGATCCTTGAGGAGGAGGAACTTCTTCCCGATCAAGGCGTTTTAGGGTAGGTGCCGATACTTTTCATTCCGGTGCGGATGGGTATCAATACTGATATAATGAGGCTCTTTCGAGACCAGAACGAGATGTGTGTCATGTAAGAAGTATTCCGAACGGCTGATGACTCAGCATATGGGTCATGTGTAGATCAGTATTAACGTGCGGTTATCGGGCGGCAGATTTAGAGGGAAGGATATAGAAAATACGTTTGTCATTGGCTTCATGTTTGGGGCGGATCAAAATAAAAATAGTAACGAAGGAAGTGAGTTGCCCGGCAGTGAGGATAGTTCTGTTATGAAACGCTGGTCTCGAAAGGGCTGGATGTAAGGATTAATATGGACGGACCACTTTAGAATTGGGATTCAAGCATAAAACGTATTGTGACGATCGTTGGAACTGATTTTAGTTGGTGGTCCGTGTGAGTATTTATTAACGTTTTGTAGTCCGCGAAATATTCGTAATTTTGTTTGTGCCGGTCTACGTTATATATGTTGCCATCAAATCTCTATACACTTTAAATTCCATAACTATGTAGAATCAAAGTGTATATAATTGTAATGTTACGAGAAATATTTTTGGTATGGTTAGCACTGTTTATGATATGCAAAAATTCTATGTCGGACTGTAATGTGTCATCCTCGATATAGGATATGCTAGAACGATATTAGATGTCGAGCAACACTTGACATAGGATCGCAAAGGGTTAACACATTGTCGACTGTTGTGGGAAATATTGCATTTCGTGTTTTTAATTCAATGAATTTTGTATAAGTTAGATGTAATAGGAAGTCCATATTTGTTATTTCAAACTACAGGTAATTTCTGCAAAACACGGTCATTAGGCTTCTAAAAAGTATCATGTTACGATTCCCAAAGTTAACAAAGTCTGTAGTATATTTTATAGCTAAGGTAAATATGTATATTGAAACAAGAATTAGACAAAACTATTACATACTATTATAATATGACATATCTCCGTTTACGCATATATACATTTATAGTCTACACCGGTAACTTTTGCTGGATAAACCACAGGGGTCTATTGCACTCAAACTATCAAATGCAAAGTTTCTTAAGAATTACTTACCCACTTTCAACCGAAAAACAAATAATACAAGCATCAAGATAATATTTTTAATTTAATCTTTAGCACTCCACAAATAGTATAAATTACAAGCTCTACTAAACCGAGAATTCTATATACAAATCTGACATAGTAGCTCAAATGAAAAATAACGAATAAATCGGTGCTTGCTCTTAAAAATTCTTATCATGCCCTCTGCTGCTCTATTTCTACCTTTATCTCTTTAATCATTTAAAACTTGCCGTGAAAAAGCTATGTTATAGAACCACTTCCCAAATTCTGCAACATTGCATTCTAATATCAAGTCACAGTGTGGTTCTTCTGAATTCTCAAACCGTATTGCAACAATCCCTTATTACAAAAGCCTTTTCCTGAATTTTCGGACCAGATTCTAAGAATCCCGTATCATACACACATCTTCCAAAATGCTCAAACCCATTCCCCAATGCCGTGTTTTACTTCGGTTACTTATTGTTCAACGTCACACCGCTACTTAAAGCTACATTATTTCTCTTTACACACAAAAAATGCTTTAGTTCACGACCCACAAACATATAACATGATTCTGCAGTGTTCTGTCTACCTTAACCTGCACCCCCCGTTCACAGAGTCAACTTCAAGAAGCTGCGACCCCGCGCCGCCGTCCTCAAGGATTCAAAAGTGTTGGAGGAGCTGCAGAAAGTCGAGACCGAACCCCCACCAAAGCTAGAGCAACTTCGTCGCACAACAACCTTCCTTCAGAAGCCGCAAAGACCCGTTCCAGTCCCCCGCGGTGCGAAGCAGGACCCCGAGGAAAGTGACGTCGAGGGATACAGGGTAGTGATAAAGAAGCAACAGAAGAAGAGCGTGGCAGAGCGGCTTCTCGAGAAGGGCCTGCTGGAACCGCGAGTCCTCAGCACGCCGGAGTACCGATCCGAGGTAAAGATGCATATTCCGGGCGCTGCTGAATCATCGGCGCACGGTAAGAAACCTGATCCGCCGAACCAAGTGTCGACCGAAGACTCGGATCAAGCGTTGGATGCGTTGTCTGTTGAGAGTTCCGGGGTACCTGCGGTTTCCATCCGAAGTTCCGTAGTTGCTTTGGACTCTGCCGGGAATTCTAGTGTATTAGATTCTGCACAAAGTTGCGCGACCGTACCGCAGTCTGTCCAAACTTTCGTGGCTGATTCTGTGCAAAGTTCCGTAGATGTTTCGGGTCCTCCAATGACTTCTGTGGCAGCTTTAGACACTATTTACACTCCAGTAGGAGTCTCAGACCCTGCACAAAGTGGCGCGACCGTTTTAGAATCTGTCCAAACCTTCGTGGCTGATTCTGTGCAAAGTTCTGCAGGTGTTTCGGATTCTGTCCGAAGTTCCGTAGATGTTTCGGCCCCTCCGACGACTTCTGTGGCAGCCTCAGACGCTATTTGCACTCCAGTAGGTGTCTCAGGCGCTGCCCAAACTTGCACGGTCGTTAAGGACTTTGTCCAAACATCTGTCTCTGATGCTATCCAAAGTTCTCTGCCCATCTCGGAGTCTCTCCAAAGTTCCGCAGCCGTTCCGGAATCCGTCCGAAGTTCCGTAGTTTTTTCGAACTCTCCCGAGACTTCTGCAGCCGTCCCAGACGCTGCACAAACTCCTGCGATTGTATCCGACTTTGTTCAAAGTCCCGTGGCCATTTTGGAGTCTGTCCAAACTTCCGCAGCCGTTTTGAATTCACCTCAAACTTTCATGGGTGCCTCGAATGCTGTCCAAAGTACAGCGGTGGTCTCTGAGTCTGTTCAAACTACCGCAGCCATTTCTGATGCTGTCCAAGATACCGCGGCCGTTTTTAACGAATGTCTTTATCTCTCTAATCCTGTCCAAAGTACCGCGGTCGTCTTTGATTCTGTGCAAACCTTCCGCAGCCACTTCGGACTCAGTTCAAACTTCCATGGGTGGCTCCAATGCTGTCCAAGCTTCCACTGCCGTCTCTGAGTCTCCTCAAACTACTGCGGCTGTTTCTGATGCCGTTCAAACTTCTGCAGCCGTTTCGGCCTCAGCTCAAACTTTCATTTTTCCTTCTGATGCTATCCAAGCTACTACTGCCATGATGATCTCCGACTCTCTCGAAACCGTAGCATCTTCCGACGTTTTAACCCCAAGTCCCCCGTCTCCCATACTCCAGCAAGACCCCGTTTTTCCCCTCATTACCCTCTTACCCACTCCCATTTCAACAGCACCAACCGACACTTCTTCCCTCAAACTCGACCCACCCCAAACCCCAGGACCCCCCACACCATCTCGTCCTTCAACCAAGCGCCGTTTCTTCACTCGCCCCCGCTACTTCGAGCGTTGTCTCGTGCGCTGCGTAAAGACTCCTCCATTTACATCCCCTCCCCCGCAAAGTCGCCGTCCGTGGCCAGCCAAAATCGGCCAGAATCGGTTTCCTCGCCGCCGCATGAAGGGCCACTACACAGAAGCCTGTCTCGCGCGTCTTCTAGCCTCAGGCCAGTCTCTGCTAACTTCTTCTCGTCGACGTGTTTACACCAGAGCCCACTACGCCGAGCGGATCCTCCTCCAAAGCGTTCAACTCGCCACACGGCACCTGTCACTCGCTTGTCCCACGCGACTCCTGACTTTCGCGGGCCACTATCTCGAAACCTACCTGAAACGCGACGACACCTGGCTGGCCCTGCTCGCGCGTTCTCTCGCCGAGACGCCTGCCCCCGACGCCCCCACGCAGGCGCCGCGACGCCTGTCTTCCAGAAGATCCAGCTGCGCAAAAGCCCACTACGCCGAGCGCGCCTTCGTCAGCAGCGTCGAGATCGCAGTGCAGTACCTCTGCTCAGAACTCCTGCAGCCCCCACGCAGCGGAACTAAACGCCCAAGGACCCGCCGATTGTTCACCAAAACCCGCTACTTCCGACGCGTCCTGGCGCAGAGCGTCGATCCGCTGACCTGCCTGATGGGGGACCCCGCCAGAAGACGCAGGGTCCGGCCATTCGTGCGGACGAAGGGACATTACCTGGAAGGAATACTGTCGCGGCAGCAATTCCGGCCGACGGCGCTGTTGACGGACCTGCTGGAGAAGATCGTGACCTTCCTGGAGGACCTTCGACGCGGCCTGGAAGACAAGGCCTCGGCGCGTGGCAATTTTTGTGCGCGCGCGAGATACGGAGAAAGAGTCGTGGCCCGGAATCTGGAGGTGCTGCGCTTGTTGACCGAATACGTGCGATCAAGGGTGCTGGAGGGTGACTTCGCGAGGATCGAGGAGAGGGTTGAAGTGTCGAGAGAAGACGTGGCGGGTGATAGTGGGCAGCTGGCGCAGTTCCTGCAGTCGGCGGGGGCTGTTATTTCGACGGAGATCTTCCATCGCGGGAGTAGAAGGCTGTCGAGGTGTCGGGGGTCGTTCTCGGCGAGTGATAGGCAGAGCTGGCTGAGTTGTCTGAGGAAGATGAGAATCGACGCGGGCTGGTTCGGGAGTGGCATGGGTGGTGAGGGGGTGTGCGAGAAGATTAGGGAGCCTGAGCACGAGGGACGCAGACTGTCGTTCGTGCCGACGGTGCTGTATGAAGGGCTGACGAATCGGATCGGGGTTGACTTCACAAGGCTGGTGGCCTACGCGTTCGTCCCTTGCACGTCGATCGTGCTGCTGTATATGTACAAATAGACCGAGGGTTGTGTCGTTTGATGACCCATAGAGTGTGTGCATGTGTGTGTGTAAAGACGGTGCAGGTTGTCTGTGGGGAATGAGGAGACGTTGAGTTAGCAGACGGGGCAGAAGCCTGGCCGAATGATGGAAGGCACGGATCCGTCGTTGCACACTTAGCAGAGGCTAACACGTTGAACGCCGTGGTACCCAGATATGGGTGACGTCTGTTTCGGGGGCCCGTCACGCTTAAACGAGTGATACTATTCTTCATCCAATTAAAACAGGATTTTTGAGGTAATTTATAATCATTTTATTTGTAATACAATTGTGATGAAGATAAACAACAGAAAGTAACGATAAACTATAAAATAAACAAAAAGAAACATTAAAAATATATTTATATTTAAATTCTCTTCTTCTATAGCCAGATTTTCTAATAGTTTCCGAGCTTGAACTTGATACAATAATATTCCTAACTTTTCTTGGACATCTGAATAGGTACTCCTTTGTCACTATTCGGCACACTTTCATCTACACTTTTGTGCTGTTTAACAAACATTTTAGGGACCAAGAGATGAATAAAGATGTTAAAAGTATGCAAAAAATACTGCTCAAGTAAATGAATTGAAGAAACAAAGTCCTGACGAGATTGAAAGCTCTGGGGCATATCTCTTATACTGTGTTTGGATTTCGAGGTCCTTTGTACTTTGTAAGCATCTTCCACAAAATTATCTTTTAATCCTCTTTAAAAAAAAATGTTTATAAAAATAAAAATTATACTTACCAAAAGCATATGTTCTAAAGACGATCCTCTAATGTATCACAAAATAAACTGTGGCTACATTTATTTGGGCCCCGGGAGAAACTCCACCGATTTACGCTGGGCGTTCAACGTGTTAACAGAGTTAGACGATCGGTCGAATCGTGGGGCGTGCGGAAAAGTGCGTCGTGCTACGTGTAAATTATTTCATCACCCTGTCATTCTGTCCCTCTGTACGCATTGTCGATACAGTTTACGCTCCAAATAAAGAGATACATCTTCTGTGAAAAAGCGTTCGATACCCCTCGTTTTTCATTCGTGCCTGGCAGCAGCAACACTCGACCACGCCGCCATTTTGTTTACCTCAAGACTCCCTTCATCGAATCAGTTGTCAATGTTTCCAACCGTGTATCATGATACTCCTCCGAAACGCAACGAATTTCACCAGGTAAATGTTTCAATGAATTCGACTGCTTACACTGCTTCGCTTTACGCATGATTTAACATCCAATGTGGTCACGCAAAATATCGACGCTGTCTTTTGGGGCTGTTTAACTAAGCATGTCATCTAAATATCGGTGATCATGCATTTAATTGAACCTTATTACATGAATCTGCAGTTTTGTGGCAAACACCTGTGGGCAGGCATTTAGTTTGACAATCTGTAGATATCATTTGTCACCTGGATTACGTGCTCTAGGGGTTCAAAATTGCAAAGAATCTATCTATATAATACTCCCAGTTCTACGTATTAGGTGTACAACTTTGCTCCCGCCGTTTTTTGCATTGGACGAAAGGGAAAAACGGCGGGAGCAAAGTTGTGTACCTATTAGAAAAAATAAGGCGTGTTTTCCAATTCATTCATTGCAACTGCAGCTGATTGGGAAAAACCGGAAATTTTACTACAGAAAATCCAATTCTTCGTGACATCTCATTTGAAAAACCCTTAGACGGCAAACTATCGGTGTTGTACTATGAAACATCTAGTGTTTTGTAATACTTCGATAATTACGTGACGTCTTTTTTGTTGGCGCCTACGGAGTTTTTACCTATTTTTGACCAGATTCTTCAGGTTTAGATCGGGTAAATGTGCAGCTTCGCAGCTTCTGTTTATCTAGTTGAAAACATTGTGTGGTGATTGATATTACACTTTGGTGCGATTTATATTACGCAATTAATGTGGTAACATCAACTTTGATGCTTGCCGGTTATTTGTGCGTTCTTCTGTTTTTCTTATTTTTTCGTAACCATTCAACTTTTACTTGCTTACTATCCTTTTTAACATAGCATTAGTGGAATCAGTAAATTTGCCAGGTTTCAGATCTCACGAGCAAAATGATGGAAACTAATTGTGAAAATTATTATTATGCACAGTATATAAAGCGTAGTTATGAAAATAATTATTTTCTAGATATTCAGCTGCTGACATTTAACAGAAAATTAATTTGCTCTAGAAGTTTCTCAGTTCTTAATTCTATATGTTGTATATCTCGGAATTTAAATTATTCTTAAATTATTTTCTAGCTACATTGGCTGAAATTTATTCATAGAATGACACCAAATATTTATTCAACTTATTTTAACTCAACTATTTCTTCCGAGCTTCCAAGTTTTCAACTTTCGTACATCGTATACCTAGACATTTCATTTATTTGTGCAATTATTTTATAGCCGTTCTTGCTGAAGTTAACAGAATAATACAGATCTATATGTTCAAATTAATTTAGACTTGCGCTTTCTAATTTTTAAATTTTGTACCTATACTCCTGGATTTCAGTTATCCAATTATTTCCTGGCCATTTTTGCTGACGTTTATTAATAGAATGACATGAATACTTATCCAAATTCATTTGCTCTTGAGGTTTCTAATTTTGAAATTCTGTACGTCATATACCTGTTTCCACGGATACCAATCAAATTGACAGGTCTCGTAAATCTAATGTTGACACATTGCTGACTGGCTATTTTAAGTTCAAATTCGCCTGAGCACCCAGCTATTCTTTCGTAATATAATTTGAACATAATATAGAAACATTTGCACAAGCTTCAGTATACGTTATTTACAAATCAGACATTGAAATTACACTTACTACACATATTCATTGATTTTGTCTGGTATGACATGTTGTATCGATTTTGCCTACGTAGAATGGCACACGTATTTGCGGAACTTATCCAATTTCGCTGCACTTTTTTTCTGAAAAAATAGGCTTTCATGCACTAAAATTGCAAGTACATGCGCATCCGGTTAGCAAAATGCTAATGTTAATTTTCGATTAGATCCTAATATGCGCCTGATCTCTTTTTTCCTTATTCTGCTTTAACTCTTTTACTACCAGACCATCTTACAGTACATGCGAAAATTGCCACGATTGATTCAATATCTACGCTTTATAAAAAAGAAAGTGCCGATTTTCGGGTGAAAAAACATGTTACTATTTATTCTTTTCAAAATCAGACATTATCGAACACAATTTTTAATTTGATTGATTTAAGCTTTTATATTTGCGTTATTATAATGATAACGCCTCTTAAATGGATTATTAATGTATAAAAATATAATACTGATTTCTTAGGGAAATATTCTACAATCTATTTTTTTTTCAAATTTAAATTACATGAATTAAAATTTTAGTATCTCAATACATCAAGTCATAAATAATATAATGTTATTAACTGAATAATTTTTACAAACATTTTTTACTTTACCATTTCGTATCCATAGAAATCTTTACGAAATCATATCCATAGAAATTTCGAACATATACAATATAAAAAATGCTTATATTCACACTACTTAAATAAATGTAGGCAAAATTATCAATACGTGAAAAATATCGATGAATTAGTTTTCACGCTACGATATTTTTTGGAACATTACGGAGTAGTAAAAAGTAAAAGTATGTTTTCACTTTATTTGCATTAGTCCTTCTCCAGTTTTTTCACATTTTTTCGATCAACGACCATTTTCGTCTATTAAAAATCGCGCCCTTTGCTAATACCTATGTTTTATGACCCCCTGAAACCCCAAAAACTCTGGTGACATAACATTCTTGTCGCTTGCAAATTTATCGGTCAAATTCCAGTGACATCATATCGCGCAAATAATAAGATCGTATTAGCAAATTTGTGTCTCTCCAAAAAATCGCGTCCTTTCCTAATAACAATATCGTTTTATGGCCCCCCGGAAACCGCAAAAACTTTGGTGACACGACATTCTTGTCGCTTACAAATTTATCGGTCAAATGCCGGTGACACAAGATCGCGCAAACAATAAAATCATATTAGCAAATTTTGTGTTTCTCGAAAAAATCGCCTCCTTTGCTAATAACAATAACGTTTTATGACCTCCTGAAATCCCCCAAAAACTCTGGTGACATGATATTCTTGTCGCTTGCAAATTTATCGGTCCAATGCCGGTGACACCACATCGCGCAAACGCTAGTATTACTTGTCTATACGAGGCAACAATATGATCATATTAGCAAATTTTGTATTTCTCCAAAAAATCGCGTCCTTTACTAATAACAATAACGTTTTATGACCCCCCGAAACCCCAAAAACTCTGATGACATGACATTCTTGTCGCTTGCAAATTTATCGGTCAAATGCCGGTGATACCAATAAAATAATATTAGCAAATTTTGTGTTTCTCCAAAAAAATCGCGCTCTTTGCTAATAACAATAACGTTTTATGACCCCCTGAAACCCCAAAAACTCTGGTGACATGATATTCTTGTCGCTTGTAAATTTATTGGTCAAAAGCCGGTGGCCCCATATCGCGCAAATGCTAGTATCACTTGTCTATACAAGGCACAAATAAAATCATATTAGCAAATTTAGTGTTTCTCTAAAAAGTCTCGTCCTTTGCTAATAACAATAACCTTTTACGACCCCCCGAAACCCCAAAAATCCTCGAATATCTCCTTCCAGTACCAAAGAATTTTGCTTACACCTTCGGACGTAAATCTTACACCATGAACCCCTTCTACACGTTCTCTTCTCTGACCCAGGCAACGACCCCCTGCGCAACTCCTGAGCCCGGCAGATCATCAGTCCAGTCACACAAAACTGACTCCCGTCCAGCTTCGAAGGCCGAATTCGTCGAAATCCGCGAGACCATTTCCGAAAGCGAAACAATCGAAGAATTCGAGCGCTTCGGCGAAGGTTCGCGTCCGGCTTCCGTCCAGGAGACCGCATACGAAAAGGAGGAAACCCGGGGTGCCGAGGAAGAAGATCAGCCAACCAGGGACGAAGGACGTCGAGAGTCGATTGTCGCGAGTATCGAGAAGCAGGTAGCAAGTCTGGCGGCGCAGGTCGACAAGGAGAAGATCAGGGAACTCGTGTCAACGGAAATCAATCTTGAGAAGCAGCTTGAAACTGTGCAACGTCAGCTACTCGCGCTGAAACAACTGCCCAGCGAAATCGAGCATCACCTGAGGATCGTGTCTGAGCAACTGCACGCGATCATGGAACTTAGTGGCGCAGGAAGTCGGCGTGGATCAGGTAATAACGATTTATGGTGGCCCGCGTTATATTCATGGAAGAGTGCGTTGGTCGCGTGGCGGATTTCGTGAATGGAGGTGTTTAACCGTTTGGCTGCTGACGGTTTTTTTTCGGACATATGCCAAAACTGTGGCACTCATTACGCGTGTATGAGAAAAAATGGAAAACACTTTTCTTAGAATACTCATTTATATTATATTGCAACAACAACATTTTGTAAAAATACCATTTATTCATATTTGTTTTAATTCATTTTGTGGATAAAATTGGTAAAAAGCACTTATAATTCACTCAAATTGACCCAAATGTGTGATTTCCGTTTTTACAAATAGAGCAAACTAAGTTTACTGAATCACAGCAACGTTATTGCACTCTCCGCAATCTTGGCATAACAAAAAAGGAGAGCTATCGCGCTCCTCGCAATTTTGACATAACATATAACAGCAGTCAAACGATTAAAGCCGAATCGGACGGTGTATGGGTGTAAGACTTATGGGGGCGAAAATCCGGGGTATGCCGTGCAATATACTGGATTTTTGGCCAGTGACTTACTGTGTGGGTCATGTGAAGATTGGTCTTAAAATAGCAATTCAGAAAATGATGGGGTTAGAGGTGGAAAATTGAGGATAAAGTACATACAAAATTAATTTGTCCTTGATTAGGATTGGGTTACTATTTAATTTTTGCGAGATTAGTGATACGATGCATTAGTCATATAAAATTAGAGAGAGAGTATATAAAAAACGTAATTTCATTTAGATCGATATTATATAGCAATATATTGATGCAATTAGATGAAAAAATTTGATAGGGTATATGAAAATGAATTTGCCGTGAACACGGCGTTGTATTTAAGCCTTGTAAAACCGTGAACACGACGATGACTCAACATATCGGTCATATACAAATTAGTATTATCAGTTGACGGCAATGGAGAAATTGCTGCAATTAAAAGTATAAAATTTGTGTTGAAGTTCACCTAGGACTTCCTTATCACAGTACTTTTGTTACACGGTTGTATTTACACAAAATAACTACCTAAATTTCCGATATCATAGCAGAATTACGAATACCGATCGATTGCTGTTACAAAGTTATATTTATAGTCAAGTCTATAGAAGACAAACTCAAACTTCCCTTCTGACGCTTCGTCTCAAAAAATGACTTCAGGCGAACCTACTCTAAGTACATGGGTATACATATGGGTATACATTTATGGATACAAAGTAGTGGTTCCAATTTTTAATCGACTGGTTACAACTTTGTTTGCAGATGAGCAGGTGATCGTAAAGGAACAAGTGCAGGAGACTGAGATCTACGAGGAGTTTCAAGAGATCGAACGCACCGACATCGTGGAAATCGAGGAGCGCCCGTCGACGGGAATGTCGGATGTACCTAGTATCATCGAGCCCAGAGAAGGCGAAAGTGAGTATGTGGAGGACGAAGAAGACGCCGAAACGAAGGAACTGGACGAACCTATCTCAGTGAAGAGCGCCGACGAAGAACATCGGGTAAAGAAGTTCATCGTTTCCTATGAAACGAAGCTCCTCAAGTCCAGGGATCCCAGTCCAGCGACATCTCATGGTAAGAGATTACACGCAGATGATTCCATAGGTTCAGGTAGCGTTAACGTTGGATTGCTAGATTACGCGAGCGCAGTCGGATAAGTTTTAATTATTATCAGAAAAGATTTACGAAGGGTATTTATCAATTTGACGGGACTAGATTCGGTACTTCAAGTACTTTCAGAAGGTGATTAGATTCGATCTGCTTGTTTCGGTCTCAGGTGGGGATCTCTAGCGGAGTTCAGAAAAATGCGATGCAGAAATTTTAATTATTATTAGAATACATTTACAAGCGGTATTAATAATGTGTGAAGTCAAATTTGACGGGACCGTTCAATTCGTCTTCAGAAGATGGTTAGATTCAAACTACATGTTTCGGTCCCACGTGGGGACCCCTGGTGAAATTTAGAAAAATGCGATCGGTGCAGATTGCCAGATTACGCGAGCGCAGTTGCAGACATTTTTATTATTATTAGAAACGATTTAGGAGAGGTATTGATAATGTGTGAAGTCAAATTTGACGGAACCGTTCGGTTAGTTTTCAGAAGGTTATTAGATTCAAGCTACATGTTCCGGTCCCACGTGGGGACTCCTAGCAAAATGTAGAAAAATACGATCAGTCCAGATTGCCAGATTACGCGAGTGTAGTCGCAGAAAGTTTCATTTTTATTAGAAAAGGTTTACGATCATGTGTTGGTAATATGTGAAGTCGAATTTGACGGAATCAGATACGATCCTTGGGACGAATTGTTCGGTTTAGTAGGTGATAAGATCGAATTTGCACATTTCGGTCCCAGGTGGGGAGCCCCAGAGGAATTTAGAAAAATGCGATCAGTGCAGATTGCCGGCTTATGCGAGCGCAGTTGCAGACATTTTATTATTATTAGGAAAGTTTTACGAGTGGTATTGATAATGCGTGAAGTCAAATTTAACGAGATTAGATTCGGTACTTGGGACGAACCATTTGGTTTGTTTTCAGAAGGTGATTAAATCCAAGCTGCACGTTTCAGTCCCAGATTCCGCGAGCGCAGTTGCAAAAATTGTAATTTTTATTATAAAAGGTTTACAAGCGGTATTGATAATGTATGAAGTAAAATTTGATGGGATCAGATTCAGTACTTGCGGCGAATAGTTCGGTTCGTCTTCAAAAGGTGATTACATTCGATTTGCATATAAGGGTTCTAGGTGGGGACCCCTAGCAAAATTTAGAAAAATGCGATCAGTGCAGATTGCCAGATTACGCGAGCGCAGTTGCAGAAAGTTTTATTTTTGTTAGAAAAGGTTTACGATCGTGTGTTGGTAATATGTGAAGTCAAATTTGACGAGATCAGATTCGGTACTTGGGACGAATAGTTCGGTCCATCTTCAGAAGGTGATTAGATTCGATCTGCACATTTCGGTCCCAAGTGGGGATTCTCAGCGAAATTTAGAACAATGCTATTAGTCCAGATTGCCAGATTGTGTGAGCGCAGTTGCAGAAATTTCCCTTTTAATTACAAAACATTTACGATCGTGTGTTAATAATATGCGAAGTTAAAATTGATGGCAACAGATTCGGTATTTGGGACAAACAGTTCAATTCATTTTCAGAAGGTAATTAGATTCGATCTGCTCCGTACAATTTTCTCGTAGTTACGGAAAAGACATTGGTTTTGTTTTATCATTGATTAATTTCTATTTTCCTTTGTCCAAATGTTTCTCGGGATTTTAATTAAATCGGTAAATTTAGTGTTGTCACTAGATTTATGGCGTGGCATGTAGGTATACGGAGAATATTATACATATGTATAAAATTTGAATATTAGGAGTCTGAGAAGCTTTAATTAAGCATTGCGGGCTGAAAACCTCGCGAATAAATGCCTGATCGAAACTCGATATGTGCAGTTCGAACAAAAGCCAGTCGACGAAAACTACTGCCAGGCCGCGGTACTATAAACGCAATATACATACATGATATTAACACTTTGACGTCCGCATATTTCAGCTAAATTTTTATGTTTGGCGCCGGGGAAATTGCCATGAAATTTTTTATTTTCATAGACGTCTTTTAGAAATCGGATGCAATATGGGTCTCTAGAAGGGTGTTTTTATGGGGTTTTGGCCTTAGTTTTGGTTCATCTGTTACTTTTCAATTGTAACAAAATTACGCAAATGTGGTGTCACCGGACGGCAAAGTGTTACGACATCGGTTTCTAGAATAAATTTTAAAAAAATTCTCCGTCTCACAACGAGACTGTCAAGTATTCCAACGAAAACTCCAGCGTGACTTCCTCAAACTTAGTAAACTCTCCAAAACCTACTATTTTCACTTTCTGCAACTTTGCTCATAAAAATTGACCGTCAACAAGAACCGCGCATCTCCACCCAAAATTGAACGACGTCTTCCCTCTTATAGGCAGTTTCGAGCCAGACTCCAATCTGTCGCCAAAAGACCAAGTTATCCAAGAGTTACAGGTACTCGTCCGCCGACCGTTTTTCAGCTCCACGTGACGTAACACATCCCAATGTTCTTAGTCACGGCCAATATCACAGCTCGTTCAATCGGCATGCGATCACTCAGTGTCTCAGGGCATGTCCCGCCATAACCAAGCCCCCGTGTCACCAAGTGTCCGAGTCATGATGCACGTGTGCACGGAACAGCCCCTGCGAGAATTGTTTCACTCCTCCCGGCGTTTCTTTGTTCCACTGACACGCGTCCGCATCGGAGAACCCGTTTGCGCGCCGTGAGAACAGCGGAGGTCTAATAGTTTACCCTGAATTGCAGCACCGAAGGAGCAGAAAGCGTTCTCGCGATCTGTGGCCGCAGGCTAAGCAGCTGGAACTCACGTTCGGCCGTAGATGGAGGTGTCCGAATGATTTCTTCAACGACGACATGATCGCAGAGGTCCTCTGCTCGCAGGCGGAAGTCATCCGCGGCAGGGCAATGGGGTAAGTGTATGGAAACCTGGGCGAAACTTAACCCTTTCGCTACAGTGGGGACCCCCCGCCAAAAGTATGCAGTTTGCGCGTGGACAGGGTATTTTGGAAGAAAAGGGATTTTTCTTTAACCCTCTATGGAGCGATTTTTTTTTGGTGGCTATACAAAATCTGTGTAACGTGAAATCAACAAATATCAACCTTGAAATAGATATTAACCTTTTGTATTCCGCTGTCCCCTGTCAGGGGACATTAAAGTTTATTAGGGATTACAGGGAATTAACTTATTCCAGCGCAACTTTTTGAGACATGTTTGCCTGAAGTTTTCTCTTGAAATGGCACAAGAAATCAAATCAAAATATAGTAAAATTACTAAGATATATAAAGAAAATATCAGCCGGTTGTCTTACGACTCACTAACCACGGGACCTTGAAAATGTTAATCTCCATAGGGTATAAAACCGATGTGGGACAAAGAAAACGGGATTGCATTGTTTGTTCTGACAGAAAAACACCTGATGGCAGGCGTCAAACGACTTATTATTGTCAAAGTGCATAAATCAACCTGCAATGCATATTGGGGAGTGTTTTAAAGTTAATCACACTGTATAAAATTATAAAAAATAGAATACTGTTTTTTTTTGCAAATATATATTTCTCGATGTCATCCAATTCATGTAAGTTCAATATCATTATAATACGTTATAGTTCCAAAGAACAAATAAATGACGTAAATAATTGCATTTTGCAAGAACGTGCTATAAAATACTACAGCGTTTGACTGAATTCGTAAAATGTACATACTGTGCAGGTATGGAGACCAAAATATGCAGACAATAACTGCACTTATAAAATAAGTATTGCTCCCCATTGTGAATATTTGAGATCTTCAGTAAAATCTGTTGCGCGGGTCAGCGGTGACCATCACGACAGTCAAAGTGTTAACAATGAAATCAGCAGTTTCAACAATTTTATTATAACGAATACATTTTGTAACTTTGAAGTAACAAGAAGTTTTGGCGTTTGGCATTAAACATAGGTAGACGTTGCATTTCTTTATCTGACGATTTTTTACTACTAAATTCATCGTCGCTATCAATAATATTTATACATCGTCGGGCAGATACTATTGGATGATCTTCGTTAGAATCAGAATCTGATAAAGAATCTTCGGATTTATTAAATGCTTCTATTCCTCTTTTATTCTGAAATATAAAATTAAATAGCAAAGAAAACACAAACGTGATCGCAAATATATCGAACCCTACCATTATAACTCTTTGTGTCTTGAAAGTCACAAAGCTACATCACATGAAAATAGTAATAAAATTATTGTTTAAATGCAAACAAATAAGACATTGTTGATATACAAACTAAAAGTTATTACGCACGCTTTTTTTGTTTAACAAACACCGATAGAAGAACAAATAATGACAATTGCACAAAATGGTTCCTTTGGCTTCTATTTGCAGACAACTTGCAAAAACGTTTACTTTGACAGTTCAGGTTAGAGCTGATAACTGCATCAAGCATGTTATTGGTTACTAAGGAGACATTATATAACAAGATGTATACGCCATCTAGTAAAAAAATTAAACTATTTAATAAATTATCGATTTATCGATGTGTAATTTTAAAGTCACGCGGGCCCATAGAGGGTTAAAACAATATACTCAAAATGTCTACATAAGATATAATCTTATTTAATGGGTAAAAGGAGCCTTATTAACAATTAAATATTAGTAAAGGAATAATATATAGACACAAAGACACATGTTGATCATATCAAAGAAATACACAGTATGTCGGGAAAATAACGGAACTATTTAAATGAAAAAAAAAAGGATTAGTTATTTTGTAATTTTGTTTATTTTTATTCAAAATACATCCCTTCTGTATCGATACACCGCTGGGCATGTTCAACCAATGCTTGTATAGATTTTTTTAGGTCATTTTTCGGAATCGTCTCAATGACCCTCCTCACGGTGTTTTGGACTTGTGTAACATCGTCATAAAACGTTCCTTTTATAGCCAATTTGAGTTTCAGGAACAGGAAATAGTCAAATGGTGACGAATCAGAGGACCACAGATTTGTTTTTTTCGCCAAAAATTCTTGAACAGCGGCGGACCACGATCATCAACGATTTCTTGTTCCTCAGTTAACACGTTGACTGCCGTGCGTATTTTACTATATTAAAACCGTAACGTGATGAAGTACTACAGAATATTATTGAATTGTGCAAAATGAAAATAATGCGAAGGTATCGGAGGTCATAGAATTGGATCACTATTTAATACCAATTGCATTTACCAAATTATAAATGCTACCGATTTTTTGAATTTTTCATGAGACCTTTGCGCCGGTCACCGATGACCACCACGTCAGTCAACGTGTTAAGGCGTAAGGAACAAATCGAGCACAGACTTTCTGATCGATAACAATGATCACGGGCGCGTTCTGTGATGGAAACATACAGCTTTCAAATTATATATTGTTTTAAGAGATGGCATTAATAATTTTCCGTAAATTTAAAAAGTTCCGTTATTTTTCCGACATACCATGTATTTTTTGTGCTATTTCGGAAAGGGTTAAAGGCCGACAATCGTCAAATGCAGTGTCGCGATTGAATGATGTCGATCTCTTTTGGCCAGCGTCAACTTCAAGAAGTACGAGAAGACGAATCTGCCGAACTACGATCATCTGATGAACTCGAGCGTCTACAAGATGATTCATAAGATGGACCGCGAGCCGAAGAGAGGCATTCCTGCAAGGCCGGCCAAAGTGAATGCTGCGGAAGACATCATTGAAAGAGCTGTAGGTTGAGTACTTCTGAAATTAGGCTACGTGGTGTGAAGAGGTCAATTGATTAAAACTTTGACTGCTGAATATTTCGACCGAAGCGTTTGCTGAAAACGAAATACTTTTTGCTAGCTTGAACTAGCTATTGCTATATGTATAGCTATATATAACTAGGTCTATTGATTGATTATGAACACTAGATTGCCCAAGGAAGTCATTTTGACTGCTTTTTAATTTTAATTAGAAAAAAAATTATGTATATAATGATACAATTTCTTAGAATTTTATGACTTATTGTACAACATATAAATGCGTTTATTAATAATTGTTGTTTCCTCCCCCCTCCTTCATTTCCGATATATATATATATATATATATATGTGTTATACCTATATTGCCCAAAAGCAGTCGTTTTGATTGCTTGGGAAAATTAAAATAATTAAATGACTCTTATTATTGAATTGAGTAATTTTTTATATCACCAGTTCGGCTCTGTATTGAAATAACATTTTTCATTTTTTTCGACTACCGTTACATGATAACATACAAGTATATGTACTTCTTGATTCCGTACATTAAGTGGAAGTTATTTTGATGCTAGCATCACAGCTTCGTCTCTTTCATGAAAAACTTCATCGTGTAAATAGGCCCGTTGCTCAATAAACTAAAGTAGTACTTGATATTCGTATCTTTATGCAGTGATACTTGTTCTAACCAGTTGTTTATTTTATATCATTTGCACCCTAAATTCCTGAAAGAAATGTCGAATAGAAGTGAGTTATTGGAAAAGCTAACGAACATAAGTGAAGAGTGCTCCGATATAGTATGAGGTGCGATAAATTCTGAACTATCATCTGAAGATGAAACGGTTCATATTCAAAGTAAAACATCTGAAACTGAAGATATGATGAAAATGAAAGTGTCGAATGTTACGAGGCAAAAAACTTAAAATTGAGTTATTTATGGTCAGCAAAGTGAGGTGCCGAATTTTTCAGAAAAACTATGGCGGGAGAAAAGTTCAAGCAAATCTTACGATTTATTCGTTTTGACAAAAGAACCGAAATAAGTAGGAACCTACAAACAACTAAATTTGCCTTGCTTTCAGAAATATGGGATAAGTTCATTGAAAACGGTCAATATTTACTAATGACCTGTTATATAACTGTAAATAATATAAAAAATATTAAAAACTAATTTTAAATGAATTTATTTACACATTAGTTATTCTTTCACAATGGAGTCATTTCGACTGCTTTTGGGCAATATAGGTATATACTAAGTTTCAGTTTTTCTAGTGTTAAAGGTACAGCTAAGTTATGATGTTAAATCTTCATTTACGCCAAATTAAATAACGCAAGAAAATTATTTGATAAAGAACGCATCTGTATTCATCTCATAGATGGATAATTGTGGCTTCAGTAGATAAGAAATTGAAATGATACGAATACTAAAAATGACAGTCAATGTCAGCAACTCGGAATGCCAACGAAACATTTAAATAATAAAATCGCGAATGTGCGAATAGTGTCGTTAAATTTAGACTGTGAGCAATTATTTTAATTTTGAATACACTTTAGAGCGACACCGCAAGTTCTCATAAATGTTCAGCATTTTTTATATGTATATAATTAAAATCTCGTAGCCTCAAATACATTTCAACGTATTTCCAATTTCATTAGCAACAACAAACGATGTAAACCATTATACCATATTGAATGCTGACTATTTATTATTCTGTGACTGATTGACGATACTGATATTGATTTTATTCTGATTGACGATACTGAATTTTAATTTTGAATACACTTTAAAGCGACACCGCAAGGTCTCATAAACATACACCATTTTCCAATTTCATTAAGAACAACAAACGATGTAAAGCATTATATTGAATGCTGACTATTTATTATTCTGTGACCGATTGACGATATTGATATTGATTTTATGTGATTAAAATCTTTTAGATTCAAACACATTTTAACGTATTTATAATTTTATTAATAACAACAAAAGATGTAAACCATTATACCACATTGAATGCTGACTATTTATTATTCTGTGACCGATTGACGATACTGATATTGATTTTATTCCGATTGACGATACTGAATTTTAATTTTGAATACACTTTCGACTGACACCGCAAGGTCTCATAAACGTTCAGCATTTTTTATATATAATTAAAATCTTTTAGATTCAAATACATTTCAACGTATTTCCAATTTCATGAACAACAACAAACGATGTAAACCATTATACCACATTGAATACTGACCATCTATTATTCTGTGACCGATTGACGATACTGATATTGATTTTATTCCGATTGACGATACTGAATTTTAATTTTGAATACACTTTAGACCGACACCGTAAGGTCTCATAAACGTTCAGCATTTTTTATATATAATTAAAATCTCGTAGACTCAAATACATTTCAACGTATTTCCAATTTCATTAACAACAGCAAACGATGTAAACGATTATACCACATTGAATGCTGACTATTTATTATTCTGTGACCGATTGACGATACTGATACTGATATTTATATATTTTTGTCCATGCTTTCAGAAATCACCGGCATTGAGCATGGCAGATGACAGAAGTACTCGAAGTGTCAGCCACTAAACAATGTCGCCTCTGAAAATTACACGGTACATGAACGTTTCAACAAGAATACCCACATTGCCATATGGTGTTCAACGTCATACTCTTTGCGCTTTCACAACGTTAAACGCAGGGTACTCTGTAACAGCCGAGTGTATCGTTAAATAAAGAAATTGATTTTTTTCACGGATCATTTTTTCTCCGACGCTCCAACTGACCAATACTAAGCAACGTACGACATAAACTAACTGTAGAAAAAAAAGTTTTCGCCGTTCAATAGATAACGTTGATATATGTAAACCGTAAAAATTTCAAGTCATTCTGATCATTACTTTGTCTACGGCACTCTTCCAAAGTTGTCAGCTGACATTGTCTATCAAGAATGGAGAAAATTGAGTATCGCGCAGTGATAAAATTCCTTCATTTGAAAGGGAAAAAGACTGAAGAAATAAAAGATGAGTTAGACTCTGTATATGGTAAAGCCTCCCCTTCATTTACAACGGTCAAACATTGGGTGGTCGAGTACAAACGTGGTCGTACAAGAATTTTAGACGAGGAAAGTTCCAGGCACCCGAAAACTGCGACAACTGACGAAATTCTCGATTTAGTGCATCAAACCGTAATGGAAGATCGTCGATTGACTGTTAACGATATTGCTAAGGCTTGTGGGATATCATCTGAACGGGTGCACAAGATTTTACATCAAGATTTGGATATGAGAAAATTATCGCATACGGATGGACATGTCGCGTGAGTGTTTTAGCCTGTATCAAAAAAATCCAGCGGAATTTTTGCGGGGAGTGATAACTGTCCATGAAACCTGGGTACATCACCATGCGCCTAAAATCAAACAACAGTCAATGCAGCCAAAGGTCGTTCTATCTCGCCGACTATGGTCGGCACAGATTTTCGCAGCATATTACTTGAAAGCCGACTATAGTCGGCGCACGTATTTACAGTGTTGTACGAATGCCGATTATAGTCGGCGCAGATGCAGTATTCTACAAATGCCGACTATAGTCGACATAGATTTTCGCAGCATACTACTTGAATGCCGACTATAGTCGGCGCACGTGTTTACAGTGTTGTACGAATGCCGATTATAGTCGGCGCAGATGCAGTATTCTACAAATGCCGACTATAGTCGACATAGATTTTCGCAGCATACTACTTGAATGCCGCCTATAGTCGGCGCAGATAATCGCAGCATTCTACTAATGCCGACTATAGTCGGCACAGATTTTCGCAGCATATTACTTGAATGCCGACTATAGTCGGCGCACGTATTTGCGGTGTTGTACGTATGCCGATTATAGTCGGCGCAGATGCAGTATTCTACAAATGCCGACTATAGTCGACATAGATTTTCGCAGCATACTACTTGAATGCCGACTATAGTCGGCGCATATAATCGCAGTATTCTACTAATGCCGACTATAGTCGGCACAGATTTTCGCAGCATACTACTTGAATGCCGACTATAGTCGGCGCAGATAATCGCATTATTCTACGAATGCCGACCATAGTCGACATAAATTTTCGCAGCATATTACTTGAATGCCGACTATAGTCGGCGCAGGTATTTACAGTGTTGTACGAATGCCGATTATAGTCGGCGCTGATGCACTATTGTACGAATGCCGACTATAGTCGGCACACATATTTGCAGCATAATACTTCAATGCCGACTATAGTCGGCGCACGCATTTACAGTGTTGTACGAATGCCGATTATAGTCGGCGCACATATTCGCAGCATAATACTTCAATGCCGACTATAGCCGGCGCACGTATTTGCGGGGTTGTAAAAATGCCGATTATAGTTGGAGCAGATGCAGTATTCTACAAATGCCGACTATAGTCGACATAGATCTTCGCAGCATATTACTTGAATGCCGACTATAGTCGGCGCAGATAATCGCAGTATTCTACTAATGCCGACTATAGTCGGCAAAGATATTCGCAGCATACTACTTGAATGCCGACTATAGTCGGCACAGGTATTCGCAGCATACTACTTGAATGCTGACTATAGTCGGCGCAGATAATCGCAGTATTCTACGAATGCCGACTATAATCGGCACAGAAATTCGCACTGATGGCGACAGTTTTCTGGGATAGCCGTGGAATAATTCTTGTCGATTACCTTGTAAAGGGTGAAAAAATCAACGGAAAGTACTACGCTGCATTGCTGGATAAATTAAAGGCCACAATTAAGAAAAAATGTTCGCATTTAGCCCAGAAAAAAATCCTGTTTCACCAAGATAATGCTCGGGCTCACAAGTGCATGCTCGCAATGTCAAAATTGAACGAATTAAAGTTTCAGTTGCTGCCGCACCCACCCTATTCGACAGATTTAGCACCCGACGACTTTTCCTGTTTCCTACTTTGAAAAAATTTCTTAGGGAAAAGAAATATAAGTCAAATACAGAGGTGGAAAACGCTGTATACCAGTATTTTTCAGGTTTAGACGATCAATTTTTTTCTGACGGTTTAAAAGGATGGGAGAAACGTTGGAATAGATGCACCGAGTTAGAGGGAAACTTCGTCAAGAAATATATTTTGTTTTGCATCGAAATATGTGTTTTTCTTAAAAAGTATGAAGTATAAGTATAAAAGTATGTAAAGTATGCTAATTACGTAGCATGTGTGCAATAATCGACAATTCATATTATGAATTGGACCGTTTATTTTGAAAGTAATGTAAGTCTACTTTTTGTTGTTTTGAGAAAATTAACCCTTTGCGATCGGTGTTCTTGTAGTAGGGACATTTTTAAATCGTTGTAGAAGTCGATATCTCCGAAAATGCAATTATTTTTGGGGCATCGAGATTTGCGTCATCACCTCATATATACTGTGTAAAATAATAATATTACGTATAATAGTGTAATTAATGTACATATCACGTATAATAGATAATAATATTATAAAATAATATTATTATTAAATATATTATTAATAAATATAAAGTAATAGTATTACATATATACTGTATAAAATAATAATGTTCCGTATAATAGTAGAATTATTATACGTATTACGTATGTATAATAGATAATAATATTATAAAATAATATTATTATTACATATATTATTAATAAATGTAAAGTAATAATATTCCATACATACATACTGTATAAAATAACAAAACAACAGACAACGAAAAGCCACTATCACACTTTTCTTAAAAAGGCCGCAAACTTTTCAATTAACCCTCGTACATAGTCAATTAACATACATTTTTGGGGCATGGAGATGTGCGTCATTTACTCATACATACTGTATAAAATAATATCACGTATAATAGTATAATTATTATACGTATTATGTATAATAGATAATAATATTACATACATACTGTATAAAATAACAAAACAACAAAACAGCGAAAAGCCACTACCACACTTTTCTTAAAAAGGCCGCAAACTTTTCAATTAGCCCTCGTACATAGTCAATTAACATAAACCCCAACTCATTATCCCATATCCTCGTCCTAATTTGCCTTTCCACCTGCGTCGACGTCACTCGACTTCTTTTTTCATTACTCACGTTTCGAGAAACTCCTGACCGCGAACTTCCGTCTACGTAAGTTTCTTGCTGCTTGACACGCTTAGCATATAACCATAGACATTTAAGTATATCCTTGACATAGACTTTCTTCGTCACGCACCTCTTTGAACTGCCATTACCGATTTTCGGCAAACATTGTAGATGTTCTGCGTGCCTAATACATTCGAGTGATTGATTATAGAAAGCGTAGGTAAATGCAATTGTACTTCTTCAGCTGTGTTGGCTGTTCTAGGGTAGAACAACGAAATTTTGACTTGATGTCCTCGATAGATTTGGCAGAGAACGTATTAGTATTTCTGGCGTTGCTTGCGAAATTTATCAAATTTACGAAAAATGCAACGCACTGGATAACGCAGTCGAATTGATCAATAAGTTATAGTTGAGTGATAAACATAGTGGTAGCGATGAATTATTATTTATATCTAGACATCGAAATTGTCGTAGCATAAGTAATAGTAGCGAAAGCGAAAATAACGCGGAATTATTGAAATATGAAGAGAATAATAGTGAAAATGAGGAATTTAAATAATTGTCATCATATTATTGTACTAAACACCATACTCCATCATAATGTCATTTTTTTTATTGCTAATACTGTTAATAAAAGATAATCGACTTTCCCCAATATTTTTGAATAAATATTACTACTACAATTTTCAACTAATATTGTAATAGTATAATAATTTGAATTCTTTATTACAATTCTTCGGTGTTTTTTTCATTTTGCTACAACTTTTTCAGTGGACTAAAGGCTTAAGTTGAGTAATACAAGAAAGTTATGCGCTGAAGATTGTGACTGCAGCGCGTAGGCGATCGAAGAGATCGAGAAACGCAAATATGCGTCCGTAGTCCATACCGATAGCTTTCGCCGGACGCATATATATGTTCGTCAATTTTTTCGGTCTCCTACGTTCTGAAGTTACAAATATAAACGCATGTGTATTCATCTCATGACCTGAATGTTGTGATTGTCGTACGTAGGCGACTGAGAAGCTTGACAAACGCATATATGCGTTCGCAGTCGCAGACTGTATACATATATATACATTCGTCAATCTCTTTGACTTCCTATCTGCTGTAGTTAAAATCATTAAGACGAGAAGAGTAAAGGTGCGTTCCAAATTTCTTGCATTATGTAATTCGGCGTAAGTGAAAAATTACAGTGCATGTATGTTCATCTTATAGACTGATCATTGTGATTGGAGTACGAAAATTATTGCAAGACTTGACAAAAGAATATGTATATTCGTTAATCTCTTTGACTTCCTATCTGCTGTAGTCATAATCATCAATACGAGAAGAGTAAAGGTACGTTCCAAATTTCTGGCGTTATGAAATTCGGCGTAACTGAAAAATTACATTGCATGTGTATTCATGTTATAATTGTGATTGCAGTACGAAGACGATCGCAAGGTTCGCAAATGCATACATACGTGCACAAACTATATCAACAACTTTTAACGGACGCATAAGTACATTAGCCAATTTCTTCGACCTTCTTTCTACTGGAGCTACAATTATCAGGACAAGAAAAGAATATATGTGCGCTTCAAATTTCTTGCATTATTATTATTATTATACTTTTTTTTGCAATTTTCAATTTTCCTGCATTTGGCGTAACTGAAAAATTATAACACACGTGCATTTATCGTGATAAATGTGTTTACGATTTCTAATATACTGTAGTCACAATTATCAGGACGAGAAGAGTAAACGTGCGTTTCAAATTTCTTAGATTATATACTTAATTCGGCGTAACTGAAAAATTATCTTATAGACTGATCATTGTGATTGCAGTATGAAGACGATCGCAAGGCTTGACAAAAGAATACATGCGTGCACAGTTTATGTGTATATCAACAGCTTTTACCGGACGCGTATGTAGATTAGTCAATTTTTTCGATCTTCTATCTACTGGAGCTATAATTATCAGGACGAGAAGAATATATGTGTGTTTCAAATTTCTTGCATTATTATTATTTTTTTTTGCAATTTTCAATTTTCCTGCATGTGACGTAACTGAAAAATTAGGACACACAACCATTTATCCGATGCCGTGGTTATTATGATTGCAGTACGCAGACGATCGCAAAGCTTGATAAACGCATTCACGATTTCCTATCTACTGTATCTAGATTATCCTATCTAATATATGTGCGTTCCGAACTTCTTGCATTATATTACTTGACGTAGCTGAAAAATGACAACACACGCGTATTATTTTCGCACAGCTTGACAAGTGCATAAACACCATGTACTGTACACAGATACCAAATATTGAAATGGCGCAGTCTTACAAATTTGTGGCGCTACGGTTATTAAATGGATGCTGGTTCGCGGCATGGGTACTAATAGAAGCCACGAGGTAATTAAAAGTGAACTGTATTAAAGGATTATATGTATTTAAAAAAAAAAATCGTTACACCATTCATGGTTCCCTGAAAACTAGTTATCCTTAGCTCGCCAAAGCCTTTACTAAACTAACCGTCATTGAAGACTTCTTCGCATCGTAAACACCACAAATGACTATTACTAAACGTCGCTAAATAATACTGCAACAATATTGACTAAAAACAATCACACACGTGCTGTTGTCCATCAGTATCCTTTGCAGGTAATTAGATATTCGTAGGACCATTCAAGATTTCATCAAACTAACCGTCGCTAAAGACCATTAAATACCTGCAAACGTAGCAAAGATCCGTTTACACTTCAAACGTTACCAAAGGCTCTGTAATTAACTTCGCTAAAGGCTCCTGTAATTTCGACATAAAACACGTAGGACCCTGCCCTCGTGTGCAGACTTCATACCACCACCTTCCTTGGCAGAGGTTCCATATTCATAGATCATTCAAGACTTCATCAAACTATGTACAATACTATACAAAATAACTGCAAACACAGCTAAAGATTCGTCCACTCCGCAAACGTCACGGAAGACTCTGTAATAACATCGCCTGAAAACACGTAAGTCATTTAAGACTTCATCAATCTATACACAAAATAACTGCAAACCTAGCAAAGACTCCTTCACACTCTAAACGTCACCAAAGACTTTGTAACTAACGTCGCTAAAGGCTCCTATAATTTCGACTTAAAACACGTAGAGTCGTGCCCTCGTGTGCACACTTCATAACATCACCTTCTGTCTTTGACAGTTACATATTCGTAGGTCATTCAAAACTTCATCAAATTATGTACCAAAATATTTGCAAACCTAGCAAAGACCCGTTCTCATTCTAAACGTCACCAAAGGTTCCGTAACGTTGCTGAAGGCTTCTGCAACATCAAATTAAAACACGTGCCCTCGTCTCTGCATTTTATACCACCACCTTCCTTCGCGGGCAATTATATATTCGTAGGTCATTCAAGACATCATCAAACTATATACAATAGTATACAAAATAACTGCAACCGCAGCTAAAGATTCGTCCACTCTCCAAACGTCACAGAAGGCTCTGTAACTTCGACTGAAAACACGTAGGTCATTCAAGACTTCATCAATCTATGTACAAAATAACTTTCAAACCTAGCAAAGAGCCGTTCACACTTCAGACATCGCTAAACACTCCTACACCAACACTGCTCAACCATGCACCACCTTCCACCATCCACTTCAGCAAACCGCGCGTCCCAGGAAGCGAACCTGCGATCGCCCCAACTTTCACCTTCCCGTGCTTCCTGCGGTACCCTCTTAGCGGTACACCGTGTGTACGCACGCTGACTCACCTCCCTTTCTCAGGGTCCGCGCCGCATGACGTCGGCCCCGAGCAATTTATGTAAAGCGTCCTAGCCATGATTCACAAACTAGTTCGCGCTCTCGTGACCGCCACCGGCGCAGCATGTTCCGTATCCCAGTTCCCAACCAACCAACCAACCATCCCTGCTGCCGGCGCCAAACAGCAAGTGCCCCGCGCTCGGCCTGCAGAATGAAATGTCCGGAATGTCGCGAGGACGCTCAACGCACCCATCCCCGACGCTCGCGTCAGCAGACGCAATACGCACGCGCCGTCTCTTTCTTCGTCGCACACATCCAGGTCCCTCTACTCCAGAATCCCCTCCCTCAACGCCTTCGAGGCTCCGCTGCCCGACTGACCGTCCAAGCCGACACTCTCGTGCTTACCTTTACTCCGGTCCGCGCGTTCCTCAGGAGCATACGTGCCCGTGCACACTCGTTCCCCTCGTACGTGTCACACGTCAGCCGTGCTCATTGACACACGCCAGCACCAACGTGCAGCGTGCAACCCAGAACCCCAGGGACCTTCGTAGACGAGCGCGAAACCCAGAAGATCAAGGTGCCTGGTAGCCGAGTTGCAAAACGAGCGCGGATCCCACAAGCAAAGGTGTCACCCTGGTAGAGAATTGCAAGCCGAGCAAGGAACCCAGAAGCAAAGGTGCCTGGTAGTCGAGTTGCAAGTCGAACGCGGGTCCCAGAAACGGAGTGCCACCCTGGTAGACGAATTGCAAGCCAAAGTGCCTGGTAGTTGAGTTGCAAATCGAGCGGGGGTCCCAGAAACGAAGGTGCCACCCTCAAAATCGAGCGCGGGTCCCAGAAGCCAAGGTGCCCCCTGATATTCGAGTTGCAAGTCGACCGCGGGTCCCAGAAGCCAAGGTGCTACTTTCGTAGTCGGGTTTTGAGAAAAACCCGGGTCCCAGAAGCCAAGTTAGTTGCTGCGAACGAACGCGGAACCCAGAAGATCAAGGTGCGATCCTTGGGAAGGTGTTCGGGGGTCAGGATCGTGGATAAATCGAGTGCTGGGCAGGTCCAGGCGTGAGATGGCACAGCTGATCAGCGTAAAGCTGTCGCGTTTCGACGGTTCGCCGTGGGGCTTCCGGCTGCAGGGCGGCAAGGACTTCGGAACTCCGCTGATCGTGCAGAAGGTGAGTGCGAGCGCGAATCCGCGGGGGTGCCGGGGGCCCAGGACCTTCGCCCGACCGTTACGTAAGCAAATTATTTTGCGCACTTCCACGGAAAGCGCTGCCAACTGCGCGCCGTAACTCGAGAAGCCTCGGCCGCCGGGTTCGGGCGGTTTTCGAGTTTCCGCGTCGAACGTTGCGACACCGCGGGAAAAACGTGCGCGCCGAGATGATTAATAGGCGGGTCCCCGCGCACGCCGGAAACGGCCGAAAATAACGGAGCGGCGGGTTTTGCGGGAGATCCGGCGATCGGCGGGCGGATTTTGGGAAACGAGAGGCCGTCGCCGCGACGGTGTCGTCGCCGGCGTCGTCGCAGGCGGGTCGTGCGTTTCGCAAAGGCACCTTCCAGAAATAGAACGCCGAAATAATTTGCCTCGGATTACCAGCGACGCGCCGATGCCTCGTCTTTCCCTTGCGCGCACCCTTTCAATCGTGGCCCGCGGCTCCGGACGAGATTCGCGACGAAGTGTATTCGCTGCGGGAAATGGGAAAGTGCGCGTGGGCGTGCTGTAACACGCTGGACGCCGATTTTGTTGACCCCCCGCTCGCGTGGAGTGGAAATCGGACGAATGCGTCGACGCGTGACGAGAAGTGTCTCGTTTCGAATGTCTCGATAGGATGTATTTAAAAGATGGAACCAGGTTGCTTGATGGCAACTGTCTGTTAACACGTTGAACGCCACGGCGGTCGTATGTGAACGCAAATTGTTTCTGCTGCAGCGCCACGGTGGTCATCAGTGACCGGAGTGCATCAATTATAATTATATAGTTGAATGAAAATTCGCTGATTAAAGAACGCGTTGATAAATAAAATAAATGAAATCTGCAGTATTGAGAAATTAAAAGTTTTTATTGAATCAAAAATTAGGCAAAAGGCAAGTGTGGTTCGTAACATGAAGCTTGTTCTCGAGTATTGCGTCTGATACGACGGATCCAATGATTGACCGAGACACCGAAGGTTGTAGATCTTCGATCGAAAAATTGGAGATATGCGGATTGCGCGATGTGACATAATTTCTGAATCCTTTTCGGATACTTCGGGTCAATAATGACTCCAGCACAGGGCACGACGTGGTAAACTTCTCTCCGTTAACACGTTGAATGCCACGGCGGTCGTATGTGAACGCAAATTGTTTCTGCTGCAGCGCCACGGTGGTCATCAGTGACCGGAGTGCATCAAATATTGTATAGTTGAATGAAAATTCGCTGATTAAAGAACGCGTTGATAAATAAAATAAATGAAATCTGCAGTATTGAGAAATGAAAAGTTTTTATTGAATCAAAAGTCAAAAATTAGGCAAAAGGCAAGTGTGGTTCGTAACAGGCTATAAAACTTGTTCTCGAGTATCGCGTCTCGCGAAGGTTGTAGATCTTCGATCGGAAAATTGGAGATATGCGGATTGCACGATGTGAGACAATTTCTGAGTTTTGGATACTTCGGGTCAATAATGACCCCGGCACAGGACACGGTGTAGAAAACTTCTCTCCGTTAATACGTTGAACGCGACGGCGATTATATGTGACTGCAACTTTGCTCTCCTGCATTAAATACTTAGAATTGCAAAGTTGAATGAAAATTCGCTAATTAGAGAATGCGTGGAAATCAACTCTGCATTATTAAGAAATGAAAAGTTTTTATTGAAACAAAAATCAAAAATTAGGCAAAAGGCAAGTGTGGTTCGTAACAGGGTATGAAGCTTGTTCTCGAGTATCGCGTTTGATACGACGGATCCAATGATTGACCGAGACACCGAAGGTTGTAGATCTTTGATGGGATGTGAGATCATTTCTGGGTTCTTTTCGGATACTTCGGGTCAATAATGACCCCGGCACAGGGTAGAGTGTGGTAAACTTCTCTCCGTTAACACGTTGAACGCCACGGCGGTCATATGTGACCGCGACTTTGCTCCCCTGCATTAAATACTTATAACTGCAAACTTGAATGAAAATTCGCTGATTAGAGAATGTGTTGAAATAAAATCTGCAGTATTGAGAAATTAAAAGTTTTTATTGTATTAAAAATCAAAAATTAATTTTTATCAAATGTTTTGTATGCATTGTATTGAAGCATTTTAACATAAGTGTAGCACGTCAATGGAATCTTGGCAGTATTTAGTGACATTTTTGGTACGATTTCTTGCTCTGTGCTCCGAAACTTGGAACATTTTATTGGTGACACTGTTTGCAAAATTTGCGTACAAAATACGTTTGCCTTTCCTTCTTTTGTAATTTGTGCTGTATTCTTATAAATAACGAAATTAATTATTATTTTGTCGTGGCAGTCAATGTTGTTGGGGATTTAGAGGAATTTTTGACAGTAGTAGGACGCAGAACTGTGCAGAAGTGATTAGAAGTAGCTTATATGTCGAAAATATGTATTACGGTTTTTTTTTATGTAGATCAATTTGAAAATGACGTGTTTTGTCATATCTTGTGATTATTGGTCATTCGTGGTATAACTTATCTTTCAATATTTTTGGTAACTTTGTTTAAATGTCCGAACGCTTGGAATTTAGTCTGAAATAAGACGCCATCGGGCGAAACGCTTTTATATTCATAATATGATCAGAAAATTGAATTTTTTCTTTCCACGGTGATTTGCAGAAATACTTTTGTAATTTCTTGTGATTATTGGTCATTCATGGTATAACTTGTCTTTCAACTTTTTTGATGATTTTTATTGAAATGTTGGAATGATCTACGTTTTTGTAGATTTTTCACTTTTTTTATGGAACTCAGTGGTTGGAATTTAGTCTGAAATAAGCCGCCATCGGATGAAACGTTATTCTATTCATATGATCAGAAAATCGTTTGTTTTCTTTGCATAGTGATTTTCAGAAATACTTTCGTCATTTCTTGTGATTATTGGTCATTCGTGGTATAACTTATCTTTCAATATTTTTGTTGACTTTTATAGAAATGTTGGAATGACGTACGTTTTTCTACATATTTCACTTTATTATGGAATTGAATGCTTGGAATTTAGTCTGAAAAAAGCTGTCATCGAACTAAACGCTATTATATTCATAATATTATCAAAAAATGGAATTTTTTCTTTGCATGGTAATTTGCAAGAATACTCTTGTAATTTCTTATGATTATTGCTCATTCGTGGTATAACTTGTTTTTCAACTTTTTTGCTGACTTTTATTAAAATGTTGGAACGACCTACGTTTTTGTACATATTTCACTTTTTCTATGGAACTGAATACTTGGAATTTAGTGTGAAAAAAGCTGCCATCGAACGAAACGCTATTATATTCATAATACAATAAAAAAATTTAACTTTTTTTTCGCAGTAATACTTTTATTCATAAAATTACTTAGTAACTACAGAAAAATGTTTTTGTTTCACAAACAAATCATCTTGACCCTCCGGTAAAAGTAGATAGACGTCAAACGTTGGTAATTCTGGTGTTAAGTAACGTAGTGACGTGTCAGGAGAATTAGAGCAATAAGTCACAGCTTTTTATACATTTCTACTAGTTGTTTGTGGCGCTACAACTTGGCTTCTTGTCCCTCAACAAGAAATAACTAAAAGTATCCTAAGTTTGATGACTCGACACCTTCAATTGTACTGAAAAAACAGACGATTCGTTGTCAGCAGCTCATCTGTTAGCGCGTTGACGAATTTACGTCAAAAATACTTTGGCGCATGTCGGACATTAGATGGGGGTTCTTATCAAAGGAGTATACTTTTTTGCTTTATTTGCAATATCATTAATAGCAACGGTCGGAATAATATACTACGTAGCGTACTTGATTTATGTGATAAATATGTATCTGACCCGTTCTTAATTAACATGGAAATATGCAAGGATAATTACGTTCTGACTATTTCAGCCAAAATTATGCATTTTTTTACGTACAGTCAGTAAAAACGTTAAGGATTTTTTGTGACTGTGATATTTGTTCAATAAATTATTTTTTACTGTTGTGAATGTTTATTGATATTTGTGTTTTTGAAAGTTAAATAGCTTTTTGTGTAATTTGAATGGAAAAGAGAGGGATTTCGGGTCTGTGTCAGTTTAGCATAATTTTGACCGGTATGCTAACCAACATGAAATTATTAAATATGTTCGCATCTATGCCGACTTTATTTTTACCGTATACAAGTTATCACAACAATTATTATTAGGTCACGAAAATTTAATATGAAGAACAGCAACACAAAAATAATATACAATCATTATTATTATATTTATTTTTAATTTTTATTATTTATTTTCATAATTCAATTTTAATTATTACTCGCTTTATATATAAACTGAAAAAAATGACCATTATTTGTACTGCTTACAGACGTTTCCTACTAGCATATATAAGTTACCATAACTCTTATTATTACATACTGAAAATATAATACAAAATACTGCCACTCAAAAATGATATACACAAAAATAATTAATTTTTATAATTAAATTTTAATTATTACTCGCTTTATATATAAACAGAAAAAAGACCATCATTCGCACTGTTTACAGACATTTCCCACTAGCGTATACAAGTTACCAGGACAATTACTCTTACATAATAAAAATATAATACGAAGAACTGCCGCACAAAAGTAATATACAGTTATTATTATGTTGTCATTACTGATGTTATATATGCACCGAGAAAAATATGCCCATCACTTGCACTGTCCACAGACGTTTACTACTAGCGTATACAAGTTACCATAACAATTACTATTACATAATAAAAATATAATACGAAGAACTGCAACACAAAAATACTATACAATCATTATTATTGTAACATTATTCACTTTATATCCGCGACGAAACAAATGACCATAATTCATGCAGCCTGCAGACGTTTCCTACCAGCATATACAAGTTCACACACTAAAAATATAATACGAAAAACTACAACACAAAAGTAATATACACAAAAATAATTTATTTTCATAATTCAATATTAATTATTCCTCGCTTCATATATGCGCCGAAAAAAATGACCATCATTTGCACTACCTATAGACGTTTCCTACCAGCACATACAAGTAACCACGATTCTTATTATCACACACTGAAAATATAACACGAGAAACTGTTGCACAAAAACAGTATACAATCATTATCATTTTATTTATTTCAAAGTTTAATCATTTATTTTCATAATTCAATTTTAATTATTCCTCACTTTATATACGCGCTGAAAAAATGCCTATCATTCGTACTGCCCACAGACGTTTCCTACCAGCATATATAAGTTACCCCACTGAAAATGTAATACGAAAAACTGCAACGCAAAAGTAATATACAATCATTATTATGTTATCATTACTCGTGTTATATATGCGCCGAAAAATGCCTATCATTCGCATTGCCTGCAGACGTTTCCTACTAGCATATACAATTTACCACAACTCTTATTATAACCCACTGAAAATATAATACGAAAAATTGTCACCCAAAAATAATTTATTTTTACAATTTAATTTAAATTATTCTTCGCTTTATATACGCGCCGATAAAAATGCCTATGATTTGCACTGCCTATAGACGTTTCCTACCAGTATATACAAGTTCACACACTTAAAATAGAATATGAAAAACTGCCGCCCAAAAATAAGATACACAAAAGCCATTTATTATCATAATTAAATTTTAATTATTCCTCGTTTTATACACGCGCCGAAAAAAAATGCCTATCACTCCTACTGCCTACAGAGGTTTCCTACCAGCATATACAATTTACCACATCTCTTATTATCACACACTGATAATATAATACGAAAAACTGCCACGCAAAAATAGTATACAGAAAAATAATTTATTTTCATAATTCAATTTTATTTATTACTCGCTTTATATACGCGCCGATAAAAATGCATTGCCTACAGACGTTTCCTACCAGCATATCCAATTTACCACATTTCTTATTATCATACAGTGAAAATATAATACGAAAACCTGCCACCCAAAAATAATTTATTTTCATAATTCAATTTTAATTATTCCTCGCTTTATACACGCGCCGATAAAAATGCCTATGACTTGCACTGCCTATAGACGTTTCCTACCAGCATATGCAAGTTCACATACTGAAAATATAATACGAAAAACTGCCACCCAAAAATAACATACGCAAAAACAATTTATTTTCGTGATTCAATTTTAATTATTCATCGCTTTACACACGCGCCAACAAAAACGCCTATCACTGCCCACACATTCACACAACTCGCACATTCGTCCATCGACCGGTTCTCCGCGAAACGGCGACATTTCCGCTCTCCGTTTTCGACCGCGCGAAAACCCGAGCGGTCAGCTCGCGGCCGAGGAACCTTTGACATTCAGGACTCGCGTTTCTCGCGGTTCGTAGAAAGCCGGACGCGAAATAAACTGGACTGCGCTGCGCATTCCGACACCGGGAAGGCCAAGTTCGATAAAAGTGCCTAAGCGGCGGTGCGCAAAAATGCGTCCAAGGTGAAAGAATTGATGCATGCGGCGCGATAGCGCGATGTGCTGAGACAGTGAACAGACTGTGCTTGACTTCGAAGAAGTGAGGCCAGTGACGTTGCGAATGTCGTTAAGGCGGTTGGATGATAAGAAACGCTTCCGCGAGATTGGGGTAGGAAGAACGAACTGTTTTATGTGGGCGCCGATTACTGGTGTGTTGCGCTAGGAGGAATACGCAGGCGGGGGGAAACGTTTTTGCCGGACTTCCGGCCGAAATGATAGTGTGGAGTGGTGGGGAATAATTATGGTGTGAGGGACGAGTTGAAGGAACGATGAGATTGAAGGGAAGTCGGGGGAATGGTAAAAGTGAATGGAAAGAAAGTGAATTGGAAGAAGCGATAAAATGGATTTTGTAGGATTTCAAATGAAAATGCTAGCGATGGGCTGGTGGGGAATAATTATGTTATGTGAGACGAGTTTAAGGAGCGATGAGATTGAATTGAAGTCGAGAGAATGATAAAAGTGAATGGAAATTTGAGGAGACGATGAAATCGATTTTATCTGATTTCAAAAAGATGACATTGAATGGAAATTGGCGGAATAATGAAATTGAATGGAAATTAGAAGAAGCAATGAAATGGACTTTATCTGATGTCAAATAAAAATGGTAGCAATGGGTTGGTGGGGAATAATTATGGTGTGCGGCACGAGTTGAAGGAACGATGAGATTAAGTGGAAGTCGGGGGAATGGTAAAAGTGAATGGAAAATTGGAGAAGCGATGAAATGGATTTTGTTTAATTTTAAATTAAAAATGGTGGTAGCGGGAATCGTGGGGAAAAATTATGTTATGCAATGCGAACTGAAGGAGCGATAAAATTGAATGGAAATCAATGGAACGATAACACGGCATGGAAATTGATGGAATCGAAGAGGCGATGAGATTGAATGGAAATCGATGGAATGGAAGAAGCGACGAAATGGATTTTGTCTGATTTCAAATTAAAAATGCTAGCGGCGGGGCTGGTGAGGAATCATTATGTTGTGCGGGACGAGTTGAAGGAGTGAGGACATTGAATGGAAATTGGCGGAATAATGAAACAGAATGGAAATTGGCGGAATAATAAAACTGAATGGAAATTGGATTAAGGAATGAAATGGTTTTTGATTGATTTTAAATGATAATTATTAAATGATAATAATTATGTTGTGCGGGACGAGTTGAAGGAACGATGAAGTTGAATGGAAATCGGGAGAATGGCAAAAGTGAAGGGAAAGAAAGTAAATTGGAAGAAGCAATGAAATGGGTTTTGCCTGATTTTAAATGAAAATGATAGCGATGGGCTGATGGGGAATAATTATGTTATATGGGGCGAGTTGTAGGAGCGATGAAATTTGATGGAAATTGATGAAATCAAAGAAGTGATGAAATTGAATGGAAATCGATGGAATTGGAGAAGCGATGAAATTCAATGGAAATCGATGGAATCTAGAAAGCGATGAAATTCAATGAAAAATGCTGGAATCGAAAAAGTGATGAAATTAAATGGAAAATTGATGGAATCGAAGAACCGATGAAATTGAATGGAATCGATGCAATTGAAGAAGCGATGAAATTGAATGGAAATCGATGGAATCGAAGGATCGTTGAAATGGATTTGGTCTGATTTCAAATTAAAAATGCTAACGATGGGGAATAATTATGTTATGCGGGACGAATCGAAGAAGCGATAAAAGTAAATGGAAATCGGTGAAATCGAAGAAGCGATGAAATTGAATGGAAATCGATGGAATCGAAGAAGCGATGAAATTGAATGGAAATCGATGGAATCGAAGAAGCGATGAAATTGAATGGAAATCGATGGAATCGAAGAAGCGATGAAATGGATTTTGTCTGATTTCAAATAAAAATGCTAGCGATGGGCTGGTGGGAAATAATTATATTGTATAGTGCGAATTGAAGGACCGATCAAATTTCACGGAAATTGAATGAGTGATAAAATTGAATGGAAGTCCGACTTCCAGCTGAAATTTTAGTGACGACGCTGCTGAGCAATAATTATGTTACCGGATGTAAACTGCTATGCTATGTTTGCAAAATGCAAACTATAAATTGACAAAGCGATGAAAAGGATTTTGACTTCAGTTCAAAATACCAGTAATGACGTTGGTAAGCAATAATTATGTTGCGCTATGGGAATTGATGGAACGACGATACTGAAGGAAATCGAAAGAACGATGAAATGGATTTTGGCCGACTTCAAGTAAAAATACTAGTAGCGATGCTGGTATTCAATTAATTATGTTGTGCGATCGAAATTGTCGGAGCGATAAAACGATTTTAATCTAATTACCGGTCAAAATCCTCAGTAATAATTTAGGGTCTCGTACGATGCGAATTGAATGATTGATAAAATTCACGTTTATCGACTTTCGATCGACACGATGAATAATGATTACAGAATTGCATGTTGCGAATTCGAGCGATCAAACGGATTCTTTCTGACTTCCGGTTGAACGCCAGTGTCGACGCTAATGAGCAATAATTACGGCGTCACGCAATGCGAATCGGAGCGATTAAATAGATTTTACCTGACTTCCGGGCAAAACGGTGAATAACACTTACGGCATCGTGCGATGCGAGTTAAAGAAGCGATGAAATGCATTCTTACTGACTTCCGGTCGGAACGGTAGCATTAATTACAACGTTCCACCACAAAATTGTTTTTGACTGTTTTTCGCATGGACCGATGAGTAATAATTAGAATGTTGTGCAACACAATTACTTTCGACTGACTTTCGCGCGAAATAGCGAGCAATGATTATAATATCGCGCGATACGCATTGAAGCGGAGTAAAATTTATTTTTACTGACATTCACTAAAAATTATGGGCAGTAACGATGTTGCGCGATGCGAACAGAAAAAGCAATAACATTGATTTTTTATTGACTCCCGTTGGAATAATGAAGAACAATACCGACATTGTGCGTGGGCAATTGAAAGAGTGATGAAAAAGATTTCGTCTAATTTTTGGCCGAAAAATAAAACAATAAGTACGGCACTGCACGATATGTATTGAAAAGTAATAAAGCTGATTTTTATTGACTTCCGCTCAAAATTATGAGCAATAGAGACGCTGTGCGATGCGAACTGAAAGCGCAATAAAATTGATTTTTTATTGACTCCCGCGCGAAATGATGAACAACAATACCGACATTGCGCATTGTAAATTGAAAGCATGTTACAACACCACAATAAAAATTAACGCCAATGAAATTAATTTTTCCCAACACAAAAATGGTGAACGATGTGTTTGAAATACTAATTAACGCCGTGCAAAGCGTTTGAAATACCGATGAAATAGTTTGTTACTGACTTTCGCGCAAAATGATGAGTAATAACAACGTTGCGTAATGCGAACTGGAAGAGCAATAAAATTGATTTGTATTGCCTTCCATTAGAAATGGCGAGAAATAATATCAACATTGCGCATTCCGAGTTCAAAGATCGACTAAATGAAATTTGTCTAGTTTCTGGTGGAAACGGCGATAAATAATTACAACGATGCGTCTTAAAACAGCGACGAAATAATTTCTTACTGACTTTCGCTCAACATGACAAGCAAAATCGATTAAATTAATTTTATTTTATTTCCATTCGAAACACTGATGAATAATCACAGAGTTGTGCGATGCTTCTTAAAACCGCGACAAAATAGTTTCTTAATGATTTTCTCTCAAAATGACGAGTAATAATAACGTTGCACGATTCGAACTAAAGTACCAATAAAATTGATCTTTATTAGACTTCCTCTATAAATGACGGCTAATAACATCGACACTGTGCGTATTCTAATATGGAAGATTAAATTAAGTTTGTTTGATTTCGACTCGAAACAGTGATGAATAATCACAGTATTGTGCAATGCTTCTTAAAACAGCGACGAAACAGTTTCTTCCTGATTTTCACTCAACATGATAAGCAAAATCAGTTATAATAATGTTTTGCGTTGCAAACTGAAAGAGTAAAATAATTCATCTTTATTAGACCCTGTACAAATGACGACTAATAACATCGCAATTTCCCATTTCAAATCGCAAAATCATTGAAAAGTCTTCTATCCGATTTCCAGCCGAACTCATTAACACTAAATGTACCAAATGGGGTCCAATGACTCCTTTCAAAACTTACTTTAAAATCGTACATTCACTGTTATACCTTTCGCTCATTTAAGTTTGTGTGAATTCTTATATTATCTAATTATTTAATTTCTCGCTTTAATATATTAAGAATTTCTTTCTGAAAATCTAATAAATTTAATATAAGTAATTTAAATCTATGAGATTTAAATATTATCAATTTTTAAACGAGAATTTTATATTTTTGTGAATGAATTTCCATAAATCTAGGTATTGTTTATTATCAAGCGACAATTTTTAATTATTTTCACTTAATGCTGGCTAATTTCCAAGCGGTATGATTAAATCCGTTAAATTTAAATATTGACAATTTTTAAACGAGAATTTTATATTTTTGTGAATGTATTTACCATAAATGTAGATATTGTCGATTTTCATGCGGCAATTTTAAATGATCTTCACTTAAATATTGTCAATTTTCAAACGAGAATTTTATATTTTTATGAATGCATTTCCATAAATTTAGGTGTTGTCAATTATTGCAATTTTATGATTTTCAAGCAGTACGATGAAATCCGATAAATTTAAATATTGTCAATTTTAGAATGAGAATTTTATTTTTTTGTGAATGTATTTTGACACCTTTAGGCATTGTCGATTGTCATGCGGCAGTTTTAAATTTTCACTTAACTAATAATTGCAAACAGGGTCAAATGATGTAAATATTCAACATTTATGAAAAAATCGTACATTCATGGTTATTTCTTTCGCTCATTTGAATTTCTGTAAAATCTTATATCATATGATCATTCAATTTCTCGTTTTAATAAATTAAGAATTTCTTTCCGAAAACCAATCTTTATTTCATAACGAATCAAATGACCCTTCATAGTAAGAATTGGTAGGTGTAAACTACCGGTAAATTTACTGTTAATTACCTCATCACCCTTACTTACTAAATCAGCGACAAAACACTTCCCCTCCTTCCGCCCAAGACCTCAAGCACCGATTCCAACATTCCGCAACGCATATTGACGCAGCCGCAAAATGGATTCCTCGCGACTTCCGGTCGAGACGCCAGCTTCGCCGCCGCAGCTCACCTCCCGAATATCTCGACACGTCGTTCGCCCTAATTACGTCGTTTCGAAACACCCCGAGGTCGGCGTGTATTCGTTACAAGGTTCCGTAGCTGCACAACGCGAGGAAAATAGCGAATCTCACCCCATTCTTTAGCCCACGCCCGAGACACGAATTTGTTGAAGCGGCGCTTAGCGTTATTGACGGTAACAGGTTGCGTGCCGGTCGACAAAAATAACGCACGCCCAAACCAGACTATCGAACGGTCGCTCACTTTTTTCCGCGCTTTCTTCCGCTAAACGCTATAACACGATCAGCTGCCAAGAACGTCGAGGGCAGCGCGGATTTAGGCACCTCGAACCGCGTTGGCGTCGATCAAAGTTATCTGCGATTTGACGAAATCCTGCGCGTGTCGAGTTACCGTTTAGGAAAAATAGCTGTGAAGTTTCTACGTTTTTGCGGTTGAAAATGTTTGTATGGGAATGTTTCTTTGGAGTGCGATGGTTCATGTAAAATGGTGGAGTTTTGGAAGGGGTTATGGAGAAGGTTGGTTGGGCGGATTGTAGTTATGGGTGTAAAAATATTTTTGATGTAAAGAGTTTGGGAATATAATTGTTACGGGTGCCAATTGGGAAAAGTTACAAGAATGTATTCCGCGATCTCTGGCGTAAAACATGATTTTCATTTAAATATTGCTAATTTTCAAGAAGTACGATTAAATCCAATAAATTTAAATAGTGTCAATTTTTAAACGAAAATTTTGTATTTTTGTAAATGTATTTCCATAAATTTAGGCATTGTCGATTTTCATGCGGCAATTTTAAATGATTTTCATTTAAATATTGCTAATTTTCAAGCAGTACGATTATTAAATCCCATAAATTTTAATATTGTCAATTTTTAAACGAGAATTTTATATTTTTGTGAATGTATTTCCATAAATTTAGGCATTGTCGATTTTCATGCGGCAATTTTAAATGATTTTAACTTAAATATTGCTAATTTACAACCAGTACGATTAAATTCGATAAATTTACATATTGTCAATTTTTAAACGATAATTTTATATTTTTGCGAACGTATTTCCGTAAATTTGGCACTATCGATTTTCATGCGGTAATTTTATATGATTTTCATTTAAATATTGCTACATTTCAAGCAGACCGATTAAATCCGATAAATTTAAATATTATCAACTTTTCAACACGAATTTTATATTTTTCTGAAGGTATTTTCATACCTTTAGGCATTGTCGATTATCAAGTCGCAATTTTAACACTAAACGTACCAAGCGGGGTCAAATGACTCGTTTCAAAATTTACTTTAAAGTCGTACATTCATTGTTATTTCTTCCGCTCATTTGACTTTCTGTAAATTCTCATGTCATCTGATTCTGAAAATCAACATTTTTTTTACATAAGGGGTCAAATGACAAATGATGTAGAATAGGTGGGTATAAAGTACCGGTACTTTTAGTGTTACGCAGGGATATGTAATGTAATTATATAATATGTATTATATATATACCTTGTGTAGTACATGGTACTTCCCATTTTTAATTTATTTTTTATATATCACATCCGCGAATCTTTTATTTAAACTTATTTATTTTGACGCCATTATTTTAATGTGGTCTCCGTATGTATCGTTGGAGTGCCGCAATATTATATTTTCCACCATTATTGTTGAGCGCATATGGAATAAATACGAAGTTTTAGTTGCTTAGCCTTTATTTGAAATTTGAAATGATGATTTTCCCTCTACTTGATACGCGATTTACTCATTTCTTTTGAATTCACGCCGATACCTGTGTGTAGGTCATTGTACCTCCCGTTCTTACTTAATGTGACTACGCGTTTACATATTATAAGTTTACACATATTACATTACACATTACTACATATTATAATTTTTTGTTTAAATTTAATCATTTCGACGTCACGTTCTTATGTGATGTCCATATGTGTTTTTGGTGTGGGCAGCATTATATTCGACACCAGACTTCCCATTTTTAATAGAATGCGACCTGATCCCTTCTTATTTGCATTATACAACAAAATGATTTGAGCCGTTTATTTTGAAAGTGGCCTAACTCCGTTTTTCAATATTTTCCGGTTACCATAGTTACATGTACAAATTAATGTTATTTACCAGTAAATGTTATTTATCTCGATTTGAACATAAATGGAGTTAGGCAACTTTCAAAATAAACGGCTCATTTCGTATATATCGTACCGGCTAATTTTTTGTTTAAATTCATTCATTCAGACAGCACTACTTTTATGTGGTGCTTTTATATTTTTTTGCTGTGGACATCATTACGTTCAGTATCATATTTCTCATTTTTAATACAATGCGACCTGATATTTTCTTATTTGCATTATACAAGAAAATTATTTCGTATATATCATATCGTCTAATTTTTTATTTAAATTCATTCACTCAGACAGCACTGCTTTTATGGGGTGCCTATATGTATCTTTGGTATGGGCATCATTACATTCGACACCATACTTCCAATTTTTAATACAATACCACATGACCCCCTCTTGTTTCCATTAGACAAGAAAATGGTTTCGTATATATCATGTCGTATAATTTTTTGTTTACATGTATTCACTTAGACAGCACTGCTTTTATGTAGTGCCTATATATGTATGTCTTTGGTGTGGGCAGCATAATATTCGACACCATACTTTCCATTTTAATACAATGCAACGTGACCCCCTCTTGTTTCCATTATACAAGAAAATTATTTGGTATACATCACACCAGCTAATTTATTGTTCAAATTTATTCAGTCAAACAGCACTGCTTTTATGTATCCTCTCTTATTCTCTATGTATAACTCCATTATTCTCGAGCAGTCACGGCATAAGCGTGAAGTCTCAGTTGCTCAACCTTCATTTAGGAAATAGCGGCGGTCTTCACTAATAGCCATGAGCTTCCGTTGCTTACTTCAACGTCATGCGTCCAGCGTGCTGCCACTAGAATAGTCAAACAGCTGCGCGTGACTCGGATCATCGCTTTTCTCGATTTCGATTGCCGTTTATATCCCGACGGATCCCAACGAAGCCGAGCGAACAGATTTCAAGGAAATTCGTTGCCGCCCGCGCTTCAACGCGTTTCTCCGGGTCCGAAAAGATACGTATCAACGACAATTACAAGCACGAACATTGATATGGACCGTTTATTTTGAAAGTGATATAAGTCCATTTTTTTTTAAAAATGAGATATCACAGAATTTGTGAATGACTTAGCGTAAACTTTTTATTTATAACTAGATAATATTTAATATCTTAAAAAATACCAATGCTTTGTTCAATTTAAAATTGGCCGGTAAAAGAAATTGTGTAGCGATTGATTATGAAAGTGGTGTAAGTCGAATTTTCGTAGACATTTACGAAAAAAGAATTTCTTCTACACGCCATAGGACTATTATGATGTTATAAAGCAATGCCAAAAAAATAATAAATTTACACTACTCGAAGTGAGATGCGAGTGTTGTAGCCTGTATCAAAAAAATCCAGCGGAATTTTTGCGGCGAGTGATAACTGTCGATCAAACCTGGCTACACTACCATACGCCTAACACCAAACAACAATCGATGCAGGCAAAGGTCTTTCTCTCTGCAGGAAAAATGATGGCAACAATTTTCTGGGATAGTCGTGGAATAATTCTTATCGATTACCTTACAAAGGGTGAAACAATCAAAGAACGACACTACGCTGCATTGCTGGATAAATTAAAAGCCACGATTAAGAAAAAACTTCCGCATTTGGCCAAGAAAAAAATCCTCTTTCATCAAAATAACGCTTGGGCTCACACGTGCATGCTCATAATGTCAAAATTGAACGAATTAAAGTTTGAATTGCTTCCGCACCCACCCTATTCGCCAGATTTAGCTCCAAGTGACTTTTTCCTGTTTTCTCATTTGAAACAATTTCTTGGGGGAAAGAAATATAAGTCAAATACAGAGATAGAAAACGCTGTAAACCACTATTTTTCAGGTTTAGACGACCAATTTTTTTCTGACGATTTAAAAGGATGGAAAAAACGTTGGACCAAATGTATCGAGTTGCAAGGAGACTTCGTCGAGAAATAAATTTTGTTTTGCATCAAAATATGTGTTTTTCTTAAAAAGGCCGCAAAGTTTTCAAATAGCTCTCGTATATTTTTCAATTGACTAATATGCTAACCTTTCATTTTTTCGAAACAACATAAAATGGACTTGCACCACTTTCAATATAAACGGTTCATACACATATATATTATATATTGCCGATACAACGTGTGGACCCCTGAGTTCTTTGTTAAGCGAATGCCTATCAACGTGCTCATGAATTCTCCACATTTTCACTTGTTTCACAAACGGTCGGCGGAAATGGAAAATTACTGCAGTAGTTATGACTGCAAATTGCGAGAGCAATAGTAGAAACACGGGTTTGATTAACACATTGACTGCTATGGTGGTCACCGGTGACCGATGCCAAAGGTCTCACGTAAAATTCAAAAAATACCCAAGCGGTAGCATTTACAATTGCATGCATAATTTTGTAAATTCAATGCATATTAAACAGTGATTCAATTCTTTGGTCTCCGATACCTTCGCAGTATTTTCATTTTGCACAATTCAACTATATTCTGTAGTACTTGATCATGTTGCGGTTTTAATATAGTGAAATACGCATGGCAGTCAACGTGTTAATCTTCTGCTACCCCAAGAATAAATCCATGACATAGCATTGAATTGGCCTCACGAAGATTTTTTTTACAAATTCCCGTGACAGTCAACGCGTTAAATAGTGACAAAATCACACAACTGAATAGTCAGTTAGAAAACCGCGGAACGTTTCATTAAGAATATTTTTCGAGTCGCTGGTCATGGCACTGATATTTGCAGAATTGGAAATCTATTAACACGTTGACTGCCGTCCGTATTTTGCTGTATTATCATGGCGATGCTATGAAATACTATAGTGTTTGACTGAATTATGCAAAATGTAAATAATGTGCAGGTATTGGAGACCGAAGGATCTATTCTAACAATAACCGCATTTATAAAATAATTATTGCTACCCACTGCTCATATTTTGGATCTTCAGTAAAATCTCTTGCGCCAGTCACCGGTGACCATCACGGCAGTCAGTGTTAATCTTCTACTACCCCAAGAATCAATTCATGACATAGCATTGCGCTTCGCCTCACAGAGATTTTCTTACAAACTCCCGTGGCAGTCAACCTATTATCTATTCCATATATTGGGTCTAGGAAAAAGTTCGTGGCATTTTTCCCGGTAAATGACGGCAATTGTAAATAACTCAGGAAACACAGATCGCAACAACACCATTAAACGCTCGTTGGAGTGGTGACACTTCGTGCGTTACTTTGACTGTATAAACATCGAAATTGGCGAAGTGGTTGGAAAGTTGTTTACGTTCGAATATGGAGAAAAATAATGAAAAATGACGCTAAATTTTGTAACATTATTACGACAAAGGGAAGAACGCTGCACACGCTTGTGAAAAAATTTGTGCTGTGTACGGTGAAGGTACTTTATTAAAATCTGCTGCGCCGAAATGGTTCGCTCGCTTTCGATCTGGTAATTTTGATGTGAAAGATGCGTCATGCTCTTGTCATCCAATCACTAAAAATGCGTGTGAAATTCTTTAAAAAGTTCCGCAAGATAAGCATATCAGCAATGTTGATATTAGTAGGGAGCTAGACATTGACCGCAAAACTGAACCATTTACACAAAGCTGGCTACAAGAGGAAGCTCGATGCATGGGTTCCTCATGAGTTGAGCGAGAAAAACATAATGGACCGAATTAACATCTGCGATGCGCTGCTGAAACGCTATAAAATCGAGCCATTTCTAAAACGTGTCATAACCGGTGATAAGAAATGGATTACGTACGATAATCGGAAGCGTAAAAGATCGTGGATAAGAAATGATGATTCGTCACAAGCGTTCGCGAAGCAGAGATTGGCGCCGAAAAAGTGATGCTGTGTGTGTTGTGGGACTGGAAGGGAATTGTCCACCATGAGTTATTTCGATTAGATCAGACGATTAATTCTCAACTCTACTATGAACAACTAGAGAGATTATGCCAAGCAACTGAAAGAAAACGGCCCGAATTGAATAATAGGAAAGGTGTCGTCTTCCATCAAGACAACGCCCGACCACACATTTCTTTGAAGACCCGTCAAAAATTGCGAGAGCTTGGTTGGGAAGTTTTGATGCACCCACCGTATAGTCCAGACATAGTACCCTTTGATTATCATTTGTTCAGATCTCTGCAGAACTCTCTCAATGAAATTATGCTGATTTCAAAAGAAGCCTGTGAAAATCACTTGATTCAGTTTTTCAATCAGAAACCACAGAAGTTCTTCACCGATGGCATCATGGCTCTACCCGAAAAATGGCGAAACATTGTCGATAATAACAGAGCATATTTGCTTTAAATGAATTAATTTTCACGCTATAAGAAGACCAGTTCGATTTTACTAAAATAACGCCACGAACTTTTCTCCTGACCCAATACATTTCCATTCCCATCAAAATCGCCGTTTAGCCCCTCGCACCACGAGCATAGGACCCTGACAACTGAAGTAAACTCATCAAAATAAATTAATTTTCACGCTATAAGAAAACCAGTTGAATTTTACTAATATAATGCCACGAACTTTTTCCCAGACCCAATACATTTCCATTCCCATCAAAATCGCCGTTTAGCCATTTTTAAGGAGCAACTGTCATTATTCCAATTGCTGACAACTGAAGTAAACTCATCAAAATAAATTAATTTTCACGCTATAAGAAAACCAGTTGGATTTTACTAAAATAACGGCCACGAACTTTTTCTCAGACCCAATACATTTCCATTCCCATCAAAATCGCCATTTAGCCATAGGTCCCTGACAACTGAAGTAAACTCATGAAAAGTAGGCGTCCGCCGAAACATCCGCGGCCTTCAGCTCTGGCCCCAGGCTGGTCGACTAGAAGTGCGCTAATATCCATTCCGCCTTCGTTTCGAAGCCTCTACCTGCGCCCAAAAATACATAATTCTCCCGCCCCGCCGCCATTGACGGCGCACGACGTCGCCAGGAAAAATGCGTCCCCTTCTGCCGGCGTGCGCTGCTTGAATCGCAGGCAGTCGATCGCTCGAACGTTCGTTCGTTCGTTCGTTCGATCGCCTGTGCCCGGAGCTGCGAGGGGAAGACACGTCTCACGACGTCTGAGAGGAAGCCCGGCTCGCGGATATTAATAGAGGCCGAGGCCCGCTGGCGACGGCGCACGCCACCACGAGAGCTTGCTCCTGGCGGATATAAAAATATCGCATTTATTTCCCACCAAGAAAGACTCCCACCGCTTTTATTTATCGTCCCTCGGCCCGCCGCCACGTCGCAAGCCTCTTCCGAAGCCGAAGCTGCAACTCGAACCTCCACCACGGCCGCGCCATTTTACAAGACGACGTGCCGCGACGAGGCTCGTACGGCGGAGAATTTTGTGCCATTTCTTTTATTGTTCCGTTATTTCAATTGCGTTAATTTACGTGGTTTTTAAGTACCATGTATCTGTTTTTTTGTTTTCTCGTAATTTCAATTGCGGTCCCTTACGTGATTGTTAATTATCGTGTGTTTGTTCAATCAGAAATTCGACGAGCGCCCGTTATTTCCACTTTATGTTAACGAATGTTGCGCCGATATTTTTGTTGTCTCGTAATTTCAATTGCATTCCCTTGCCTGATTGTTAAATATCATGTGTCTGTTCAATCAGAAATTCGACGAGCGCCCGTTATTTCCACTTTATGTTAACGAATGTTACGCCGATATTTTTGTTGTCCCGTCATTTCAATTGCGTTAATTTACGTGGTTCTTCAATAGGGTGGGTCTGTTTAATTAGAATGCGGAGGAGCGCCCGTTATGTCGGTTTTATCTTAACTAATGTTGCGCGTATTTTTGTGCTTTGTCTCGTTATTTCAATTGCTAGAATTTATGTGATTTTTAAGTATCATGTGTCTGTTCAATCAAACATTTTTCACGTCGCCATGCCGCGTCGCAGATCGCACGGCGGCTAATTGTTACTCCATTTTTTTTATTGTTTTGTTATTCCAATTGCGTTAATTTGCGTGGTTTTTTAAGTAGCGGGTGTCTATTCAATCAGAAATTCGACGAGCGGCCGTTCTTTCTGCTTTATGTTGACGAGCGTTGCGCCTATTTATATATTTCAATTGCGTTAATTTGCGTGATTTTTAAGAATCATGTGTCTGTTTTTTTGTTGTCTCGTCATTTCAATTGCGTTAAATTACGTGGTTTTTCAGTAGGGTGGGTCCGTTTAATTAGAATTTGGTGGAGCGCCCGTTATGTCGGTTCTATCATAACTAATTCTTTATTATTACGCCTAATTCTTTTATTGTCCTGTTATTTCAATCAGAAACTAATTTACGTTCTTTTTTTTACGTTGACCATGTGCGCGTAGTTTTTGTATTGTCTCGTTGTTTCAATTGCGTTAATTTACGTGGTTTTCAAGTAGCGTTGGTCCGTTTAATCAGAATTTGGAAGAACGCCCATTATGTCGGTTTTATCTTAACTAATATTGCGCCTCTTCCTTTTATTATTCCGTTATTTCAATTGCGTTAATTTGTGTGATTTTTAAGTATCATGTGTCCGTTTTTGTGTTGTCTTGTAATTTCAATTGCATTAATTTACGTGGTTTTTAAGTAGCGTTGGTTCGTTTAATCAGAATTTGGAGGAGCGCCCGTTATGTCGGTTTTATCTTAACCAATGTTGTGCCTATTTTTTTTATTATCTCATTATTTCAATTTCATTAATTTACGTGGTTTTTAAGTAGTGTGTGTTTATTCAATCAGAATTTGGGGGCGTGCCCATTCTGTCGACTTTATGTTAACGAGCGTTGCGCCTATTTTTTTTTATTGTCTCGTTATTTCAATTGCTCTGATTTACTTCATTTTTAAGTATTACATCTCTGTTCTACCCAATTTGAGACAATTATTTCGGCTTTACGTCAATGAAAGTTGTACGTATTTTTTTGTATTGGTATCTTATTGGTTCATCTATTTTGACTTTCTTGATTTTTAAGCGTCGTGGGTGTATTCAACCAGAAATCGCGCGGCTGCAGATTGTTGTGGCTGTACATTAATGAGATTCTGCCCGTATTTTTTGTGTTAACTAATTATTTCTTATGTATCGTATGTATATGCAATCAGAAATCGGACGATTTCCCATTATTTCCGCTTTATGCTGTTATAGAGTTTTCCTCACATTTTATGTATTACGATCTGTAACTTGGGTGTTATTGAATTCACTTTGATTACTTCACTTTTATGTATTATTGAACTTATGTACGTTAATACATAATTTATGTATCACGCAATACTTGATTTTGTATATCTCATTTGTTTTATTTTTACGTATATTAATAGATCATCTATATATATTTGCGATACCTGATTTCAGTGCATTACTTAATTTACCTTAATTTACTTTATGTCCATAATTGGCACACACAGTCTCAAACGAGAAGGGCAACTACTCACATCAAGTATTATCTGTCATTGCACCGCGTATTTCTGCATTTTCGGGAATCCGGTAATTGACTGACAGTTCGCTGTCAAAACAGACATATACTCCACTCGCACATTGACAATATATATGTTGATACCTGTTATTGGCGCACGCATTCCCGAGAAAATCTTACCTCTTTCGAAACCGACATTTTTAACCGCTGAACCAATAACAGAATCTTCTATACCCCTCATTCTAAATAGTGCACCTCCAACCGTAACACTTTCCCCACATCTGTTCCTCCGCTTGATCATACCAACGCATGACCCACACGCTGAGTCACCGGCTACTCGTCAGAGCCATTACAACACGCAACTGTGTTCCTCGTCTGGTACAGATTTTCCTCACTCAACATTGTACGCTCTCCAGTATACACGGTGAGCAAACATTTCGCACACCCAGTTTCCGCAATTTGCTCACACTTTCTTTTATCTCTTATCATCCTCTCATTCACATTTTTTTTGCATTTAACACTTTGCGTTATGGTCACCGGTGACAGCTGCAAGAGATTTTGCTGAATTATTTTATAATGCTGTTATTGTTAGAATAGGGATGCGATTGTTTGGTCTCCAATGCCTGCAGATTCTTTACATTTTGTCAAATGCTGTAGTATTTCAGTCGAATGCTGTAGTATTTCATAGCATCGTTGTTCTAATACAGCAACGTGATGAAGTAGTACAGAATATGGTTCAATTTGGCAAAATGAAAATAATGCGAAGGTATCGGAGACCAAAGAATTAAATCACTATTTAATAGTAATTGCATTTACAAAATTATAAATGCTACCGATTGGGTATTTTTTTAATTTTTCGTGAGACCTTTTGTACCGGTCACCAGGGACCACCATGGCAGTTAACATGTTGACTATCGTACGCATTTTACTATATTAAAACCGCAACGTGATGAAGTACTACAGAATATGATTGAATTTGGTAAAATGAAAATAATGCGAAGGTATCGAAGACTGAAGAATTGAATCACTATTTAATATTAACGCATTATGGATGTGGATATGGAATTTTTGTTTTGGCTGGTATAAATGTCTTACACATCGATTTGTATTTACTTGTCATGTTTCCAGAAATACCACACTTGCTTTAAATAATAAAACTTAACTTAAATATAAAACGTTTTCTGTTTACGTGATATATATGTAATAATCGACCATGAAACGAGGAACTGTATTTTTTCTATAAACATAAATTAAAAATTATGATTTTGTTTCTATTTTTAATTGCTGTTAAATTGTATATGACGAATTCGCAAATAAAATGTACTATTTTACGAAAATATATAATGTTTTGAGTATTTTTTTTTTTTTTGGCTTTTCATTGATCAGAAACAAGCGAATGAAGCCGGCGTTTGGGATTTAAGTGGCCGATACGTGGCTCAGGCTTTAAATGTCTCTTAGGTCGACGGCTGTAAATGTGTTAATTGTATTTACAAAATTATAAATGCTACCGATTAGGTATTTTTTGAATTTTTCCGTTCACGAATTTTTTCGTGTTTTCTACACGCTGTCTTTAGATGACACTTACTTTGACACATTGTATCTATTTCAGCTATTTAAGTATTTATATCAATATTAAATGTATTTAACTCGATTCGCCGTTTTGTTTTTTTTTGGTTACTTACCGGTGCTTCACACAACATCATAATTTAAAAAACTGCTGGAAACTCTGATAAAATTGACTTTTAAATAAAATTTTATAATAATTTCTACATAATATGTATAGAGATATATAATTTATAATAATATATAATGAAATATATATAATTTTATATAATTTTTTAAACCATTTTTTTTAAATAATACCTAAAATGCATCCTATTTTACAATTTTTATAAATTTTGTATAAATTTATTTTCCAAGTAGAAATTATGATAATTGTTAAAAAACAATTTTTTATGATAACACCTAAAATACTTCCAATTATACAATTTCTGAAAGTTTTCAAAAATTGCTTCATAAATAACAAAGTTATGATTTTTCGTATTTTTACGAATACGAATTTTATTTTTTTATACAAACATTTCTCAGGATCTCCTTAATGTTATAAATGTTGCGTAAGGCCCATGTATTCATTAAAATGTCTATTTACAAATTATAAATAAATAAATATTTCTGTAAAAAGTATATTATTGCCTTCATTCACATGAATTAAGTTAATTTCAGTATAAAAAAACAACTTTTCTTAAATAAAATTTTACAATAAATTCTATATAATATATATATATATATAGAAATATATAATTTATAATAATATATAATGAATAATATTATGAATAATATATAATTTTATATAATTTTTTAAACTGTTTTTTTTTTAAATAATACCTAAAATGCATCCTATTTTACAATTTTTATATATTTCATACAAATTTATTTTCCAAGTAAAAAATTATAATAATTGTTAAAAAAAAAACAAGTTTTTATGATAACACCTAAAATATTTCCAATTATACAATTTCTGAAAGTTTTCAAAAATTGCTTCATAAATAACAAAGTTATGATATTTCGTATTTTTCCGAATACGAATTTCATTTTTTTGTACAAACATTTCTCAGGATCTCCTTAATGTTATAAATTTTGCGTAAGGCCCATGTATTCATTAAAATGTCCATTTACAAATGATGAATAAATAAATAAATAAATAAATATTTCTGTAAAAAGTATATTATTGCCTTCATTCACATGAATTAAGTCAATGTTAGTATAAAAAATAATTTTTCTTAAACGAAAAAAGATCGGGCCTCTAGGGGATAAAGTCTTAACCAATTCCCGCTCAACATCACCGTCAACAATCCACGGAGCGCGCCCAAAATCGCTCGTTTCCCCCACTTTTCTCCCTCTTATCATTTCCTCTCATCTCTTTGTTTTCCGTCTGCCGCCCGCGATCGTCAGAATTCGCTTTTTTCGTCGCTGCCCCTAAAACGGTCGGGGTCCACGTTCGCCGAGACAAGAGCCATGCCTGGCGCGCCTTCCGCAAAAAAGAGCGTAACTTGAGCGCGGCGAAATTGTATCTGAATGACGAAGCCGCGATTTAGGAGGCGCGCCGTCGTAAATGTCGATACGTTTTCGGGAATGGCGATTCCGGCGAGAAGCGGGAGACGCACGGTGGGAGAGGCACTCTTGGGAAATCTGCCAAAAGTCACCGGCAGAAATCGGTCTCCGCTCGTTTTGTTTGTCGAGAGCGAGCCGCCTCGTGAAATCGGAGGTAACGTGACACCCCCGTCATCGTCGTTGTGTCACGATTACGATGAGAGCGAAGCGAACGGATTCGAGAATTAAGGGAAAGATGGAAGCGCTGGGGGAAGTGACGGAAACGTTTTTGACGGCGAATGTGTGTGATGAAATGCGTGACGTCGTGGTGCACGTTGTTTTATGCAGTGACGAAGATTTGACGAAATCTGATGTATTTTTTATATTCCAATGTTTCAAACATTCTCTTGGATTTAGTCGAGGTTGCGGATTTGTATTTCATTTATTGCGTGAGGCATAAATTATATTACGTGTTGTGAGTAATTAATAACTAAAAATAGGAAGGTGGTGGGAAAGTATAAGTAGTGACGTTTGAAACATATTATATGAACGTTTGGACAACGAAATGCATGACGTCGAGGAACACGTTGTTTTATGCAGTGACATAAATTTAACGGAATCTAATGTTTTTTTTATATTCTAATGATCCCTATATTATTTTTGGATTCTGTACTTTTCTATTGATTTTTATTAAGTTCTAACGATCCGTATACTACTTTCGGATGTTGTACGTGGACATAATTTTATAAGGAACTTTTGGGAGAATTAAGAAAAAATAAGAAAGTGGTGGGAAAGTAGTATAAGTAGTGACGTCTGAAACATATTACATGAATGTTGGACGACGAAATATGTGACGTCAGGTTGCACATTGTGCTCCGGGCAGTGATGTAGATTTGATGAAATCTGATGTTTTTTTATATTCTAATGATTTGTACATTCTTTTGGAGTCAGTTGAGGCGGATTTATATTTCATTTATTGCGTAAGCCATAAATCATATCACGTGTTATGAATATTTGCGACGCTTTAAGGAATTTTTGGAAGAATTAAGAAGAAAATGGGTAGGTGGTGGGAAAGTAGTATAAGTAGTGACGTCGTGAAACGTATTACACGAATGTTTGGGTGACGAAATATGTGACGTCCTGGTGCACGTTGCTTCGTGCAGTGACGGAATCTAATGTTTTTTCATGGGACGGTTTTTATGGTATTTCGTATATTCTTTTGTGTTCAATCAAGATTATACATTTTATTATTAATTTAATTATTAATTAATTATTAATTTAAGATTTTTATTTTATTACCTAAGAATACTATTCAAATTTTTCTGTTGAAAATCGTTTAATTCTGATCAGTCGACCGTTGGATAAAGTAGCTACGAGAGTTTACATAATGCATAACTCATGTCACATGACATAAATATTAAGTTGCTAATAATAATACTTATGATGTCATAACGGATTTTTTAGGGAATTAAAGGAACAATATAAAAGTTCTCATTTCGCTGTGGTTTTTGAAAAATTACATACGTAATTATACCTCTTTTCACCTGACAAGAATGACTTTCTTAGAAACACCAACTCCACCGTCTACTGTCAATAAAATTATAAAAAGAAACAACGGCTTCCCGTTTTGCCGCGGCTTTTAAAAATTAGATACAGACCTAAGCCCTTCTTCACTTGACAAGAATGACTCTTAAAAACAAGGATAGATAAAAAAACACGGATTCCCGTTTCGTCTTGGCGTTTCAAAAAATTATATACGCGTTTATACCCTTTTTCACTTGATAAAAATTCCTTTCTTAGAAACACCAACTCCACCGTTTACTCTCAATAAAATTATGAAAAAGAACGGCGGCTTCCCGTTTCGCCGAAGCTTATAAAAAATTACATATGCATTTATACCCTTTTTCAGTTGATAAAAATTACTTTCTTAGAAACACCAACGCCACCGTCTACTTTTTTTACTTGATAAGAAATAATTTCTTGAAAACATCACTCTGCCGTCTAATGTCGATAAAATTACAAAACAGCGGGTTCCATTTTCGTTTAAGTTTAAAAGAAAATTAAAAAAACGGCGGCTTACCGTTTCATTCAGATTAAAAAAAAATTAGATACGGCACTATGCCATTTTTCACCCGACAAGAATTATTTTCTTAAAAACATCACTATACCGTCTGCTGTTGACAAACTTATAAAAAAAAAATGTCCGTTTCGTTTTGGTGTTTCAAAAAATTACATACGCATTAAAATTACTTTCTTAGAAACACCAACTCTACCGTCTATTGTCAATCAAATTATAAAAAGAAACAAAACGGATTTTCCGTCTTCGTCAAAAAATTGACCATTTATACATATTCAAAAAAATAAAATAAAAATACTATTTTTAGTTGATATATATATAATATTTTCTTGGAAACACTACTCTAATGTCTGTTCTTAATAAAACTATTGAAAAAACAGCGGTTTCCCGTTTCATCGTGACCTTTCAAAAACCACCTCAATTTGCTCAATCAAAAAACATGTACTCGAAATCTCTGTTAGGCGGGATTTTTACTGAAATCCGCCCGGCAACGCTCACTTTTAACTTTACTGGGAATCTTTTGTTGCGCGACTGCTAGGCAGATGAACGCTGACGGGCTGGACGCCGTGTTCCAATTATTCCGCGGCTTCGCGGTCCGGCGAAATGAAACTGCGCGAAGGCGGATACGGCGAATGCGGTCTGTGCGATTATTGTTTCGCCGGGCAACGACGCGCAACGGAGGCCTGCTTGTTTCAGAGATAAGGCCGGGTCTCGGTCAGGCGTAGAAACGATCATTTCGGCCTGACGTCACTGTCTATTTCTTCTGTCACCTCGATAGGCGGACAGGCGCGGAATCCGACCGGCAGGAAGTCGGACGGTTTTAACGTAAACCGACTATGCTCTCGACAGGGCAAGACTGTGTTTAAGTTCCTCTGATGTGCACCGTCGGAAACGTTCCTGACGTTATGCGTTTAGCGGGTGAACTGCTTATGAGCAGCAGTGAGTAATTATGGGCTCTGATGTTAACGGGCGACTTCGAATTTCGCGGGGCAAAGGATAGAAAGTGTTACTACTAGTATACTAGTTAGTATTACTATTTTTTGAGCACAGTAGTATACTGTACTTACTCTTACTGTTTTTTGGTTATAGTAGTGTACTACTTAATGTTACTATTTTTTGATCATAGACGTATACTACATACTCCTACTATTTTTTTTTTATCAGAGTAGTGTGATATACTTACGCTTATTATTTTTTTTATTACAGTAGCATACTACTTTAACTATTTGTTTAATAGTAGGATACTGTACTTACTCTTACTATTTTTTGATCACAGTAGTATGTTCCGGTGGGCTTCTGTGATTTTTGTTAATGGAGTCAGAAGTGGATGTACCATAGTATACGATGTTTACTTACGCAGACGTGACGTTTTCAAATGTTTGTAGAATCCGTCAGTTTGACGGATTTCAGATTTTACAGGCAAAGTTGCAAAAAGTATTAATACTACACACTAAATTACAAAAGGTATTAATAGTATATGCGATTAACGGGCGACTTCGAATTTCGCGAGGCAAAGGATAGAAAATGTTATTATGTTCTAGCGAGTTTTTGTGATTTATGATAATGAAGTTATTATGTTAATAAAGATATGGATGTATGTGATGTTTACTTTTGTGATTTTTGTTTGACGATTTCAGATATGGATGTTGCGATGTTTCCGTCAGTTTGACGTTTTCAAATTTTACAGAACGTTTTCAATAGATACAGAAAGTTCTAATATTACATGCTAAATTACAAAAAGCATTAATACTATATACTAAATTACGAAATGTATTAATACTATATACTAAATTACGAAAAGTATCAATACTATATATTATATTACGAAAAATATTAATACTATATTATATTAAGAAAGGTATTAATAGTATACTACTTACTCTTACTATTTTTTAATCACAGTAGGATACTGTATTTACTTTTACTATTTTTGAGCACAGTAGTATATTCCGGCGGGCTTTTGTGATTTTTGTTAATGGACTCAGATGTGGATGTATGCGATGTTTACTTACGTAGGCTTGACGTTTTCAAATTTTTGTGGAATCCGTCAGTTTGACGGATTAGGGATTTCACAGGCAAAATTACAGAAAATAATATTATTATGTAGCCAAGCTTGCTAACTTTTATTAATGCGATGTTATGAGTGTATAGCTAAATTTATTTGCGCAGTCTTTTAATATTAACAATTCTGTATGTGGTACAGGTATATATTTCGCCGGATAATGTTGTATAGGTACATATTTTTTCTTAGAGTGTTAACACAAAATTTACGGGAGCAGTCAATTTTACGGGTTTCAAATTTCACGAACAAAATGACAGAAACTGTTACTATTATTTTCTAGCAAGTTTTAGTAACTTTTATTAATACAGTGGTATGAATATATTATATATCGAAATTGATTTCCTTAGGCTTTGGATCTTCAAAATTCTGTATGTCATATACGTAGATATTTCATCACATAATGTCGTATACCTACATATACCTTTTTAGACTGCTAATAGTAAATTTACAGAACCCGCAATTTTACTGGTTTCGAATTTCAACTAGCGAAATTCCAAAACCTGTCACTATTATTTTCTACCAAATTTTTCTAGTTTTTATTAATAAATTATACGAATACATGTCCAAATTAATTAGCCTAAACTTCTGATTTTCAAATTGTGCATGTCGTGTGCCTAAATATTTCTCCGTAAATCAATTGTTACATACCATCGTTACGACTAAATATAATAAATATAATAGTTTCCCATATTCAAGTGACGTGCCCTTGGAAACTTACCTGCCACCATACATGAATGATAAATAACTTATCACGTATTTACCAGCGATATTCATAGCAACGCCGCTATCTAATTGCAGCAACGCATACAATCATACATAAATGCCAATAAGCGTATATAAATAGCTCATACGTAAAAAGTATATGTACAGTCGTTTCTTATCACATTCTTTGAAACACTTTAAGCGAAATTATGCAGTTTCCGGTCAATTACGGCAACGAGTCATCGTTTTTCTTACATTTCGTTCAACCGTTACTCGATCTACCTACCGACTAAATAAAAATCATAACTTTGTTATTTATCAAACAATTTTTGTGAAACTGTCAGAAATTGTATAATTGGAAGTATTTTAGGTATTATTAAAAAAAGTTATGTTTTTTAATAATTATCATAACTTTTTTGCTTAAAACATAAATTTGTATGAGATTTACAGAAATTGTAAAATTGGATTCAGTTTAGGTATTATTTAAAAAAATTATTTAAAAAAATTATCATAAAATTTTATTTAAAAATAAATTTTATCAGAGTTTCTAGTTGTTTTTTTTTAAGTATGATATTGTGTAAAGTAAATTTCAAATAAAACACTTAAAAGCGTTGGGAGCTGCTGGTAACGAAATTAATCATTTTTAATATATATAATAAATATTTAAAAAAAAATTAAAAATACCACAATAGCGTAAATAAAACTGGTATTTAAATGAACTTGTTTCTGGTTACAAATAGCGGTATTTTGGGGTGGTTATTTTGTTACCCACAAGAAAACCGAATTCTAATAATGCCATTATGGAACCACCAAAATGTCATCATGCCGATATAACTATGTTTTGATATTATACCTGCATGACACCGATAAATATTCGGGAAAAATCACTGATCGATTCGCTGTTAAAAATACTAGTATTTTTGTCACCCACAAAGAAACCGAATTCTCGGAACACCGTTATATTTCGATATAATATCTGCATTCTACCTACATTTTTTGAGAAAGAAAATCGGTGTTTAAATTGCTGTTGCAAAACCCGGTATTTTTAGATAATTATTCTGTCACCCCAAAAGGTTAGTAATTCTGATAATGCCATTATGGAACCACCAAAGTGACATCATGCCGATATAACTATGTTTTGATATTATATCTGCATGACACCGATAAATATTCGGGAAAAATCACTGATCGAATTCCTGTTACAAATACCAGAATTTTTGAGTAGTTATTCTATTACCCCCCAAAGAAATCGAATTCTCGGAATACTGTCATATTTCCATATAATATCTGCATTCTACCTACATTTTTTGAGAAAGAAAATCAGTGTTTAAATTGCTGTTACAAAGACCGGTATTTTTAGGTAATTATTCTGTCACCCCAAAGAAACCGAATTCCCGAAATACAGTTATATTTCCATATAATATCTGCATTCTACCTACATTTTTTGAGAAAGAAAATCAGTGTTTAAATTGCTATTCCAAAGACCGGTATCTTTAAGTAATTATTCTGTCACCCCAAAGGGTTAAAGTGTTAAGTGCTTCTGAAAATTACTGCGTTCGCACCCGATTTCGTGGATTTCGTTGTGTGGGTCGCAGCAGGAAATTTTGAGGAAACCCAATGGTGTTTCCTTGGGCACGTGTGGACGCACCTTTAGGTCCCGAAGGGAAAAAGACGGGGATAGTATGTTGTGTGTGTGGGCAAGAAAGAGAAGACAGAGATGCATTCCAGCGTGGACGGTGGGATGGATCCGTCTCTGATAACCCGCCCATTGGAATGCGTACCTCGTACACCTTGGTGCATTCTGCCTCTTTCGGTTTGACTGCATTTGAGTGCACCTACCACTATACGCCATGTGGCGTTTTCGGGTCTATTTTCGGGACAATCGCCGTCGGCCCTGCAATATTGCGGCTGCCATTCGATTAAATACGAATGAAAAGGCTTTGGGTAATGGAACTGGTGATTAAAAGTGAATAGGAAGAAGGTCGGGAAAATTTGAAGGAAAACGCTTTATTCGATAGAACTGGTGATTGAATGTAAATAGTGGGGTGGTCGAAAAAATTTGAAGGAAAACGCTTTGCTCAATGGAACTTGGTAAATGAAAGTTAATATTAGGGTGGTCGAAAAAATTCGAATGAAAAGCCTTTGTTCAATGGAACTTGGTAATTGAAAGTAAATAGTAAGGTGGTCGGAAAAATTTGAAGAAAAACTCTTTGTTCAATGGAACTCGAAAATTTAAAGTAAATAGAATGTGATTGATGGAATTCGAATGAAAAGGCTTTATTCGATAGAACTGGTAATTGAATGTAAATAGTGGGGTGGTCGAAAAAATTTGAAGGAAAACGCTTTACTCAATGAAACGTGGTAATTGAATGTAAACAGTAGGTTGGTTAAAAAAATTTGAATTGACATGCTTTATGCGATAGAAGTAGTAATTGAAAGTAAATAGTAAGGTGGTCGAAAAAATTTGAAGGAAAACGCCTTGTTCAATGGAACTTGGTAATTGAATGTAAATAGTAGGGTGGTTAAAAAAATGTAAAAGAAAACGCTTTGTGCAATGGAACTTGGTAATTGAATGTAAATAGTAGGGTGATAAAAAAAAATCGAATGGACATGCTTTATTCGATAGAACTCGTAATTGAAAGTAAATAGCGAGGTGGTCGAAAAAATTGGAATGAAAACGCTTTGTTCAATGGAACTGATAATTGAGAGTAAATAGCAGTATTCTTGAAGTCGTTTGAAAAAGTCAAATGTCATTGTAATCGATGAAATTGGCGGAGTCTGTACATGTGTCATTTGAAGTAGTCGAACTTCGAATGGAAATACAGGAAAGCACTTTTTTAGGGAGGAATTGAAAACCAAACGTAAATGGATGTGTTATGAAACTAATTTAGAAAGCTGGTATGGTACTATAATCGATAAAATCGTGGGAGTTTTTACAAGTACAATACGAAATAGTTGAAATTTACATGAAAACACAGGAAAACACTTTGTTAGGGAGGCATTGAAAACCAAATGTAAATAGACGTGTTATGAAACTAATTTAGAAAGCTCATATGGTACTATAATCAATAAAATCGTGGAAGTTTTTACAAGTATAATTCGGAATAGTTGAAATTTGAATGAAAACACAGGAAAATGTTTTGCTCAATAGGATTTGACAATTCGGAGTAAATAGCAAATGGCAGTGTAATCGTAAAGTCGTGGGATTAGGAACATTTGTAATTCGGAGTAGTCTAAATTTGAATGCAGACTGTGAACATACTTTATGATAATCGATCGTAAATAACAGCTTCCTCAAAATATTCTAAAACGGTCAAATGGCACGGTAATCAATGACGCTATAAAAATATGCACAGATGGTATCTAGTAAACAATCACAAGTTGCCGTATTGTCAAAATAATCTGAAATCCTCAAATGACACGTTATTTCAATTGAATCGCTGAAACTTACACATCAACAATTCGAACTAGTCGAAATTTACACAATTCCACGGAAGCCCTGCTACCTGGTAACCGATCGCAAAATACGAAAACGACAAAGTCGTAGAAATGCACGCATCCCCAATTCGGCCTAATTGTAATTAGAACCAAAACACACAAAAACTGAATTCCGTTTAAATTCCAAACTATTTCCCAACGGCGTCTGAAACGTTCAAGCAACGTCACAATCAATAAAGTCACCGAAACTCGCCCATTCTTAATTTGGCCTACACGAAATTCACAAAATTCCACCGAATCCCTACTACCTCCTAAACAATCGCAAAACATCCTGACACTTTCAAACAGCGTCGCAATCGATAATATTGCAAAACTCCCATATCCCCAATTCGATCTATTTGTAATTCAAACCAAAACACCCAAAAACTTCCATAATATGGAGTAATCAGTCATATAGTCGCGTTCCAAAAGCATCTCAAGTATTTAAACCACAAAATTACGAAACTCGCCCATCCATAATTTAGCCTACCCGAAGTTCACATAATTCCACCAAAGCCCTGGTACCTGACAATCAATTGCAAAATACCTAAAATAACATTCAAACGTCGCCGCAATCGACGAAATTGTAGGAACTCCCACATTCCTAATTCGATCTAATTGTAATTCAAACCAAAAACGCACCCGAAATGTTCAAACAGCATCACAATCAACAAAATCACCGAAACTCGCCCATCCATAATTCAATCTATACAAAATTAATGAAATCCCGCCGGAGCCCTGCTACCTGGCAACCAACCGCATAACACCCAGAAACATTCAAACTTCTCCGCAATCGACGAAATTGCTGAAATTCCCACATTAACATTTCGATCTAATTGAAATTCGGTCGATAGCACCTGAAATGTTCAAACAGCATCACAATCAACAAAATCACCGAAACTCGCCCACCCATAATTCGATCTACACAAAATTAATAACATCCTACTGAAGCTCTGCTACCTGGCAATCGATTGCAAAATACCTAAAATAACTTTCAAACGTCGCCGCAATGGACGAAATCGTAGATATTTTCACATTCCCAATTCGGCTTAATTGTAATTCGGCCCAAACACACACAAAAACTGAATTACGCTTAAATTTCAAACTAAATACCAAAAGCACATGAAACATTCAAACAGCATCACAATCAACAAAATCACCATAATTCGGCCTACATGAGATTCACAATATTCCACCGAAGCTCTGCTACTTGGAAACGGATCGCAGAATACCCAGAAACATTCAAACTTTTCCACAATCGACGAAATCATAGAAACGCACACATTTCCAATTCGGTCTAATTAAGATTCAAACCATAACACCCTAAAACTTAATTCCGCTCCAATTCCAAACTAATTTCCAAAAGCACCTGAAACGTTCAAACAGCGTCACAATCAATAAAATCACCGAAACTCGCTTATCCATAATTCGACCTACACACAATTCCATCGAACTCTGTTACCTGACAACCGATTGCAGAATACCCCGTAAAATTCAAACTTCTCTGCAATCGACGAAATCGTAGTAACGCACACATTCTCAATTCGGCCTAATTCTAATTCGGATCAAAAGCACCTGAAATGTTCAAATAATCGCAGTCAACAAATTCACTGTAATTTGGCCTATATGAAATTCACAAAATTTCACTGTAGTCCTGCTACCTGGCAACCGATCGCGAAATACCCAGTAAAATTCAAACTTCTCGACAATCGACAAAATTGCTGAAATTCCCACATTCCCAATTCGGTCTAATTGAAATTCGGTCCAAAGGCACCTGAAATGTTCAAACAACATTGTAATCAATAAAATAACCGTAATTCGGTACACGCGAAATTCCCAAAATCCCACCGAAGCCCTACTACCTGGCAACCGTTCGCAAAATACACAGTAAAATTCAAACTTCTCCACAATCGACGAAATTACAGAAACTCCCACATTCCTAATTCGGCCTATTGTAATTCAAACCAAAACACACAAAAACTGAATTCTGCTTCAATTTCAAACTAAATTCCAAAGGCACCTGAAACGTTCAAACAGCATCACAATCATTGAAATCACTATAATTCGACCTACACAAAATTCCCAAAATCTCATCGAAGCCCTGCTACCTGGCAACCGATCGCAAAATACTCAGGAACGTTCAGACTCCTCCACAATCGACAAAATTGCTGAAATTCCCACATTCCCAATTCGGTCTAATTGAAATTCGGTCCAAAGGCACCTGAAATGTTCAAACAACATTGCAATCAATAAAATAACCGTAATTCGGCACACGCGAAATTCCCAAAATCCCACCGAAGCCCTACTACCTGGCAACCGTTCGCAAAATACCCAGTAAAATTTAAACTTCTCCACAATCGACGAAATTACAGAAACTCCCACATTCCTAATTCGGCCTATTGTAATTCAAACCAAAACACACAAAAACTGAATTCTGCTCCAATTTTAAACTAAATTCCAAAGGCACCTGAAACGTTCAAACAGCATCACAATCATTGAAATCACCATAATTCGGCCTACACAAAATTCCCAAAATCTCATCGAAGTCCTGCTACCTGGCAACCGATCGCGAAATACCCAGAAACGTTCAGACTTCTCCACAATCGACAAAATTGCTGAAATTCCCACATTCCCAATTCGGTCTAATTGAAATTCGGTCCAAAGGCACCTGAAATGTTCAAACAACATTGCAATCAATAAAATAACCGTAATTCGGCACACGCGAAATTCCCAAAATCCCACTGAAACCCTACTGCCTGGGAACCGTTCGCAAAATACCCAGTAAAATTCAAACTTCTCCACAATCGACGAAATTATAGAAACTCCCACATTCCTAATTCGGCCTATTGTAATTCAAACCCAAACACACAAAAACTGAATTCTGCTCCAATTTCAAACTAAATTCCAAAGGCACCTGAAACGTTCAAACAGCATCACAATCATTGAAATCACCATAATTCAGCCTACACAAAATTCCCAAAATCGCACCGAAACCCTGCTACCTGGCAACCGATCGCAAAATACTCAGGAACGTTCAAATCGTAGAAACGCACACATGTGCACCCGACCCGTTTCCCTGCGGCTGCGATAGAAACAGACATAAGGATTCCACTCGTCCGGTGTCTCCTTAATTACGCTCGTTAACCGATCTCACCGTGGTCGGTGTCTTCTCGTGCACCTTGACGCATCTTGCCTCATCTTGCCTCGCTTCATGCCTCGACGAGGCACGCACACGCGTGCGCCGAAAACGCAAACACGACCGCGTACATGTTCGGGGCCTATTTTTAGACCGGTCCGGGATTATTTTTAGACCCAGGCTTTCACGGTGCCCACCGGGCTTAACCCTGACTTACGTTTACGTCCTACGTCTTTTCGTAGGGACCACCGCGGACCCCAAAAACGGGAGACGCGTGACTTTGTGACTTTCGGCTCAGATCTTGTCTTGATTTCTCAGTTGCGTACGAAATTAAGTGCACTGTTGCGGGGGATCAAATGAGAATGGGCATAGTGGTTAAAATATAGTGTATGTGGGATATGTGGTAAATGTGTATGAGGGTTTTTGATAGTGGTGTGAGAGAATGGATGGGTAGAGGTCAAAAATTGGGTGTTGGAATAATTGGCTGGGAATTATGAGCGGAATGTGGGGATGAAGTATGTATTTTGACGGACATGGGATGTAATGTATTATGTTTAGTGTCATTGTTGATGATATTGTACATTTCTTAAGCGTATACCCGTTAATGTATGAATTGATTAATGGACCACTAAAAGTTGACTCTTTTAGTAAGCGCGCTCATCTAGTCTCAATGCATCAGGTTTCCATATAACAAATTTCAGTAACAAATACTTAATTAGAATTCTGGTAACAATATTCGTGCAGAATTTCTATGAAACGTCGAAAAATCGATATATTAAAATCAAAACTAAATTTCTATGAATAGTATTCGCAAACAAAAAACATGTTATACAGAATATCGTTTGTTATTAAACTAATTGTTACTGTTGATAATATTATAAATTTCTTAGACGTATGTCCGTTAACGTACAAATTTATTATTTGACCACTAAAACTTGACTCCTTTAATAAGTGCGCTCATTTAGTTTCCAAACGTCAGGTTTCCATATAACAAATTTCAGTAATAAATACTTATTTACAATTCAAGTAACAACATTCATGCAGAGTTTCTACGAAACGTCGAAAAACGATATATTAAAATCAAAACTAAATTTCTATAAATAGTATCCGTAAACGAAAAACGTGTTATACAGAATATCGTTTGTTATTAAATTAATTGTTACTATTGATGGTATTGTAAATTTGTTAGGCGTATATCCGTTAATGTACAAATTTATTAATTGACCACTAAAAGTTGACTCTTTTACTAAGCGCGTTCATCTAGTCTTCAAACATCACGTTTCCATATAACAAATTTCAGTAACAAATACGTGTTGACAATTCTAGTAACAGTATTTACGCAGAGTTTCTATGAAATATCGAAAAATCGATGTATTAAAATCGAAACTAGATTTCTATAAATAGTATCCGTAAACAAAAAACGTGTTATACAGAATATCGTTTGTTATTCTACTAATTGTTACTGTTGATGGTATTGTACATTTTTTAGGCGTATATCCGTTAACGTACAAATTTATTGTTTGACCACTAAAAGTTGACTCCTTTACTAAGCGCGCTTATCTAGTTTCAATGCATCAGGTTTCCATATAACAGATTTCAGTAACAAATACTTATTTACAATTCAAGTAACAATATTCATGCAGAATTTCTATGAAACCTCGAAAAATCGATGTATTAAAATCAAAGCTAAATTTCTATAAATAATATTCGTAAACGAAAAATGTGTTACACAGAATATCGTTTGTTAGCCTAACGTCATGGTATTTTATCAGACATGCGATATAATGTATTATACTGATTGTTACTGTTGATGGTATTGTACATTTCTTAGGCGTGTATACGTTAACGTACAACTTTATTATTTGATCACTAAAATTTGACTCCTTTAGTAAGTGCGCTCATTTAGTTTCCAAACGTCAGGTTTCCATATAACAAATTTCAGTAACAAATACGTGTTAACAATTCTAGTAACAATATTCATGCAGAATTTCTACGAAACATCGAAAAATCGATATATAAAAATCAAAACTAGATTTCTATAAATAGTATTCGTAAACAAAAAAACGTATATTACACAGAATATCGTTTGTTAGCGTAACGTCATGAATGTTATTGAAATTCCTCATTTTCATTACTATCCTCCGCACGTTCTGACACTTCCGCATTATTTCCACCTTCGCTACTTCCGCTTATTCTACGAGCACGCCTCTTTTTCGGTCCAAATAACAATTCATCACTATCTTCGCCGCTGCTCTCAACTGACCGGTCAATTTGTTTATTTCCGCGTGCATTTTTCGCGAATCAGCAGACAACGGCAGAAATACACATAACTCCTCGGCCAAAATCTGCCGTTCAGCAATCAATACCAGAATACTTGCAGTAATTGCTGTTCAATTTTCTTTTATAACAAAAAATCTTATAATTTATAACAAAACAAAATATTGAAGCACCGTTTCAATATCAATTGCTTTTACAAGATTGCAAATGGGCTTCATTGCGAATTTTTTGCATTTTTAGTCAAATCTGCGCCGGTCACCGCGTATTTTGCTACGTTTGAACCGCGATGCGATGAAATACTGCAGAGTGTGATTAAATCGTGCAAAATGAAGGTAACGCAGAGTTGTTAGAAGCAAAAGTATTGAAGCACCGTTTCAATATCAATTGCTTCTACAAGATTGCAAATAGGCTTCATTGCGAATTTTTTTTGAATGTTTAGTAAAATCTGCGCCGGTCAACGCGTATTTTGCTAAGTTAAAACTGTGATGCGATGAAATACTGCAGAGTGTGATTAAATCGTGCAAAATGAAGGTAACACAAAGTTGTAGAAAGCCAAAGTATTGAAGCATCATTCCAATATCAATTGCTTTTACAAGATTGCAAATAGGCTTCATTGTGAATTTTTTGCATTTTTAGTAAAATCTTTTACGCTGGTCACCGCGTATTTTGGTATGTTAAAACCGCGATGCGATGAAATACTGCAGAGTATGATTAAATCCTGCAAAATGAAAGTAACACAAAGTTGTTGGAAGCCAAAGTATTGAAGCACCGTTCCAGTATCAATTGCTTTTACTATTGCAATTTACTTTTACTATCATTTACTATTTCTTTTTGCATTTTTAGTAAAATCTTTTGCACCGTTCACCGGTGACCATCGTGGTAGTCAACCTTTTGAAAGTGCGTCACGTTTCACGTAACATCGCGTTACGTCAAATTTTTAACACACAGGAGTTCGCTCCACTGTGTGCAGAAACGTAAACGACGGTTCGTCGATTATTTCATCGTTGCCTTGCAAACTGTTCGGCGGTATGCTTCATTCGACGCCGAAACTCGCGGGGTGGTATATATTGAGAAAACTATTAGGATAACGCGCGTAACGATGACGCAATTATGCGCAGCTATTTGCGGCGTCACGAGAACAGACGGAACAACAACTGAACCGATGCTCTGCTTTCGTGACGATGACGTCTGCGCTTCTTGCGGAGGATGGAGGATGGAGAAAAGAAAGGAATTTGCGAATTTCGACCCGACGTGACTGTCAGTCGCTGATAAAAATGGTGTCGCGTTTCATTATGAACTGGTATTTTATTTTGTCGAACGAGAAGTTCGATAGGCAGCAAAAATATTTTTGTGCTAGCGTCCCTTGCTAAATTTTCATCAGGATTGTCTATCTACGATATGATTGAAAGGCGTCTTTGATTGAACAGGTTTATTAATAATACTTTATCGACCGCTAGCCGATTAATCGGCTTTATGTTAATCTCTGCAAAATTACATATATCTTAATGGCTAACAAAAATGGTGTCACGTTTCGTTATAAATATATACGTATCGTACGATGTGCATTCAAAATGCTTTTTAAGCGAATGTCTTTTGTTAAATTCATACCACGATCATCTATTTTCGATATGATTAAAAAAACGCGTTTTTTGTTGAAGGGGTTTATTATTAGTTATATGTTGATCTTTGCAAAATGATGCGTAACTTAATGGCTAATAAAAATGGTGTCGCGTTTCATTATGAACTAGTATTTTATTTTCTCGAATGAGATGTTCAATGCGCATCGAAAATATTCTGATCATCTATTTTCGATATGATTGAAAGGCATTTTTAGTTGAAGGGGTTCATTATTAATTATGCGTATCTTAGTAGCTAACAAAAATGGTGTCGCGCTTCATTATGAATTGGTATTTTGCTTTGTCAAATGAGATGTTCGATGCGCATCGAAAATATGATCATCTATATTCGATATGATTGAAAGGCGTTTTTGGTTGATGGGGTATACTATTGATTATATGTCAATTTCTGTAAAATTATGCGTAACTTAGTAGTTAATATTTAAAATGGTGTCGCGTTTCATTAAGAACTGGTATTTTGCTTTGTCGAATGAGATGTTCGATGCGCATTGATAATGTCATCATCCGATATGATTGAAAGGCGCTTTTGGTTAAAGGGCTTCATTATTAATTATATGTTAATCTCTGCAAAATTACACGTATCTTAATGGTTAACAAAAATGGTGTCGCGTTTCATTATGAGCTGGTATTTTAAATGGTCGAATCAGATATTCGATACGCAACGAAAATATTTTTGTGGGAGCGTCACTTGCCAAATTCTCATCACTATCATCTATCTTCGATATGATTTAAATGCGTTTTCGGTTGAAGGGGTTTGTTGTTAATTATATATTAACCTTGCAACATTATACGTAAAGTAGTGGTTAAAAAAATGGTTTTACGTATCATTATGAAGTGGCATGTTGCTTTGTCGAATGGGATGTTGGATGTGCATCTGAAATATTTTTCTTACGATCATTTATCTTCAATATGATTGAAAGCAGTCTTTGGTTGAAGGGGATTACTATTAAGCGTGATTTAAATTCCAAATTCTTGCCAAATTCTCATCGCGATCATCTATCTTCGATATAATTGAAATACGTTTTTGGTTGAAAGGGTTCATTATTAGTCATATATTAATCTTTGCGAAATGATGCGTAAGTTAGTTGTTAATAAAATGGTGCCGCTTTCATTACGAATTGCTATTTTGTATTGGTGAACAAGATTTTCGATGGGCATCGAAAATATTTTTGGGCGGGTGTCACTTGCCAAACTCACATTATCATAATTTGTCTTCGATATGATTCAAAGGCGTTTTTGGTTGAAAGGATTTATTATTAACACTTTATCGACCGCTAGCCGATTAATTAATATTTACCGGTAGCTGATTAATCAGCTTTAGGTTAATGTCTGCAAAATTACACGTATCTTAGTGACTAAAAAAAAATGGTGTCGTGTTTCATTGTAAATTGACATTTTGCTTTGCCGAATGAGAAATTTGATGTATATTGAAATATTTTTGTGCGAGCGTCGCTTGCCAAATTCTCAACACGATCATCTATCTTCGATATGATTGAAAGGCTTTTTTGGTTGAAGCGGTTTGTTATTGACACTTTATCCACCGGTAGCCGATTAATTAATATTTACCGGTAGCCGATTAATCGGCTTTAGGTTAATATCTGCAAAATTACACGTATCTTAGTGACTAAAAAAAAATGGTGTCGCATTTCATTATGAACTGGTGTTTTGTTTTGTCGAATGAGAAGTTCGATGTGCAGCGAAAATATTTTTGCGCGGGTGTCACTTGCCAAACTCACATTATCATAATTTGTCTTCGATATGATTGAAAGGCGTTTTTGATTGAAGGGGTTTATTGTTAACACTTTATCGACTGCTAGCCGATTGATTAATATTTAGCGGTAGCCGATTAATCGGCTTTAGGTTAATGTCTGCAAAATTGCACGTAACTTAGTGACTAAAAAAAAATGGTGTCGCATTTCATTATGAACTGGTATTTTGTTTTGTCGAATGAGAAGTTTGATGTGCAGCGAAAATATTTTTGTGCGAGCATTGCTTGCCAAATTCTCATCAGGATCATTTATTTTCGATATGATTGAAATGCGTTTTTGGTTGAAGGGGTTCATTGTTAGTCATATGTTAATCTGTGCAAAATGACACGTATTTTTTTGGCTAACAAAAATGGTGTTACGTTTCATTATGAATTGATATTTTGTTCCGTCGAATGAGAGGTTCGATGGGCATTGAAATATTTTTGTGGGAGCGTCGCTTGCCAAATTCTCAACACGATCATCCATCTTCGATATGATTGAAAGGCGTTTTTGGTTGAAGGAGTTTACTGTTAACTGTATGATCATCTCTGCAAAATTATGCGTATCTTCGTGGCTAATAAAAATCGTGTTACGTGTTATGAACTGGCACGTTGCTTTGTCGAATGAAATGTTCGATGTGCATCGAAAATATTTTTGCGCGGGTGTCGCTTGCCAAATTCTGTTTATAACCATCCAACTGCATTCAATATAAATTTCTGGGGTTATTGAATGTTCATCTTGTTTGTGGGTGTTTATCCTTAATTATGTTTAAAACCCTATAAAATCATGTATAATTGAAATTCGAATGGCTAATAAAAATGGTGTCGCGTTTCATTATGATCTGGCACGTTGCTTTGTCGTATAACGAAATGTTCGATGTGTACAGCAAATAATTTAGACGGCAGGCCGTGCCAAATTCTCTCTACAGTCGTTCAACGGTCCACAATGTAAATTAATTGGCGATATTATTGAAAGCTCTTTTTGGGCCAAGTCGTTCATACGTGATCGCAAGAATCTCAAAACATCTAGATGTTCAAACATTATTAATAATAAATTACATTAATAACACAAAAAAAGTTTCCAATTATTTATGAAATTACCAAAAGCTGTTGAAAATAAACAAAACGACACAATTTAACATAGTTACAGCGTAATAACTATAATAACATAAATACGAACTTAAATATTGTGATGGAATTATAATTCAAGCATCTCTAATTTCAAGTATAATTAACGATAAACATAACAAACATAATATAATTACAGCGTAATAACTACAATAACTTACATACGCACTTAAATATTTTGATGGAATTATAATTCAAGCATCTCTAATTTCAAGTATAATTAACCATAAACATAATAAACATAATATAGTTACAATAGCAACTAGAATAATATAAATAAGTACTTGAATATTGCGATGGACTTATAATTCAAGCATCTCTAATTTCAAGTATAATTAACCATAAACATAATAAACATAATATAATTACAGCGTAATAACTATAATAATATACATACGCACTTAAATATTATGATGGAATTATAACTCAAGCACTTTTAGTCTCAAGTATAATTAACGACAAACATAATATAATTGCAGTGTAATAACTATAATAACATACATACGCACTTGAATATTATGATGGAATTATAATTCAAGCATCGCGAATTTCAAGTATAAATACTTTACGATAACAAATTTGAAGTATAAATACTTACTATAATAAACACCTTCAATAAAAAAGCTGTCACAGTCACTAAAGTTACAAACCCATTTTAAAAATAAACTAAATAACGTATCATTTTACTCTAATCCTAATAGCAAAACATCCGCATTTAAATATAATAATTCGAAACTGTATCTTCTTCAGGCGGATTCACCAGTCTCAAAACATTTTGAGTTTCAAATATAACTAGTAATAAACGCCTCAAACATTATTAAGAATGAATTACATTAATAACACAAAAAAGCTTCCCATTATTTATGAAATTATCAAAAGCTGCCGAAAATAAACAAAACCATGCAATTTAATAGAGTTACATCGTAATAACTATAATAATATACATACGCACTTGAATATTATGATGGAATTATAATTCAAGCATCGCGAATTTCAAGTATAAATACTTTACGATAATAAATTTGAAGTATAAATACTTACTATAATAAACACCTTCAATAAAAAGCTGTCAACACTCACTAAAGTTACAACCCAATTTTAAAAATAAACTAAATAACGTATCATTTTATTCACATCCTAATAGCAAAACATCCGCATTTAAATATAATAATTCGAACCGATATCCTCTTCAAGCGGATTCGCTAGTCTCGGAACATTTTGAGTTTCAAATATAACTAGTAATAAACGCCTCAAACATTATTAAGAATGAATTACATTAATAACACAAAAAAGCTTCCCATTATTTATGAAATTACCAAAAGCTGCCGAAAATAAACAAAACCATGCAATTTAATAGAGTTACATCGTAATAACTATAATAATATACATACGCACTTGAATATTATGATGGAATTATAATTCAAGCATCGCGAATTTCAAGTATAAATACTTTACGATAATAAATTTTAAGTATAAATACTTACTGTAATAAACACCTTCAATAAAAAGCTGTCGACACTCACTGAAGTTACAACCCCATTTTAAAAATAAAATAAATAACGTGTCATTTTATTCACATCCTAATAGCAACACATCCGCATTTAAATATAATAATTTGAACCGATATCCTCTTCAAGCGGATTCGCTAGTCTCGGAACATTTCGAGTTTCAAATATAATTGGTAATAAAAGCCTTCCATCAAAGAACCTTTCAATACCCTCCGCAATGGCCGACAAATGTCGAAAATAAACTAGACTAACGCAGTGATGACACACGCGCATTCAAATATAGTGATTCGCGCCTGGATTCTGGAGATGAAAGGTGGAATCGCGGAGTGTCAAGTGTCGGCTCTGGGGTGAGGAAACTTGCCTCTGATCTCGTAAAAATAGACCTCCGATTCCGCAAATATCAGCGCCAATTCGTTAACCCTTCCCTCTCACACATTGACCAGAAAAATATCGGTAACGAAACGTTCCGCGGGTTTCTAACTGGTTTTCAGTCGACTGAGTTCGTCACTATTTGTAATTTATATGTAAATGTATATTGAAATGTTTTTATTTAATATATTCGGCGGTAGGAATTTTTCAAGATTTCTCAAAGTGAAATTTGGTAACTTATTGAATTTGGAATGTTGAAGTTGAATGTATTTCTTATTTATAATCTTACGAATAGATTTCAGATTGAAAGTATTCAAAATTTGCAGTATTTTCATCATACAATTTCATAACGTTGCAATTTAACATATTTTGCATTTCAAATCTTGCCACTTTGCAGTAATTTAATTTTCGAACGTCGAAATGTGCAGTATTTAAAATCTACAAATTTGCAGCGTTTCACTCTGATATGATTTATATTTGAAATCTTGCGCGGTTGCAGTATTGCAACAGTTCCAGCTTCAAATGGCAAATATTTCAAATATAGAAATTCGCATCGCTTCAATTGAACACATTTTAAATTTGCTATAATACAAGTTTGCTTGCTACTCTTGACACGTAATATAAAAAAAAATGCAAAATAACAGGCTACTGATCAGCAACCATCTGCTAAGCCACCTATCTCCGGAAATTGGACTTGCACCACTTTCATAATCATTTTAATAATTGAGTTTGCGACAAAATTTGTTTTAGACACCAAATAAATTGATTATTTGATTGATTAATTCATTGAAATAAATTGAGTAACTCTCTCGCAAAATTCTGATTCGCCGTAATACATGCTAAGTTCGTCCACCTTCGATACTATTTTTACGGTCTTTAATCTTTTGACTTTTGAATACTTCCGGCCGAAGCATTAGCTGAGGACGAAACAGTTTTCGTTAGCGTGTAATCTATTTATTGCTTATGTAAGGCGTAACAAAGTTCTAACGATAATTCTTCATTCAGTTAAAGGGTTAACGAAGCTACAGATTTTGTCCTTATTTATACTGTGTCGCCATTTTGCGGTGGACTAACTGTTCTCGGGTCAGTGGTACGCGCGTGCCTTGATGAGCTGGGAGTTTTATCATTTCTGATTGGAGGCCACGTTCGTTTCAGGTTAACAGTGGCTCGCTGGCAGAAGTTGCTGGTCTCAGAGCCGGCGACGCTGTTGTCAGGGTCAATTCTACCGACATGTACAACCTGAGGCACAAAGATGCACAAGACGTCATAATGCGGGCCGGCAACAACTTCGAGATCACCGTGCAAAGGTACGTATCCAGTTTTTGTACGCTTCAAATCGCGCAACTGTCAAAGAACGCGTAAATAGGATGACAAGTATGCACAAATAAGTTTTGAGAAATAGGCACTTCGTGAAATTATAGTTTATTAACGCATTTTTTGTAAACGTCAATCATAAAATATATATCAAATAAAAAAACGTCAATCAAATAATTCAGTGTGAACACTTTATTTGTAACTGCGGGCCGGCAAGAACTTCGAAATCACCGTACAAAGTTGCGTATACAGTTTTTATACGCTTCAAATCGCGCAACTGTCAAAGAACGTGTAAGTAGAATAAAAAGTATGTAGGGATACGTTTCGATAAACAGCTACTCGTGAGATTGTAGTTTATTAACGCATTTTTGTAAACGACAATCTGCGGGTGTCCGCGGAAGATGTCAATTTAAAAAAAAAATGAGATATAGAAATTGAGTAATTTAGTGTGAACGCTTTATTTGTAACTGCGGGCCGGCAAGAACTTCGAAATCACCGTACAAAGTTGCGTATCCAGTTTTTGTACCCTTCAAATCGCTCAAATGTCAAACTACGTGTAACTAGGATGAAAAATACGTGCGAATAAGTTTCAGTACATAGGTGCCTCGTGAAATTGTAGTTTATTGGCGCATTTTTGTAAACGACAATCTGCGGATGTCCGTGGAAAGTGTCAATTTAAAAGAATAAATGAGATATAGAAATTGAGTAATGTAGTGTAAACGCTTTATTTGTAACTGCGGGCCGTCAACAACTTGGAGATCACCGTGCAAAGGTGCGTATCTAGTCTTTTTACGCTTCAAATCGCGCAATTGTCAAACTAAGCGTAAGTAGGATGAAAAATATGTAGGGATAAGTTTCGATAAATAGGTGCCTCGTGAAATTGTAGTTTATTAATGCATTTTTGTAAACGACAATCTGCGAATGTCCGTGGAAAGTGTCAATTTAAAAAAAGAAATGAGATATAGAAGTTGAGTAATTTAGTGTAAACGCTTTATTTTTAACTGCGGGCCGGCAACAACTTCGAAATTACCGTACAAAGTTGCGTATCTAGTTTTTGTACCCTTCAAATCGCACAACTGTCAAAGTACGCGTAAATAGGATGAAAAATATACGCGTATAAGTGTCGATAAATAGGTGCCTCGTGAAATTATAGTTTATTAACGCAGTTTTATAAACGACAATCTGCGGATGTCCGTGGAAAGTGTCAATTTAAAAAAAGAAATGAGATATAGAAATTGAGTAATGTAGTGTAAACGCTTTATTTGTAACTGCGGGCCGTCAACAACGTGGAGATCACCGTGCAAAGATGCGTATCCTGTCTTTTTATGCTTCAAATCGCGCAATTGTCAAACTACGCGTAAGTAGGATGAAAAATATGTAGGGATAAGTTCCGATAAATAGGTGCCTTGTGAAATTGTAGTTTATTAACGCATTTTTGTAAAAGTCAGACTCGTGATATTCACTTTTGGTCCAAAATACTCATCATGAGTCACACTCGTGGTATTCATCTTTGATGTGAAATTACGACTGCGAGGTTGATTCGTGCCTGACTCGTAATACTCACGTTTGGCCCGGATTCTCATCACGAGTCAGACTCGTGATATTCATATTTGACGTGAAATTACGACTACGTATCTGATTCCTGATACTCATGTTTGGTTCGAAATTGTCATTACGTGTCAGACTCGTGATATTCCTATTTGACGTATAATTACGACTACGTGCCTGATTCGTAATACTTGTGTTTGTCTCAAATTTCTCGTCACGAGTCAGACTCGTGATATTCATATTTGACGTAAAATTACGACTATGTGCCTGATTTGTGATTCTTGTGTTTGTCCCAAATTTCTCGTCACGAGTCAGACTCGTAATATTCATATTTGACATGAAACCACAACTACGTGCCTGACTCGTGATATTCACGTTTGACCTGAATTTCTCATCATATGTCAGACTCGTGATATTCATATTTGCGTAAAATTACGATTACGTGCCTGATTCGTAATACTCATGTTTGGCTCGAAATTCTCACTACGCGTCAGACTCGTGATATTTATATTTGACGTAAAATCACGATTACGTGCCTGACTCGTGATATTAACGTTTGGCCCAAATTTCTCGTCACGAGTCAGACTCGTGATATTCATATTTGACATAAAGTCACAACTACGTGCCTGATCCGTGATATTCGCGTTTAGCCCGAAATTCTCATCACGAGTCACACCCGTAATATTCATATTTGACGTGAAATTATGACTACGTGGTTTACTCGTGATATTTGCGTTTAGCCTGAAATTCTCATTACGAGTCAGACTCGTGTTATTCATATTTGACATAAAATCACGACTACGTGCCTGACTCGTGATATTAATGTTTGGCCCAAATTTCTCGTCACGAGTCAGACTCGTGATATTCATATTTCACATGAAATCACAACTACGTGCCTAACTCGTGATATTAACGTTTAGCCCAAATTTCTCGTCCCGTATCCGACTCATAATATTCATATTTGACGTAAAATTACGATTACGTGCGTGATTCGTGATACTCGTGTTTGGCCCGAAATTCTCATCACGGGTCAAACTCGTGATATTCATATTTGACATGAAATTGCGACTACGTGCCTGACTCGTGATACTCGCGTTTGGCCCGAAATTCTCATCACATTCGTGATATTCATATTTGACGTGAAATTACGACTATGAACCTGACTTGTGATACTCGAGTTTGGCTTGAAATTATCATCACGTGTTAGACTCGTGATGTTCATGTTTAACGTACAATTACGACTACGTGCCTGATTCGTGATACTCATGTTTGGCCCGAAATTTTCATTACGTGTCAGACTCGTGATATTCATATTTGACGGAAAATCGTGATTACGTGCCTGACTGATATTCAGGTTTGGCCCAAATTTCTCATCACGAGTCACACTCGTCAAATTACGGTATGGAACAGCTAAACGTCAGTGATGAACTTCTTTAATTTCACAGAGGTGGTAGTACCTGGAAACCCAGTGTGACGCCAGTTTCATCCGGTCTCCCATCGCCAGTCGCCAATATGCCAGGCAATATCACTCCAGTCACAAAGACTTCGTTGGCAGCGAAGAAGACGGACGGACCTCTTATCGGCAGCGGACACAACTTCAGTCCCAAACCATTCGTTAGTATCAGCCGTACGGCTTACGTTTCATTCTCGTCACTTGAGTCACCGCTATTATAGGTGGTCGCATAAGGATGCGGACACTTTAAAGCAGAAATACTTTTTTGAAATTGGATGAGGCTCGAATGTTTTGAGACAAAAAAGCGCGATGAATGGGTGACAGGAGATTCCGGAAGGATTGGGATTTGTACTATTTTTAGCTAAGACTGTGATGAAGTTTGAGATAATACATTTTGAAATATTGGAAGGTTTGAAAGCGTTCGGAAAATCTGCGATTTCTATCATATTTGCCTGTTTGGAATTTATGAGAATGTTAATTTATTTCGATTAAATTCTTAGTATGATCATAATTTACGTAAATCTGCAAAGATTGTTATTTAAATTATCAGTGTTGGCTATGGTAAAAAAGCTGAAAAAATAAATTTTGATATGTTTCTCGCAGTTTCTACATATTGTATAATTTTCAAGATTTTTCTCACGTCATGAATTAAACGCAGTTTTCTAATAGCTCAACATAATTTAAATTGTTTTGTTCAATTTGAAAAAAGCTGGTTTGTTTTAAAGAGTATCCGAATATTAATGTAACTGTACTTACTCCCATCGCATAATACGACAATTACGTAGTATAACACTTTAATTACAGTATATATATAAGATAAGAATGTATATATATATATAAAATAAGAATTTCTTGGCTGAATACGTAATTTCTTAAAGTTTGTTTATTCAACATCTTTCAAAATTTCAATATGCTTAAAAATTATAAAACTATTATGCAGTTCCTTTCTCTGAAAACGCGAGCATGCTTTTTGCTATTCCCGAATAAATTCAAATTTGTTTTGTACCTTGTAACATTAGATGTATGCGGTCGTAAATTTGCAAATCACAATCAGAATTACAGAAACTTACCATTATTTTTCAGTAATTTTTGCCGAATAATATAAATATGTATCTAAGTTTACTTTGTCCCTGAGAATTCGCATTTCCAAATTCTATACGTCATGTATCTTCATATTTTTTCCGGATAACGTCTGCACATTTCTCCGCAAATCTTCTGTCAATACCCATCGTTCCGCTCTTAAACCCAGGAAGTTTTGCTGTCTTACTTTACATAATACGATAATGTAGAAAGACACCTTATCGCATATCGTTGTTTATGATGTTTGTCTGCAGTTGAACGGTTCGAGCGACGGTCCGATAAAATCAATCGTGAACAAACAATATAACAGTCCTGTCGGCATCTACAGCGAAGAAACCATCGCCGAAACTCTTTCTGCTCAGGCCGAAGTTCTCGCTGGAGGCGTTCTTGGGTAAGTCATTAAGTCGAACAAATTACAGGAAAGTTCAAATTAACACACACCGACTTAATTTCTACCGTGTCATTGCAGTGTAAACTTTAAGAAGAACGAAAAGAATTACAATGCCGAAAACAGCGAGGTGTTTAAGATGGTGCAGGAGGCCGATAAGGAACCAAAGACCCCAGAACCCGGTTAGTAAAAATAGACTGGATGCTGATTAAGTAATTAATTAGACGTGTATCTGATATTAATGCAAGAACGTAATAACGCTTGACTCTTAAAGGGTTTTACTTTACGTCCGAAATGTGCAGTTGTGCACTTAATTATTTTTGTACGATGTCGAGTATACTTGACCGAGCACGCGTTTTGTGAATTACATATTATATAATATGTATTATATATTACATGTGAATTACATATTATATAGTATATATTATATATTACGTGTGAATTACATGTTATATAATATGTATAATACGTATAATATAAAATACATATGAAATATATATAATTACATTACATATTCCTGCTTAAAATTAAACGTACGTGTTAAAACTAAACTTTACACCTACCTATTCTTACCATAAGAGATCATTTAACTCCTTATGAAATAAACGTTGATTTTGAGAAAAAAAAATCTTAATTGAATGTACGATTTTAAAGTAAATTTTGGAAGGGGTCATTTCAATCCTTAGGAAATAAACGTTGATTTTCAGAAATAAATTCTTAATTTATTAAAGCAAGAAATTGAATAATCAGATGATATGCGAATTTACAGAAAGTCAAATGACCGAAAGAAGAAGCAATGAATATACAATGAATATACGATTTTTAAAGCAACAAATTGAATAATCAGAATTTTACAGGAATGACCGAAAGAAAAAACAATAAATGTACGATATTAAAGTAACTTCTGGAAGGGGCCATTTGACCCGTTATAAAATAAACGTTGATTTTCAGAAAAAAATTCCTAATTTATTAAAGCGAGAAATTGAATAATGAGATGATATGCGAATTTACAGCAAATCAAATGACCGAAAGAAAAAAGTAAGTAAAGTAAATTTTGGAAGGGGTTATTTCAACCCTTATGAAATAAACGTTGATTTTCAGAAAGAAATTCTTTAATTATTAGAGCGAGAAGTTGAATAATTAGATGACATAAGAATTTACAGAAAGTCAAATGACCGAAAGTAAAAACTATGAATGTACGATTTTAAAGTAAATTTTGGAAGGGATCATTTGACTCCTTATGAAGTAAACGTTGATTTTCAGAAAAAAAATCCTAATTTATTAAAGTAGGAAATTGAATAATCAGATGATATGCGAATTTACAGAAAGTCAAATGACCGAAAGAAGAAGCAATGAATATACGATTTTAAAGTAAATTTTGGAAGGAGCCATTTGACACTTTACGAAATAAACGTTGATTTTCAGAAAAAAGTTCCTAATTTATTAAAGCGAGAAATTGAATAATGAGATGATATGCGAATTTACAGCAAATCAAATGACCGAAAGAAAAAGTAAGTAAAGTAAATTTTGGAAGGGGTTATTTCAACCCTTATGAAATAAACGTTGATTTTCAGAAAGAAATTCTTAAATTATTAGAGCCAGAAGTTGAATAATTAGATGACATAAGAATTTACAGAAAGTCAAATGACCGAAAGTAAAAACGATGAATGTACGATTTTAAAGTAAATTTTGGAAGGGATCATTTGACTCCTTATGAAGTAAACGTTGATTTTCAAAAAAAAAATCCTAATTTACTAAAGTAGGAAATTGAATAATCAGATGATATGCGAATTTACAGAAAGTCAAATGACCGAGAGAAAAAACAATGAATATACGATTTTAAAGTAAATTTTGGAAGGAGCCATTTGACACTTTACGAAATAAACGTTGATTTTCAGAAAAAAGTTCCTAATTTATTAAAGCGAGAAATTGAATAATGAGATGATATGCGAATTTACAGCAAATCAAATGACCGAAAGAAAAAAGTAAGTAAAGTAAATTTTGGAAGGGGTTATTTCAACCCTTATGAAATAAACGTTGATTTTCAGAAAGAAATTCTTAAATTATTAGAGCCAGAAGTTGAATAATTAGATGACATAAGAATTTACAGAAAGTCAAATGACCGAAAGTAAAAACTATGAATGTACGATTTTAAAGTAAATTTTGGAAGGCGTCATTTGACCCCTTATGAAGTAAACATTGATTTTCAGAAAAAAATTCCTAACTTATTAAAGTAGGAAATTGAATAATCAGATGATATGCGAATTTACAGAAAGTCAAATGACCGAAAGAAGAAGCAATGAATATATGATTTTAAATTAAATTTTGGAAGGAGCCATTTGACACTTTACGAAATAAACGTTGATTTTCAGAAAAAATGAATTTGTAAACGAGAAATTGAATAATGAGATGATATGCGAATTTACAGCAAATCAAATTTGTAAAAAGGGGTCAACCCTTATGAAATAAACGTTGATTTTTTCTTTTTTTTTGAATAATTAGATGACATAAGAATTTACAGAAAGTCAAATGACCGGTAAAAAAAATGCGATTTTTAAATTTTGATCATTTTCATGAAGTAAACGTTGATTTTCAGAAAAAAAAATCTAATTTATTGAATGAATAATATAACGAATTTACAGAAAGTCAAATGACCGAAAGAAGAAGCAATGAATATACGATTTATAAAGTAAATTTTGAAGGAGCCATTTGACACGTTTACGTTAATATACATTATTTTCAGAAAAAAGTTCCTAATTTATTAAAGCGAGAAATTAAATAATGAGATGATATGCGAATTTACAGCAAATCAAAACATATATTATTTCAGTTATATAATATTTTCAGAAAAAATTAAATTAATCGAAGTTGAATAATTAGATGACATAAGAATTTACAGAAAGTCAAATGACCGAAAGAAAAAACTATGAATGTGCCTCTCTTATGAAGTAAACGTTGATTTTCAGAAAAAAATCCCATTTATTAAAGTAGGAAATTGAATAATCCATTACAGAAAGTCAAATGAGCGGTAAAAATAACAATGAATGTACGATTTTAAAGTAAATTTTGAAAGCTACTTTCCAGCTACTGGACCGGCACTATCAGTAATTCCGATCTTCGCGATCATTTCTTTTTTTTCCTCCCGCCGCAATTCACTTCAAGCACCACACAATTCACATGCTCCTCAAACGAAATCTGTCATCCGCTAGTATACTCGACATCGACAACAAAAGGGTTAACCCTTTTACTGCCAAATGCATCAAAACTGCCAGGGCCGATTTGATATTCATGCTTCTATGAATTGCTTTATACAGAACAAAATGCCGATTTTCTGAAGAAAAATTTCAAAATTTATTCTTTTCAAACGTAGAAGATTATAACACAATTTTAGTGAAATGAAATATTTAATAATAAATAACGTAAATTTTTATATTTAGATTATATAAAATATACGTGGAAAATTATTTTCACAAAAATGTATTAATACATTGCCAGCCGGCGACTTAAGAGATTTAAAGCCTGAGCGCCAGCAACATATCAATGAATAACCAAAAAAAATATTCAAAACATTATATATTTTCGTAAAATAGCACATTTCATTTGTATATTCGTCATATACAATTTAACGGTAATTGAAAATAGAAACAAAATCGAAATTTTTAATTTCTGATTATAGAAAAAAAAACCGTTCCTCGTTTCTCGGTCGATCATTACATATATATAATATTTAAGGCAAGTATGGTATTTTTCGAAACATGGCAAGTAAATACAAATTGATGCGTGAGACATTTATGCCAAAAAAATGTATGCGAAAACTCCAGATCATCGAAACCTGCGTTTTTGGCTGTCAATGTGTTAAAGATAACGACAAAGCACGAGTGAATATAAACTTCATACTTAAAGGAGCGATAATATATGTATATTATAATGTAGACGCACAGAACCCAGGACAGTTTTCGCATAGAAACGGCTGGCAGCCAAAGGGTTAATTCTTTGTTGGCAAAAATTGTCCAAAATCGCTGGAGACTGCCTTTTCTCCGCACTATTTTCGTCGCAGCAGATAACATGAGCCACTCTCCAGCGATTTTCCGGTTGACCTTAGTCGGCCATTTTTGTCCCCCGCACGGCAGTACGATAATTTGTTTGCGAAGTAGCGGAACCGACCACGCAGAGTGGCGTGATAACGCCATCGTCGCCAGCTTTGTCAGGACTTCGACCAGTCTCGGCACCGGAAACGAGACCGCAACAACCGACCACGCCGCAGTCTAGCCTTCCACCAGGACAGAACATCTGTGCCGAGTGCGAGAGGCTCATCGTGTAAGTTAATGACCCGGGCCTTTCTTTGCAGCGAAGAAACAGACACCGCAGCTATGAAACAGGAGCAGAACCGGCATTTTTCTCGAATTTTTGCCGCATTTTTACGGTGTGGTTCGATGGGTGGCGAGAGAATTTGGGGGCGCACGAAATTTTGGAGGTGGATGGCTGAAGGTTTTGTCTTTAAGCAGACGAAGGGTTCTAGATGGATGATGAGATGTTCTTTTAAACGGATGGGTTTGTAGGAGATTTTGGGTTGACTGCCATGTTGTTAGTTCACACATGTATTAAGGAAGGAGATAAAAAGCGGTTATGGTGTTGGATGGTTGGTTGGGGCGTATCGCGAAAATGGTGCAGGTGTTGAGATTTACCATTACAAATGGCATTGTGACGTTTGAATACAGAAATCGTGGGAATTTTTTTAGTACAGAAATTATGAGAATTTTTGGAGTTTTTTTAGTATCGAAATTATCGGAATTTTTGGATTTTTTATTAATACAGAAACTATGGGAATTTTTGGAATTTTTTTAGTATAAGGATTTTTGGCATTTTCGATATTTTTGAGATGACAATTTTATTGCCGATGTGTCCCATTATCAAAGGAGTCAATTTTTTCCTTTTTGGGTAGTAACATTTTTATAACTTTTTTGTTGTAATTCTTGTCTACAGAAATTCATTCATTTGTTAAGAGCACACATATAGTCTCGAAATATCAGGTTTTCTTTAGTACTAAACTTCAACATATTAATCATTTGGCCAGTAGACGGCAAGCGAATTTCTAATTATGTGATTAAATAACATCACGAACTTATTCATACTGCATTTATCTTTTTAATCACCTTCGATAATTGCATTTGAACACTTTTTACAAGTGTAACAAAATGATTATCTTGTAATTTTTTTTTTGCGACAAAACTGTAAAATTCAATCATTTGTTATAGAACTAACAGATATAGTCTACGCCGTAAAATACCAACAATGTTAAATCCGTCAATTACTGTTATTTTTTTAATACAAGCATTTTTCACATTTTTAGCATTTTTGAGAACAAAATTTAATTGTTTAATAAGGAGATATATGTCGCATTAACATGCAATATTAAATGTGTGCCGTTATCAAAGGAGTACATTTTGCCTTTTTTGGATAGCAACATTTGTGTCATTTTTTTCGTAGCTTTTAACTATAGAAATTTACTCATTGCACTGCATTTATCTTTTTCATCTCATTTGATAATTGTTTTTGAATACTTTTTACAACTATAAGAAAATGTCTATCTGCAACCTTTGCACCATGACAAAATGAGAATAATCGGCATCTCTATTACGAATATTTTTCAATTCATGGGTCGAAAAATGCCAAATATTCGGAAAAAGCCCTTACGCCCTTCCATGGTTTCCTACCGCGACACACCATACCTTATTTTGACAATATACAATATTTCCATTAAACCCCTCATTTTTTTGTAACTTTTAACTACAAAAATTCGCTCATTTGATAAGAGCACACAAGTAGTTTCGAAAACATCAGGTTTTGTTTCAATTCTAAACTTCAGCATATTAATAATTTAGCCGGTACCCGGTAAATAAATTTCTAATTTTGTGATTACATAACATCACAAACTTATCCATACTGCATTTATCTTTTTGATCTCCTTTGACAATTGTTTCTGAATACTTTGTACAACTATAAAAAAATGCGTATTTACCACCTTTGCACCATGACAAAACTGTATAATCACTAAACCCATCGAAACAAACTACCTAAAAACACTACGCCGTAAAATACCAACAATGCCAATCATCGACATCTCTCTTACGAATATCTCTCAATTCACAGTTCGAAAAATGACAAAAATTCCGCAAAACCTCGGCCTCCTACCGCGACACACCATACTGAATTTTGACAATATACAGCATTTCCCTTAAAACCGCCAAGTACCGTTATTTTTTTAGTACAAGCATTTTTGTTAATTTCGGCATTTTTGAGCACAAAATTGAATTGTGTAATAAGGACATACAATGTAGCATTAACATGCAATACTAGATGTGTGCCATTATTAAAGGAGTACATTTTGCCTCTTTTGAGTAGCAACATTCTTGTATTTTTTTTTCTTTTTATAAACTTTAATTACAAAAATTCACTCACTTGTTAACAGCATCCATATAGTCTCGAAACATCAGGTTTCTTTTAATACGAAACTTTAACATATTAAACATTTGGCGGGTACACAGATAAACGAATTTCTTTTTTTTATTATTCTTATTCATTTTTTATCATTTATTTTTTTAATCTCCTTTGATAATTGTTTTTGAATACATTTTACAAGTATAAAAAAAACCTATTTACCACTTTGGCACCTTGACAAAACTGTAAAATCACTAATCCCATCGAATAGAACTACCTAAAAAACATTACGCCGTAAAATACCAACAATGCGAATAATCGACATCTCTCTTTCAAGTCAATTTTGAAAAATGCCAAAAACGCGACACACCATACTTTAATTTAACAATATACATTTCCGTTAAACCCGTCAATTACCGTTATTCGTTTTACCCAAATTATTCCGACCATCGACACGGCAGTCAACCCACCTCCTTCTACTCCAGCAATGACAAAAGCGTCCACAATTTCGTGCGCCCCAAATGACGCACCCCCTTATGAGCCCTCACATCATATTCGCCGAAAGTGACGACTTAGTCGCAGTCAAGAATCAGTCCAGAATCTATCTCTAGCCCCTTTCTTTCTCTCGTTCCATGTCAGTCCCGTCAAGGACAGAGTTTTACTCCCGGGTAGGCCACGCTGTTGGCGGAAGGGCAACTTCTCCGAGATCACCGACGCCTCTTTATCACGCGTTGACTGGTTCGAAGCCAACGTCGATGGCTTCTGAGAGTCCTGCGCAGCGACAGGATCGTCGGCAGGACGCACCTTTCTCCTCGTCGCCTGTCGTTTGCAGCCACTGCGACAGTGCGATCGTGTAACTATTTATCAGACGGCCACGTCTCTCAATCTCTGCCTCGCTGTCTATCAGTGTTCCTCCACGTTCTTCTCACTCTCAGTCCCCGAGAGACGACGGGTCTCGGGTTTTTGGGGGCTTCGAAGAGAGGGAGAAGTCGCACACGTTGTCTCGGCTTGCCGCTTGTGCGCCGTAACTTTTTGGAGTTCTGTTGGTAGCAAACCTATCATCTTGACAGAGGCCTGAGTACTGCTCTGTAAATCTGTTCATTATCAACGGCGTTGCCAGGCGAATCCTTAAGAAAAGTCCTTTGTTGTTATGCTGGTGCACTGCACGAGTTAGATCTTGTAATAATAATTTTTGATTAATGAAACTGAAAATTGGAAATGATAATTGAACATTTCGGATTATTGAAATTATAATAATATTTTTACTTAATAAAGCATATGTAACTAAGTAATCTTAATTAAATGCAAAAGGAAACATGTGTAAAATTAAAAAAGAGATGATACGTATAATTATTTCACTAAACGACAATACTAACGATTTTTTTATATTGACAAGTATTTAATTCCGATGAATCTGCGCAATTTTAACAATTGGCATAGGTTAATTTGAAACAACTGTTTTCCAAACCTAAAAATAATAATAACATTTTCACTTAATAAAGCAGCTACAACTAAGTAATTTTAATTAAATGCAAAATGAAATACTACCGAAATTTTCTATTGAAAAGTAATTGATTCCGTTGAATCTGTGCAATTTTGACAATGGGCATAATTTAATTTCAAACAAGTGTTTTTCCCACATAAAAATAATAATAACATTTTCATAATGACAAAATAATTTTAATTTGCAAATGCAAATAACGAAATTTTTCTATTGAAAAATAATGAACAATTTTCAATTAACAATGAAAAACAAACACACATCTAACAAAACATACATACCTATAACAAACGAATAATCTTCATTAAATTCAAGCCATGACTTAAATGGAAAAAAATGATGCACAATTATTTCACTAAACGGCAATGCTACCGAGACTTTTCTATTAAAAAATATTTGATTCCATTGAATCTGCGCAATTTTCACAATTGGAATAGCTTATTTTAAAACAAGTGTTTTTTCCGCGTAAACATAATAATAAATTTTTAATAATAACATTTTAATTAAATATAATCCGAAATCTTTCTATTGAAAATGTTTGACTCCAATGAATTTACTCAATTTTCATCATTGGCATAGCTTAAATTTGAAACAACTGTTTTCCACACATAAAAATGATAAAATATTCACTCAACAAAACACACACATTTATAACAAACGAATAATCTTCATTAAATTGAAAGCTATGACCAAAATGGAACACATGACACACACAATTATTTCACTAAACCACTGTTGTATGGAAAGGTACTTAATTCCGTTGAATCTGCGCAATTTTCACAATTGGCACACCTTAATAAGAATTAAGCGTTTTCCAAACATAAAAATATTTCAATTTGCACTTAACAAAACACACACATCTACACACATAACAAACGAATAATCTGAATTAAATTCAAATCCATAACGAAAATTGGAAAAATGATACACATAATTATTTCACTAATCGACAATGCTACCGAGATTCTTCTATTGAAAAGTATTTGATTCCATTGAATCTACGCAATTTTGAGAATTGGCATAGCTTAATCCGAAACAAGTGTTTTCCAAACCTAAACATAATAACATTTTCACTTAATAAAGCAGCAACAACTAAGTAATTTTAATTAAATGCAAAAGGAAATACTACCGAAATGTTTTTGTTGAAAAGTATTTGATTCCGTTAAATCTGCGCAATTTCCATAATTGGCACAGCTTAATTTGAAACAACTGTTTTCCACACATAAAAATAATACAATTTTTACTTAACCAAACACACACATCTGTAACAAACGAATAATCTTGATTAAATTCAAAGCCATGATAATATTTTCACTTAACAAAACACACACATCTATATCAAACGAATAATCTCCATTAAATTGAAAACCATGATTAAAATAGAACACATAATTATTTCACTAAACCACAATGCTACCGACATTTTTCTATTGAAAGGTATTTAATTCCGTTGAATCTGCGCAATTTTGACAATTGGCATAATTTAATTTGAACCAAATGTTTTCCCCACATAAATATAATGATAACATTTTCTCTTAATAAAGCAGTCCGATATCTTTCTAAAACTTTTCGACTCCGATGAATTTACGTCTGGACCAATTCTCTAGTCTAACTCGCGGAAACCACCGCCTACCACTTTCTTCCGACTACCCACCACTTTCTTCCTCCATCCGACTTTCCCCTGAATTCCCACGACCTGGTAACGCTGCTCATCACGTACAACCTTCATTCTGTGTCGCCAATTTTTCCGCCGCCCCCGGCAGATCGCCGAGCGGCGCAAAGTGAGAAGCTTTCGATGTTGTCACTCCATTTTTCACCGCCGTCGACACGCTCCTAACGCTCATTCATCGTGACGCCACAGGTGCGTCACGCCCACGCACGCCTGACGCGGTTCATCATTTTCCCGTAAAATCGACGGCCATAGGTGTAAAGCTAACTGCACCCGCGTCGTTCAGATGCGCTGCTGGGCGAATAATTCGCAGACCCATTGACCCTTTGACTGCTGAAAACTTCCGACCGAAGCACTCGCTGAGGAATACATACGTTTCACTAGTATAAAGTCTGTTGATTGATTACGTAAGGTGCAACTGAGTTCTAATGGTAATTTTTAATTTACGCCGAATGGGTCGCAAGAAAATGCAAGAAAATGATTTGACAAAGAACACATTTGTATTCAGCTCGTACATTGTTAATTGTTGCGACGATAGGTAAGAAATTAGAACGATTAGAAAACGTATATATGTGTCCATAGTCTACACCGATACTTTTTACTAGTGTGAACTCTATTGATTCATTACGTAATCACAACTGAGTTCTAATGGTGGTATATCTAGATACTTTTTACTAGTGTGAACTCTGTTGATTGATGGCATATGGCGCAAATAAGTTCTAATATATACTTTTCACCAGTCATCATCTGTTGATTGATGTCTGGCCCCTTCGTCGAATGGTGGTCGTAACATAAACATTGTTGGAACAATGCAACGTGTACTGTTTTGTTTGATTATGTAAGGTGCAATTGAGTTCTCATGATGGTCCAACTAGATACTTTTCACTATTGTAAATTCTATTGATAGATTAGTACAACTGAGTTGACATTCGGACACTTTTAACGCTGGATGTAATGCAAGAAAATGCTTTGACAAAGAATGCATCTATATTTACTATACATTGTTAATCCTGTATAGAAGGATTGTAATTCACGATGTTTGGTATATATGTTCCGATAATTGATGTCTGTTATGGTTGAATTAATGTATTTGATCGTCATCATCCTTGCCATGTACCATTTAACTCGGATAAACATTGTTGGAACAATGCAATGCGCAGAAATGTTTATTGTAAAGGACTGTTAAAAGCGGTTTTTGAAATGTATTGTCAACAAACATTATACACACTTGAAACAAATTATATCTTACGATTCCCTCTGAAGTAGTCACCTTTATTTTGCACGAATTTTATCTACGATTTGATGCATCTTGTGGAATTAAAAAATATTTTAATCCAACAATTTTGAAAATGGAAAAAATTTAATTTTTTTTTCATGTCTATATTTCTGATTCAATATATAATCATTTTGATCACGAGTCAGACTCGTGGTATTCGATTTAATTTGGTTCGATCATTTTCATCACGTTTTAATATCATACTCGTGATATTCACGATTTTATTAGAAATGCAAAAATTCTCATTACGAGTCAGACTTGTCAAAGTACCTATTTAACTTGAAACATTCGGGCCTGAGCGATGTGTAGAAAAGTTGGAGAAAGAAACCTAAGTGGTGGAGACGTATTGTACGAACATGATACAAATGAAATCTTGCAACTGCCTGTGAAATAGTGGGCGATTATTAACTTCATGCGAAAGTGCTTTTGTGAAATTCAAATTAACTGTAATCAAAAACTCCTTTCTTTCTTTCATATCCTCCTTTCACCATAATAGACATAAATTATTTAACACTATTCATCTTTACGAATTAATGCAGACTTTTGTTAGCGGAATGGTGCGAACATATATCCAAATTTATTCGTCGCATTTTAAATTCTATATGATCGTGTACCTACGTATTGCTCCGTAGGTCTAGCGTTAAAAGAGAATTAATGGTTAAATGGATAGGGACTGCATGTTTCGTTTACAGACGTAAATTTTGATCCGCGAACAAAATAACAGTCACGAAGACAGTAAAAAATCCACCGCTTTTCATGTTAACATTAATTCCTGAGCTTGAAACTTTGAGATATGAAAACGTTTAAAAGGGATTCATTTTTACAAAATCACACATGATGACACATAAGAAAATCATTGACGAAATTGCTATTTATGGAAAAGTCCAAAAAAACATGAAGACGTGTCTGTAATGAAAATTTAAATAGTACGTTTTGTAAATTTAGGTGAATTATGAACTCATTGAATATTCCTACGACTTGTAATCATTAACAATAATAACAACCGCACATTATCATGACAAATGAAAATAATGAAAACCGTAGATTTTCAACATTTTCAGCCAACAAAAAAATAATAAAGCCCATCATATACACTGATTAAAAATTATAACACCCCAAATAATCATGACTATCCGCTTACAAACATAAATCCAAGAATCGTACATCTTTCAATACACGTCACTTGTTTGTGTTTCAACCAATTTTATTTCATATTTTCAGCATTTTCGGCTAAAAAAAATAATAAAGCTCATCACATACACCGATTAAAAATTATAACACCCGCAAATATTCATGAATATTCGTTTACAAACATAAATACAAAAATCGTACATCTTCCAATACATGTTATCTGTTTCTGTTTCCACCGATTTTGACCAAACTTTCATTATACACATGACCTAATCTGCAAAACGTCTTATTTAACACGTTACCTGCCTTGCGTATTTTACTATATTAAAACCACAACGTGATGAAGTACTACTACTAATTAAATTGTGCAACATGAAAATAACGCGAAGGTATCGGAAACCAAAGAATTGACGGACTATTTAATATTAATTGCATTTACAAAATTATAAATGCTTTTGGATATTTTTTGAATTTTTGGCAGTCAACGTGTTAAACGTCCATCAAACAGTCAAAAAATCGCAAATCTGGACTTTCACCGTGTTTCCGCATTTTTAATTTTTTCATTCTCACTCTTCCAGCCTCTCAGAAAATTCGATCATTCTCTTAAAGAGTAGCCGAATATCAACGCGTGTGCATAGCCGTACGACGAGTCGGATGACATTACGTGCAACGATATGTCGTGTAGGAAATTTTCGAGTAAGGGCCATTGGCGAACATGCATGCGATCCGCCGGTGTTCCCAGCCATACAACAATGATCCTATTAAAACTCAGCTTAAAACGCGATCCGACATGCAAGATGCTTGATACATGTTGCACGCTTAATGGCACGATGCTACGTCACAACAATGTACCTTCAAGGAGCTTCAAACGTATGAGCGACTTGACGAAAAATGCGCGATTAAGAAACCGTGACGAAATCGAAGTTGATTTCCATGATTTGACGAAATAACACGCGGGGCCTAATTCGGGCGGACCATGGGGTTGAGATTATTTTGCAATGGGTAGTTGAAGTTCAAGTCGGCGGCAGAAGTTTATGGCAAATTGCTTATATATGTGGAATGTGCGTTTGTGTACAATTTTTATGGTTAACAAATTTGCGGGGGTAAGGATTAGTAGGAGAATGGAAATTCGTTTGGAAAGGAAATGGTATTGTAAATTGTTAAAACGGAAGTTTGTGTACAAATTTTATGGTCAGCAAATTTGCAGGAGTAAGGATTAGTAGCAGGATGGAAATTAGTTTGGAAAGAAAATGGTATTGTGAATTGTTACAATGGAAATTTGTGTACAATTTTTATGGTCAGCAAATTTGCGGGAGTAAGGATTAGTAGCAGAATAGAAATTTGTTTGGGAAGGAAATGGTATCACGAATTGTTGAACGGGGGAAAGATAATGTGTTTGAAATTATTTTGCAGTTGCGGGGGTAGTTGAAGTTCAGGTCGAAGGCAGAAGTTTATATTAAAATACTGATATATGTGGGATGTGCGTTTGTGTGCAATTTTTATGGTCAGGAAATTTGCGGCAGGATTAGTAATAAAATGGAAATTAGTTTGGAAAGGAAATGGTATTGTAAATTGTTAAAACGGAAGTTTGGGTACAATTTTGATGGTCAGCAAATTTGCGGCAGGATTAGTAGCAGAATACGAATTAATTTGGAAAGGAAATTGTATTGTGAATTGTTGAAATGGAAGGATATGCTTTGCAGTCTTGCTATGAACAGGAGAAAGATAATGTGATGATTTATTGATTGGGAGGTTTAAACGAATTATCATTGATCGATTTTGGATATGTTTCGAGACTGCTTAAAAATCTTCTATGCTCGGCGCGGAAAAAGTGTAATCGTTTCATATAAACTTTAAGTTTGTTCATTTAGACTAAAGTAGTGAAAATATGAAAGATGGATATGAAACTAATTTTATATTTCAAAACGATAAAAGTCATAGGTGCTTTCAGCCAAAGTAAAGCAGTAATAATTTCACATGCGTTACAGCCAACTTTGAAATAGTATTAAAAGTATGCATCATCGATTTAAAAGAAATAAAAAATTTCGAAACATACAAATTGTCGAATATAACACGATAACAACCGCAAACGCTTTCCACCAAAAAAGGTCTAGAAATAGTATTAAAAATCTGAATTATCGAGTCAAAAAAAAATAAAAAAATATCGAAACATGCAGACTGAAAAGCATATCACAGTAAAAGACATAGATATTTGCAACAACGATAAAGAATTATTTCACACATATTACAATCAACATTGAAATAGTATTAAAAGTATGCATCATCAATTCAAAAGAAATAAACAATTGCGAAATATACAAATTGCCGAAAAATTTTGAAGCACGCAGACTCAAAACCGTATGACAGTAAAGGCATAGATATTGGCAACAAAAAAATAATTATTTGACATATATTACAATCAACATTGAAATAGTATTAAAAGTATGCATTATCGATTCAAGAAATAAAGAATTTTAGAAGAGAAATTTTATAAAAAAAACAAAATTTCAAGGAAATAAAAAAATATTAAAGCACGCGGACTGAAAAGCGTATCATAGTAAAGGCATAGATATTTGCAACAAAAAACAATCATTCCGCATATATAAAATATCAGTTCACGACTGCCCGTTTCAACCAGCATTTCCTGGTTGTGATTAGTTTCGAAAATGGTCCGTCTGAGTTAGGCTTCAGCAACGAAGGATCCTGCGCATTAATGGCTGACGTTTCTTCTCCTCTGCAGTGGAGTCTTCGTGCGAATAAAGGAGAAGAATCTGCACGTGGAGTGCTTTAAATGTTCGACTTGCGGCACGTCGCTAAAGAACGTCGGCTACTACAACATCAACAATAAACTGTACTGCGACATTCACGCTAAACTCGTCGCCAGGCAAAATGCACCAGCTGCTGGTCTTGTGCCGATCACCATGCCCCCGTAAGTGTCATTGGCAATTTTTGATAACGTTAAATCGTTTTTACGTTAAACCGTGACAATAACGTAAATCGTTTTGTATTTATTGCACGTGATTTTTCTACGTTATAAAGCACAGAAGTTCTCAGCATAGAATAGCCAAAATTGATCGGTTGAAAATATTCATCTTTTCGTAAATTTATTTAATAAAATAAGAATATTCGTTTAAATTCTTCTTACTGGAGATTTAGTGGTTTCATAAATGCACTGTTATATTTATTACATTTAATTCTTTTCATTATATTACAGAAAGATCCCTAACAGCCTCTTTATATAAAATAGTAAAAATTGATCGTTAGAAAACATTTATTTTATTTCGGTGTATTTATTTAATGATACAATAGCACTGGTGTAAATGATTTTTTTTATTAATTTATTATATTATATAATTATAATTTAAGGCTCCGGAAAGCAAACGAATTCTGTTAAAGGATTTTAAACTAGTGTAATTCCCTCTAACATAATTGATTTCTGTTAAGTGTCGGCAAGACTCCGGGCAGAAAACGAATTCTGTTAAAAACCTTTAACCCAGTTTAAATCAATTTATTGTACTTATCGTATACTCATTTAATTCATAATCGTATTATGTTCAGTGGCAGCAAAGCTCCAGCAAGCAAAAGAATTTTGTTATAGACTTTTAACCCAGTTATATCTATGTAATATATTTATCGTATATTAATTTAATTCATAATTGTATTCTGTTCAGCGGAAGCAAGGCTCCAGCAAGCACCATATCCGCCGCTTTGGCGAACGCCCCCATGTCACCACCGCTCAGCAACCATGGTGCGTCTCCGCAGCCGCTCTCCGTAAGTCCACAAAAGCATGAATCAATCAGAGCATCGAGTCACCTGTTTTATTTTTCGCTACTGACCACGTTTCTGCTCTTGCATCAAGCTTCGCACACGTTACAACGCGTTACATAATCTTACAAGGGAGTCCACGGTGATGCAGACGAATTTTGGCTATGGTGCCCATGTGCTCCACCCTCCAAAACATAGAGAATCGCAAAATACTTTTTATGTAATGACTAGGTGTTTTTGAGAAAATTGGATAAAGCAAGTTCCTCGCAGATATTCTTATTTTTACCTCTAAATTTCATTTGGTGTCAAGATAAAAAACCATGTAAAATAAAAAACCATGTAAACCATTTCGGTCACCGAAAAAAGAAGACTTATCCTGTATTTTTAAACACAGTACCAGTTTAGTTCTTTGATAAATTTAGTGCTGAAACTTTGTTGTTTTAAAGAATAAATTTGAACACGTTAATTCACCGTGTACATCTGTTTAATTTATAAGCGGGAGGAATTAATTATTGACGCGTTGACACGGGATGCATATTCGTATTTTTATGGGCTCGAAGTCTAGGAATTTCGACCATGACATAAAAGAAACTTGGCGTTGAAAGAATGAGGTTGAAGAAAGGGTTCAAGTCGCAAGGTCTTAAGCATACAAATATCACTGCTTCAAATGAGGTTATTTCAAAATCTTTCTCTTCCTCGCTTTTGAAGCATCTGAGGTAAACCTGCGTACTTCCACAGTTATTGTCAAAATTAAGCGTAAGGTATGAAAAATAGCTAAATATGTATGATATAAAAATAATAATAATACAATAAATTGCTAAGTTTAGCCTTCATATGGGTGATTCAGACAGCAGTAGCACCGACATTTATAGTATGACCATCCTGCGTTCAACCTGTATAGGCGATTTCCAAAATTAATTTCCACGCTTAGGAGCCGCCTATGGGGCCCCATAGCCAAAATTCGCTCGCCGCGGACCCTCGTCCGGCTCGATTACTAATCGTGTGTTCCTCGCTTCGCACTAATCGCTTTTCCAGGCGTGCAATCGTACGAGTCACGATCACGGATCTGCATTTCACCCGGCACGTTCGGCCTTGAACAGGAACGGCTGCGTCAGGAACGGGGAGTGCAACGGCTACGAGTCGAAAACGTTCACGAGCACGATCACCATCCAGACAGGTGGCACAGAGGTTGGCAATGCGCTCGCATCTCTTAATTCCTTCTCTATCTCTTCTGCCGATAACCGTTTTCCGTTTACGACACGCCTTTCGGCTGTGACATCATGCCGAGAAAACGCGGCCATGATTTATTTATGCATCTCTGGCCGCACTCGATCACGAACGGACTCGATGAATGACCCTCATGTTGATGCGTTCGGCGCTGGGGACGTTTTACGGGTCCCTGACGCTTAACCCCTTGTCGTCCCGTTTAATTCGGAGGAATCGGGCCCGGGAGATACGGAGAAATGTTTGAGAAAGAGACGTATTCCTGGAACTTCAGCAAATGATGTCTTGCGACTGCCTGTGAAGTAGCCGTGCGATTCTTAAGTTGATGCGTTGGTGCTCTTGTGGAATTCAAATGAACTTGAATGGGACACTTTTAACAAATTGTTTTTATTTGTTTTTTTTTTTTTATCTATATGTTTCTGATACGGTGTATACGGTTTGATAATGAAACAGACTCGTGATATTCATGTTTGGCAGGAAATTGTGACTACGAGTCTTAGTCGTGCTATTCATGTTTGGCAGGAAATTGTGACTACGAGTTTTACTCGTGCTATTCATGATTAGCCCGAAATTTCCATCACGAATGAGATTGGTGATATTTATGTTTGACGTGAAATTACAATTATGTGCCTTACCCCTAATACTCGTGTTCGGTCCGATATGCTCATCACGAGTCAGACTCGTGATATTCATGTTTGACATGAAATTGCAACTACGTGCCTGACTCGTAATACTCACGTTTGGCCCCAAATTCCCATCACGAGTCAGACTCGTGATATGTATGTGTGACATGAAATTATGACTACGAATCTGACTCATCATATTCACATTGACCCGAAATTTTAATCACGAGTCAGGCTTGTGATATTCATGTGTGACATGAAATTATGACAACGAGTCTTGCTCGTGATATTCACGTTCGGCCCGATATTCTCATCACGAGCCAGACTCTTGATATTCATATGTGACTTGAAACTACGACTACGTGCCTCACTCGTAATATTTAGTCTGAAATTCTCATCACGAGTCATACTCTTGATCTTCATCTTTGGCCCGAAGCTCTCATCACGAGTCAGACTCGTAATATTCATGTTTGACATGACATTAAGACTACGAACCTGACTCGTCATACTCACGTTTCGCCTGAAATTCTCATCACGACTCATCAGACTCGCCAAAGTACGGCAAGGAGTTAATGGCGGTTGTCAAGGGGGAAAAGGTAGAATGCGGAAGATCGCGATAAGATGGCACATAGATTTTTATCTTTCATTAAAGATTATTTCTATTCCAAATCACATTAGTAGTCTTTTGTTTTCCACGAGGGTAAGGGGACATTTCATGGATATTAGAGGATGATCGAAACATTAAAAACCGTTAACATTTTACTGGGAAAACTTCGTCAAGTGCAGCAAGACAGAAGCTTGGGATAAAATGGCTCTTAGGTTTTTAACCTTTCATTAAAAATTGTTCCTATTCCAACTCACATTAGTACTCTTTTGATTTCCACGATGGTAAATGGACATTTCTTTGACATTAGAGGATGACCAAACCGTCAAAGACCGTTAAAATTTTTAAGGAAAACTTCGTCAACTGTAGCAAGATGGAAGGTTGCGATAAGATGGCTCTTAGGTTTTTATCTTTCGTTAAAAATTATTTCTATTCCAAATCACATTAGTACTCTTTTGTTTTCCACGAGGGTAAGCGGACATTTCTTGGACATTAAACGATGATCAAACCGTTAAAGACCGTTAAAATTTTAACCAAAAACTTCGTCAACTGTAGCAACACGGAAGGTTACGATAAGATAGCACGTGGGTTTTGATCTTTCGTTAAAGATTATTTCTATTCCAAATCACATTAGTACTCTTTTGTTTTCCACGTGGGTAGGGAACATTTCTTATAAATTAGAGGATGATCAAAACGTTAAAGACTGTTAAAATTTGAACGAAAAACTTCGTCAACTTCGAAAGGTTGTGATAAGATGGCTCTTGCCGTACTTTGACGAGTCTGAGTCGTGATGAGAATTTTGGGCCAAACATAAATATCACGAGTCTGACTCGTAATGAAAATTTCAGGTCAAACGTGAATATCACGAGTTTCACTCGGGATCAAAATTTATATATTGTATCAGAAACATAGACATGAAAAAAAATTAAAGTACTTTTCAAAATTGTTGGTCTTAAATCCATTTCAATTCTACAAGAGCATCATCGCATGAAATTAACACTTTGCCGTCCGGTGACACCACATTGGTGTAATTTTGTTACAATTGAAAAGTAACAGATAAACCAAATCTGTGCTGTCTTTAAGGCCAAAAATCCATAAAAAACACCTTTTGTGTCTTTCGTTTTTGTAATAACATAAAACTTGGGAGTCTAAAAGTTTTTTCTTATACTTAGAACCTATATTGCGTCTGATTTCTAAAAAACGTCTATGAAAATTAAAAATTTCATGGCAATTTCGCCGGCGCCAAACATAAAAACTCAGCTGAAATATCCGGACGTCAAAGTGTTAATAAACAGACTACTTCAGAGGCAGTCGCAGGATATAATTTGTTTCGAGTTCCGACGATACATCTCAGCCGCTTTGGCTCCTTTCGTGAACATTTCTGCGCATTGTTTGGGCCCAAATTCGTCCGAGTTAAATGGTACATATTAAATCATGTTAACACTTCATCGACCGCTAGCCGATTAATCGGCTTTTTGGTTCCAACTATTATTTACCGCTAGCCGATTAATCGACTTTTCAGTGGTCAACGGTTATATTAGATAAAATAAATATAAAATTATATTATGACAAATCTAAATGACAATAAAATTACGCTGCTTCGAAACCAAAGGATTCTCAACGACAGAATGCGTATTTTTGAGTTATAGAGCTTTATAAATAGGCACATACAGAATTCCTGCGCGATATCCAAAACAGAGTCGATTGTTACTGAGTGGCATCTTCAGTCAATAGCGGTCGACAAAGTGTTAATAATACTAACACGACTTGATCGGGCAGTTCATCGTCGATCACAGGTGATCGACACGTCGATCTCGCGGGCGGCACGCGGAAACGCGCGTTTTTGCCTAAAAATATGTGCGCAGCCTCGAGTCGTCACGCGACGCATAATCGCATCAGCAATTGCAACAGGATCGATCCGTCAACGCGATGTGTCATGCGTCTCGATCGTCCTTGCGATCTGCAAACTTCCGCGAACTTCCGAAGTTCGCCTATAGCTTGACCACCCACCGCGTACCGCACATCGTTGGGTACTTCGTTCTGACCGTCAGCAGTTATTTTCGAGTCCGTGACTAATTAGTCGTCTGCCTGATGTGGCATCCAACCGCGTGCACCGAGTCACGACAGCCCAAAAGCACGCGTTATGCAAGGGAATTAAATAATATAGGGTCATTCGATGCCAAATCGATCACTTTTGGCAATGTCTTCCGCTCGTGAAAGAAAAATGATGGGGTTGATGGGAATTAACAGTGACTTTATGCCAGTTTCCGGAATTGAGACGGATTGACAGATGATGGCGTATGGGAGAATTTGCTTTTAACACGTTGACTACCATGCATATGTTACTATATTAAAATCGCAACATGATGAAGTACTACAGAATATGATTGAATCGTGCAAAATGAAAATAATGCGAAGGTATCAGAGACTAAAGAATTGAATCACTATTTAATAGTAATTGCATTTACAAAACTATAAATGCTACCGATTGGATATTTTTTAAATTTTTCGTGAGGCTACTACTATGTTAAAACCGCACCATGATGAGGTACTACAGAATATGATTCAATCGTGCAAAATGAAAATAATGCGAAGATATCAGAGACCAATGAATTGAATCATTATTTAATAGTAATTGCATTTACAAAATTGCATTTAATTGCAGTAATTGCATTTACAAAATTAAAAATGCTACCGATTGAGTATTTTTTTAATTTTTTGTGAGACTTTTTGTACAGGTCATCGATGACCACTATGGCAGTCAATGTGTTAATGGGTGTTTAATGAAGTGAAACTAAAGGTTCATTGTGATTTTAAGTAGATAATGAGATTTTACTGTTAAGGCTAACGACGATGTTTCAGGGCACCTGTAGAAGAGTTTGCAAAAGGTGTATGTGTGTTAGAAAATGTACGATTTTTCTTTGATATGCGGATATTAATTGCGCTAAAGGCTCTTCCATCCCAGCACTTTGCACGTTACCTTACCAATTTTAAAAATGACACAACACAATTGTTTGGTTTTATTTTTGTTTTTGCTTTATAAAGCTTATGTATTATACTGTGAGGACGTGTGAATGTATTCCTTCATTATCTAGTTCAAATCATAATAAGGTCGGAAATAATTGCATTATCTAGTAATATATACATAATACCGGAACATGAAAAAGTATATATATATATATAATAAATAATAAATTTATTTATATATGTATATATATATATATATATATACCAACAATAAATTTATTTAAAATTATGATACGTTGACAATCGTGAAAAAGCACAGTTTTGGTACAAGCATGATTACATACCCGAATTTTTATATCAGAAACTATTATATTTACAGAAGAATTATGGTATACTTGCTTAGCAAGAAATGGAAATTTCAATGTATATTTTAAATTTTGTTGTATATGTCCTTTTTTAATATGATCATTGTAAATCAATTTTTATTTGGCAATAACCAACTCCTAGCCACATTGTTAAATAGCTGGAAAAAATATATCTTGTACGTTGCATATTTCTCATTAACTGTATCAAGTGCCATTATTTTCATTTCATAATTATAGTCAGGATTTCAACATTTTTTTTCATATTTTTGACAATGTAAATAGAATTAATTTTTATAGAACAAAAATGTACTTACAGTTTTCACATGGAAAAGAGTGCGAATTACAAAAGTAAAATTACACTGAAAATTTCCATATGTCCTAATTCATACGAATGAAAAGATTTTCTCCATAAGTATAATACTCTTTCAGATAAAAATCCGTTTATATAAACACGTTTAGTAAAAGAAATTTGCTATTCCGCGATTTTCGGCATGTTGTAATTTGTTCATAAATATGAAGCCAGAAAATTGTTGGGACGTACTCACAATTATTTCATATGAACTGGGACATATTAGAGTTTCAACAAAATCAGAAGACACGCTGCCAAAAGTGATCGAATTTGCTTGAGATGACATAGTAAAAAGTGCGCAAAAATTAGAACACATTACTTGTCTCAGCAAACGTGGATTGATCCTCCAGAAATCTTCCAATTCCGCCTTATTTTCCCTTTTTCGCTTTTCACATGCGATTACATATTGCTTAAAAGCAAAAATTATGGCAGTATAGATAAACGTCTTTCTTAATTAAGGTTCATTTCTTTGTTTACTACATCCGATTCTGCACTCTAGACGTTTCGCAACCGTGAGTTCCGTCTACATGAGTGATCAATTAAAATTAAGTTTGAAAAATGTCGCATTTATTTATAAGCGATGAATCAAATTCAAACTATATTTAATTATTTTTATTTATAATAGCACTCATTATATGCACGCCGGAACAGAGAACTGACAGTTCCGAAACGTATAGAGTGCAGAATATATCTTGGTAGACGATTAAATAAACCTCAACGGAAAAGAAGGGCGATTATCTATAACGAAATTATATATGACAACCGCATAACTTTTCTGTATTGAGAGTCCTATAATTGGTTGGCTGACGCAATTAGCAATGGGACTATACCTACACGCACGGTCAATATATATGTTCACGCATGTGTAAGAGTCTTAAGTATTTGTCACGTCTTTGACAGTGGTCAATAATGTCTATGGTCAACAATGCACAGGGTGAAAACGTTTGAAAAAGTGTGTCAGAGCAAATATTACATAAGTTTGCATAAGTTTAAGCGTACTGGTTACGATAAAATGTATCATAGGAAACTGGGACAAACGATAAGTTTTTTAGCATTCTGATAGAGAACATGCAGTCTTTTAAAGGGAGAAACAGCTTGAAGTGAATTCTACAATAAGTCCGAATTTTGCAGATTTTTTAAATAAATCGAATACTAGGGTAGCAAAGTTTCCTTGCGCGATTTCTTCAGTTCCCCAATATCGTGGATATTAAAATTATATGTATGTATAGTAGGGGTATAATCAAGATCCATGTTTGCTTAGACAAACTAGGCTTATGACTATCACTGGGGTAAACATTTGAAATATATTGATTCCTGACGTGATTTTTTTAATTCCCCAAGAGTTTATATATCAGAATACATGAATAGCAGGACCGTATTAGTAACTACTCCTAAAGAAGTTAGGGTTTATGTTTGGTCAGGCAACCTATACATATACCTATCGCTGAGATAAAAATTTGTAATGTATCATTTTGTTCACGCGATGCATAATCAGCATTTTTACCCCGTTTTTTTAATTCCTCAAAAGCGCAAATATCAGAATACGCATAGAATCGGACCTTCTTCGCTACTGCCCCTAAAATGATAAGGATCCATGTTTATTGAAACATACCATATATTCATATTAACACGTTAACTGCCATGGTGGTCACTGGTGACCGGCGCAAAAGATTTTACTAAAAATGCAAAAAAAATTGCAATGAAGCCTATTTGCAAAATTGTAAAAGCAATTGATATTGGAACAGTCCTTCGATACTTTGGCTTCCAACAAGTTTGCATTACCTTCATTTTGCACGATTTAATCATCCTCTGCAGTATTTCATTGCATCGCGGTTCTATTGTAGCAAAATACGCTTGGTAGTCAATGTGTTAATCGCTGAGATAAAACTCTCTATTCTAATTCTTCACCCGGCGCAATCAATTTCTTCAATTCCCCATAAGCACAAATAATTGGCCCCTTTTCTACTGTCCCTAAAACGACCAGGTCCCACGTTTGTTGAGACGTAATATATTCATATTAATCGCTGAGATAAAAATTTCTAAAATGTCTATTTGTATACCGGGTGCAGTGAATTTTTTTATGCGCTTTCTGTAATTCCACAAAAGCGCAAATATTAGAATACCCGTAGAATCGGACCTTCTTCGCTACTGTCCTTAAAACGACCAGAGTCCACGTTTGCTCAGATACGCTATATTCATATTAGTTACTGAGATAAATATCTGTGATGTGTCGTTTTGTTCACCCGATGCATAGTCAGTTTCTTCACGCGCTTTCTTCAATTCCCAATAAGCATAAATAGTTACACCTCCTTCGCTACTGTCCCTAAAACGACCACGTTCCACGTTTGTTGAGCCACGCTATATTCATACTAGTTGCTGAGATAAAAACCTGTAATGTGTCATATTGTTCACCCAATGCGTAGTCAATTTCTTCACGTCCTTTCATTAATTCCCCAAATCATCCTTCGCTACTGTCCCTAAAACCACTAGGATCCACATGTTCTGAGACATGCCATATTCATATTAATCGTTGAGATAAAAATGTCTAAAGTATCTATTTGTATACCCGGGGCAGTGAATCTTTTTACGCGCTTTCTTTAATTCCACAAAAGCGCAAATATCAGAATACCCGTAGAATCGGACCTCCTTTGCTACTGTCCCTAAAACGACCAGGGTTTACTTTTGCTGAGCCACGCTATATTCATACTAGTTGCTGAGATAAAAATCTGTAATTTGTAATTTTGTTCACCTGATGCATAATCAATTTCTTCACGTGCTTTCTTTAGGTCCCCAAAAGCGTAAATATCGGAACGTAGATTTGGAAATCCTTCGCTGTTACCTCTAAAACGACCAGGGACTATGTTTGCTCAGACAATTTATACATATACCTATCGCCGAGCTGAAAGTCTGTAACGTTTCTATTCGTTCACCCGGCACAGTCAATTTTTTCAATTCCCCATAAACGCAAATAGTTGAACCTCCTTCGCTACTGCCCCCAAAATGACCACGGTCCATGTTTATTGAATCATCCCATATTCATATTACTCGCTGATATAAAAGTCTCTACAGTTTCTATTTGTTTACCCGGTGCAATCAATTTCTTTGCGAGCTTTTCGCAATTCCCCAATAGCGCAAATATTACGGTAGACGTAGAATCGGACCTCCTTCGCTACTGTCCCTAAAACAACCAGGTTCCACGTCTGCTGAGACACGCTATATTCATACTAATTGCTGAGATAAAAATCTGTAATGTGTCATTTTGTTCACCCGATGCATACTCAATTTCTTCACATGCTTTCTTAAATTCCCCAAATCATCCTCCGCTACTGCCCCTAAAACGCCCAGGGTCCACGTTTGCTGAGCCCCGCCAGAATCTGCGCGCGCGCACCCGCTCGCCAAGTATGCCGATCGAGATTCATCGATCGGGCATCGATCGTTCCAATCCGCATCCCCCTCCCGTTTCCACCCCCAAATTGCGCGTGCCACGTGACAGCATTGTGTCGTTTTATGGATTGCAGCCCACACGCCTTGGCATCTCGCCCGTCGGTCAGTCCCGTTTACGATCAGTCCAAGTAATGCCCTCGCACGATCCGTAACACATCGATTTCAGTCTCGCCCAGGCAATCGGCTAAGCCTTTTCTCTCGGTACGTTTCTACGTTCGCAAGCTATTCGAGCTCGATACGAAAGTAGCCGTTCTCAATTGATTCGTTCGCTCCCATTCTTGTTGCCCGCGTTCTTTACGGATCCTCCGCCGGGGTCCCTGAGATAAAAAAATCGCAGGAGTGTCAGTGCATTTAAACTTCCTCATACGCGTTGTTTGATAACCCAGAGTTTATTCGTTACGTAACCGTCAATAATTCGGTGTGAATTTTGGGGCATCGTGTAGATTTGTAGCGACTAATCGGCGAACTTGTTGGCTTATTTGCAGACACCGACTAGCAGCCTCATCGGTCCGAAGCCTTTCGGCGCACCGAGCAGTATCCTGTCAACGCCCTCTACGCCCACGCTGAACTCTGGTAGCACTCTGCCACGTCCTCAGAGCCAGACCGTCACCGGTAAGTGTTTCCTCCTTTGCGACGGATTCGCAGCGAAAACGCGTAGAGCCGAGAAGGCACGCAGGCGAAGTTAGCGGATGCCAGCGCCGTACGAAATTAGCGCGCGAAAAAACGCGGACGGACAGGAATGCGTGAAGTCCGCGGGTCTTTGTTCTTCGACACCGCCGAGCGAGGTTGTTTAACGAAAGAAAGCGGAATGACTAGTTGCGCACTGCCCAGCCGGCCGAAGCCGGCGTCTTCGTCCTTGACCTAACATTGTCTTGGATTGTTGCAAATAGGTCTATTGTCCGCTCTGCCAAAGTCAATGAGTTCACCCTTCAAAGGTACGACGAGTAGAATAGAACCGACTGACCGAGTTTCGAGCTTTGGCTAATATACGCCTCACTTTGGCTAACGTCCTCGCAATTTCATTCGCCACATCTCTCGTTCAGCGGACAGGAGCGACGGTTGTTACGCAACGCGTATCACAATTCAGCGGAATTCAGTGTCCCTAAGATAAACGAACCCTCTAAATTACGTTGACGACAAGTTGCCTTGAATCCCGCGCCGCACTCCTCTTCCCTTACGTAATTCTGCTTTTCTTTATGTTTTTTCAGCCGGTCCGTCTTTCAACCCGAAACCCAGACCTTTCTCCCTTACATTCGCATGAGTCTATGAGTCTGCGCGCTCTCAACAAACCGTCGTCGTCGTCGTCATCGTCCACATCGTCGTCGGCGCCGTTTCTTTTCTCGCTAACAACCGAATACATTAGAATAGTCAATTTTGCGCAACGATAACCGCTTATCGCGAACGGCCACACGCGCGTGCCTCGATCGCCGCGAAAATTCGCTACACACGGGTCTTCGATTTGCCGAAGAGTGCTGCACGAATAAAATATGAATTGAAAAAGTAACCGATGAATAAAGGAATTTCTCGCTCCCTCATGCTGTTAGCCGATTTCATAGATTCTTCCATAGCTTTCTACGTTTGAAAACATGTTCATAACTGCACACGAGGAGTGTGTCGTTAAAATGCTCGCTTACTTTATCTCAGTAGCGGCAAGCTACGGTTTACGATCGAACGTGTCGATGCCGAAAGCGTTTGAGTAAAATCGCTGCCTTTCCATTATAGCGAAATGGACATAGTTACTCGCCTTCTTTTTCTGCATTCTTTTTTATTTCAGCGCAACGGCCGTGCTAGCGGTCTCTCGTACATCGTGCGTCTCCTTACGTAAACCTAGAACTAGCACACGACAAGCGAGAGTCCCCGAGTACGCGCCGTTTAACATGCTTCTTACTCACTGCAGCTTTCTTCTGTTCTTTTCTTGTTTCTAACGTACCTTAACGCCCCGCCCAATGTCGCCCGTCTTTCCACCCACCGTCTCTCGTCCGTGCGGTTTACCTACGCGTCTTTTCGCGTGCGTTAAACCCCGCGCACGATCCAAATTCATTAACACTCCCTACCAGAGGTTTACGAACAGTCTTCCTATTACGAGACCGTCAGGGAGACAACGAGCCCTCTCGATAATCCCGAGGACCCCCCATCTGACACCTACTCGCACCCCCACTCGAATCCTCACAATCCGCACTGTCACTCCTATTCTATGCCTCTCTGCAATCCGCACTGCAACCCCGACTGTGACAGCGCCTGTAACCCCACCAATCAGCCAAACCCCTCTGATTCCACTCCTCAATCTCCTCCAAGCCTCTGCCCACCCCCCGTCGTCCACCCCCCGCGGAACCTAACGTCCGTAAAGTCAAAAAGTCTCGCCTGGCCGCCTTCGAAGCCCATCGAAGACATCACCTACCCCACCGCCAGTCCCCTCTACATCGACCCCAACCCGAAGTTCGAACGAGGCAGCCGTCAGGCGTTGCGCGACAAGCGGGCGTCCATCGAAGCTTGCGAAAGAGTCCTATCCCGCAAGCGAGCCGAGAGCATCGAACGAGAAGAGTTCTACCGCGAGGAGTACACTCGCGAAAACGCCATGGACAGGGTCAGCTGTCCTGGGGGACCTGTCTACCGGAAGGTCGAACTTATTGAGACCAGCAGCCAACGATCGCGGGGAGAATGTCAACCTGACCGATCGCGGGCCTCGACCGAGAGTCCTCGCAGGTCCTTGACGCCGACGAGAATCGTCCAGCCGATCCCGAAGCCCTGGACCCCCAATCCGTGCACGGGTGGGAAGCTGTATGAGAAGAGTTACGCGGAACCGCCGAAGGTCTTCAAGACTGTGAGCAGTAGTCAGAAGGAAGTGTGTCATCGTGAACGGGTTTGTAAGAGGGAGAGGATGAGTGCCGAGCAACCGTTTTCGGAGGAGCAGACGACGTACAGGGCGGAGGTTTGCAGGATGGAACAGACGATTTCGAAGCCGCCATTACCGACGCCTGCGATAACAAGGCAGGAACAGAGTGAGACTTGTACGTCGAGCGTCATGCAGAGGGAAGAAGAAACGAGACAAGTTGAGCAAACGGATGTGCAGGAGAGGAAAGTGGAACCTGAGGTGTCTCCGAAAGGGGTCGGTGAACATGATCTGATTACTGAGACGACGGAGGAAGATGTTGGGAATATGCATGTCAGGACGACGTCGACGTTTGAGAAGACGGTGGAACCGATGCAGCAGGAGGAGGAAGAAGAGACGGAGTGCATGTACAGTAGGATGGAAACTGTGGAGAGAGAGCAGAGGGGAAATGTTACGGAGCAGAGGACGGTTACAGCTTCTGCGGAGACGGTGACGTCTGCGGTGGATGCGACTCAGTTGTGCGAAGAGGCGAAGCGGGAAGAAGAAGAAGAGAGGAAGCGGCAGGAGGAGGAAGAGAGGAGGAAGGAACGGGAGGAAGAAGAAAGGAAGAAGCGCGAAGAAGAAGAGAGGCGGAGGCGGGAAGAGGAGGAGAGGAATAAGAAGCACGTCAGCTTTGAAGACGACTCGGAAGAGATCGTTGAAGAAATCATCGAGAAGCCCCTGGGCAGAACTGTCGTTCATGAAGAACGCATTACTGAAGAAGATGGCGGTGCTACGGGCCGCAATAAAGTCATCAAGGAAACTTATGAAGAGGTCGTTGAAGAAGTCCTGGTGCAGGAACGCATTCGTCGACGCGACGTAGGTGACGACCAGCGCAGAAAGAGTCTACGTGAGCAGGTAGAAGTCCACCAGAGTCTGCGTGATCAAGAAAGAAGACAGAGTCAGGATCGTCGGGTGACGTCAAAGTACGAACAGCCGCAGGAGACGATGGAGATGTCGAAGAAACACGTCCAATTCATGAAGCAAACTGATTCTGGCCCCAGACCGATTCCACACTCGGCCCTACGAGAGAACGCTACGCCGAAAGAATGGAAGTCAGAAATGGTGAATGCGTTAACAACTGCGCCAGACAGGCCTTTTACGCCACTTAGCACCTCGTCCAGTGTAAAAGAACTTTACACCGAGGAGACTATATACCTCGACCACCGAGGCAGGGCCAGACTACCACGCAAGGATGAACCCAGACCGATTTCGCCGTTCCAGAAGGCTCTAACCATCGCTCCCGAAAGACCTTACACTCCACTAAGCCGCGAAATCGGCCCAGAGGATCAAAATATCTGCAGATCGGAGACCCCCGTGTGCTACGGCGCCAAAGAAGGACCCTGCCCTCCGCTCGACATTCTCTACGGCGACGCTACGTTTAAAGAAACCTGCATACGCGAGCAGCATCATCTAAAAAAGACGACCTGCACAGGTCCGCGTCCATTACCCACGCCACCGCCTGACTTCCGCTTAAGAGACACGTCTCCATCGCCTGCCAGATCGCGTTCGCAGACGCCCAGCAGACCCTTCAGCGCGGGTCTCAAGAAGCCCGACGCCATTCCGTCTTACCAGAAGAACCTAGTCGCCATGAGAAAGGGTCCAGTCGAGTCACAGCAGTACATCCCCAGCCGTACACCCACGCCAACACCCAACAGATCGAAGTCCCCGGCCCCACCAGTTTCACCTTCACCCTCGCCGTGCTATTATTCAAGAGCCCAGGCCCCGCGAATACGGCAAGAATCTGAGACCCCACCCCCCTGCACGAAGCAGTCTTCGGCCACGCACTTCCCAACACGCAGAAGCGTTACTTATAAAGTAGATGAAGATACTGATACTGGACACATCACCAGTGAATACGCAGCCTCGCGGACCGCCTATTTTGATGAGAAAGACGACGGCGGCCCAGGATCCTCAGACGCCGTCCACGCGCAGTTCCAAGAACGGCGCATCATGACCAGCGAAGAACAGAGCGAAGAACAAACCAAGCAATGCCACACCAAGCGGTCCCTCCAAGTCGTAGAAGACTTCGAAAGATGCGAGCGCAGGAAACCAGCCGTCGAAGCACCTGCTATCACAGAAGGTGATGATTTCCCGCCAAGAGATGTCGGAGGACCGTGCGCCATTGCCAAAACCAACACCCGCTCGACACTCCCCTGTCCTCTGACCCGCCAAAACGCACGGCCGACCTACACCAGCTCCACCGAGGTCCGCCACGTTCGTTATGACGACTCGACCAAGTCTTGTCCAGACACCGGCGTTACAGTTTTACCCTGCAAAGCCCACTCCAACACTGGCACCAAAGCTGGCGTCGTTGTGGTGCCCTGCGAGGGTCCCAAGCCTAAATGCGCTCAGTCCGGTGTCTGTGTCATGCCAACCAGCGACCGTTCAGGGGTCTGTGTATCGCCTTGCTTCGGAATGGCACCAGGAACCTGCGGCCAACCATCAGGCTGCTGCGGCCAGCGAATGGAAGTCGAAGTCCCCCGCAACTGCCCAGAGTCCGGAATCTGCGTGGCACCCTGCGCCGACGGCTCTGTATGTGTTGCACCCTGCAAAAAGCAGGGAGCCAAACCCTGCAATCGCGGCGGCGCCTCGTCGAACCTTCCCTTCCCGCAGATCCCGATGCCTTACGAGGAATTCCCCAGCGCACAGCCTGAAAAGTGTCCTATGCGCGGTGGATGCCCTCAGAGCAAACCCGCGAACCCGCCCCGGTGCGAAAATAATTTTTTTGGACCGAATCCCGCGGCTCGCACTAACCTGAGCGGCCAACTCGCGCGTCTCACCGCGAAAAGGGACGTGCCGACCATACAGCTGTACAAGGCTCAGTGCCAGGCGGACGACCTTTGTTGCGAAAGCTTCAGCCGGACCACTCAAAGCCAGTGTCAGACGTGGTCTCAATGTCAGACGCAAAACTGTCAGACCCAAAACTCCTGCCAGGACCAGATGCACTGTTCCCCTCGTAAAGCCCAGAGTTTAGTAGACCCACCAAATTTGTCGTCCCCCCCGGATATAGGTAGCGGAGTCGGTGGCCTCGGAGGCGCGGGATCGAAGAGCGGCTCGTTTGCTGGCAGCAGCGCACCCAAGCGAGGCAGAGGAATCCTGAATCAGGCCGGAGGAGCAGGATCCCGCGTGCCCCTGTGCGCGCACTGCAACTCATACGTCAGGTACTGACGCTGTGGCTTGCGAGCATCTGGATCTTGCTGAATGTCGTTAGCGAATAGTCGAACGTTTGTGTGTCGTTGTGCGTCTTCGGTTCGTGCTTCTGTTATGTTTTGTGAAGCGAGTTGCCTGCATCGGTACCGTTTTTAGCACCGCCCGCCGGAACCTGGTACTGCTTGAGGTGGATCCAGACTAAGCAAAGTTTGTTGAAGAACAGTTGATCAACGCACAAGTTCGTGCAGGGTGTACGTGTTGATAGAGTTGTGCAACTGTTGGCGATCTGTTGCAATATGTTCGCTCGCAAGGCGGTACTTCAAAGAAAATGTTGCTGAACAATTCGCCAAGCGTTGCTAGTGTGGACGCGTTCTTTAACCCTTTCGTTACGAGCGCCGGATCTAGACGGCATCCACGCGATGAAGAGTATAATACCGCTTCACCACCGGCCCTGCGATATTCTTGTTTCTTTTGTTTGTATGCATGTTGTAGATCGATGGCACGTTCATTCATTGGTTCGTTTTTGACTTGTTTTACTTCAAAAATAAAACATGCACTGATTTGGAAGCAATCGGGACAAGAATCACGCTCCAATCTTCTTCAAGCTCAGTGGTTAATATTCACAGAATGCCATTTTCCTACGGTTTATAAATCGGTAGGAAAAAGTCAAAGTAGAAGGTGCGTCGTTTTCAGTGCAAACGACTAAAGGCGCGAATCTAATTAAGAATGTAGAAACTGAAATGTGGGTTTGTGTGCCGACCCTTGTTTTAAAATTTACCATTCTGAATGGAATTACTCAGAATTTTAATTTGACATATTAATTATCGTAAATTGTATTTTTATTCATAACAATTGCAAAATCACCAAATTTGTCGTTGTGTAACACTTAAAAAAGCGTACGATCCGGAGAATGACAAGGTAGCAGTGAAAGACATACGTCTGAACAGTAGTTTACCGACGCGCAATATGCACGAATTTTCCCAACAACCCAATACAATATTAGTTTACAAGTAGTTATATTAGATAAAATAAATATCAAATGATATGATGACAATTGTAAATGACAATAAAATGACACTGCTTTGAAACCAAAGAATTCTCAACGACACAATTTGTATTTTCGAGTTATAGAACTTTACATATAGCTTTGAGTTATGGAGCTTTACAGTTAGTGAATGGTATCTTTAGTCAATAGCGGTCAATAAAGTGTTAAAAGCAAATTCTCCTATACGCCATCATCTGTCAAACAGTTTCAATTCCGAAAACTGGCATAAATTCGAATGCTTCGAAATAAAATCAGCACTATTGAAAAATTAAAAGCTTTTATTAAATCAAAAATCAAAACTGAATTTTTATAAAATCTATTATCTACCGGTTGTACTGAAGCATTGTATTGTATCTACATTGTATTGAAGCATTTTAAACATAAGTGTAGCTCGTCAATGCAATCTTGACAGTATTTAGTGACATTTTTGGTCCGATTTTTTGCTCTTTGTGTTCCGAAGCTTTCAACATTTTACTAATAACACTGTTTGCAAAATTTGAGTACCAAATACGTTGGCCCTTCCTTCTTTTGCAATTCATGCCGATTTCTTATAATCTTTAGGATGAGATTTTCAAATGTAGTTGTATCCATTCGAGTAAAGTTCTTGAACTACTATTAGTCCTCACTCTTTAATTCTAGAAAAAATGATCGCTTTCTGTTAGTGTAAATACCTCTTTGCCACCCTTGCCGCTTTCTACGGTTTTCTCGCGATAATTTTATTTTTATCAACACGAATGCACATCACGAAACTAAAGCATCTTCTTCGTCGCTCATCTTTACAACTACTTTTACGCGAACATCGAAGCAACCAGCAAGGTCGATATTTCCGAACACTTGATCAACTTCTCGTACCTAAAATTCGCCAACAGCTGATCCTCCATTGTTCAACTATTGCTCAACTGTTGCTCAACAATATTTGCTTAGTCTGGATGCACTTTTATGTTTGGTGTGCGATTCCGCGCGTCTTGCCATAGGCTGGACGCGGACTGGACTGTGTACGTTGTTATTAACGTTGTTATTAACGTTCTGTCTCATTGCACGTTGTTGGCAGCTAACGAGGAAAGCACTAACCACTCGACATTGAACGGCCTCGTCGTAAAGGCAGTGTGCTGTCGAAACAACAGCGAGTGCACGAGGTTTGTAAAATGTTCTGACCGTCCGTCGCTTGGTGTCGACTAACATTAATATTAGATTTACCAATTATTTAACACTAGATTTACCGTCTATTTAAGTATACCTATTTCTACCAAGACCAATCAGAATGACTGGTCTTTAGAAAAAAATTAGTGGGGTTTCCAGTCTTTACTTACTTTTAAAAAATGACGAAAAAACTCGAATAATATTAATTGTAAAATAGGTTGATCGATTTTAATATTGATCGGTTTCAATTCAATATTGCAATAAACGCATACACTTTTTTTCATATTTTGCTTGCGTAAGTGTCCGTAATATATTTCGTCGCTATTTTCAATCAATTTGTTCCAAACTGTTGAAACTAAAAACGTCACGTTGCAAGGGGTCCGTTTATCACCGCCTTGGGACAAATCTGGTGCCCTGACCACTTCGTCTGCGTCAACACTCAGTGCCGTCGTCCCCTGCAGGACATCGGTTTCGTCGAGGAGAAAGGACAGCTGTACTGCGAGTACTGTTTCGAACGATTTATCGCTCCGACATGCAACAAGTGCAACAACAAGATCAAAGGCGTAAGTTGTCATAACGGCGACAAATTTCAAGGGAGTGATTGGGGACAGAAAAAAATATGATCGAAGGATTTACTGATTGTTGACGACCGTATCGTCACGCGGAAAAATCTGTCGATTTTAATATTTGAGCGAACAAAAGTCAATTTTGCTTGCGTAAGGGTTTATTTTTTTAACTGTTTGCAGGACTGCCTGAACGCGATTGGAAAGCATTTCCCCTTCATAATATTTCTTTTTGAATGTTTCAGCTGCGTCCTATTTTGGAAAACTATTCATGATAAGAAATAGAACGTTCTTGACGCACCCTCAGACGAAAAATTGACAACTTTCAATATTGCATTAAAAATGAAGCCGGTTAGAAATAAATATGGTCGTTTTCACTTCCTTTTTCATATTCGAAAAATGAGTCGATTTTAATAATATAGACCTACGTCTTTTAACCCATTCGAGATCGATTGCACACCGTGTGTGCAATAACAGTAATGTGCAATTATCAGTTATTCTGAGTAAACTAGACGTCGGAATAAGATTTTTCTTGAACTAATGAAATCTGTAAAGTACAGGAAAACAAAATTTGGCATTGGTTTTACTGTGTGCCAAAAAATCAAAAAATTGATGAATCTAAGTGTCCGTACTTAATCTAGTTAAAAAAATATAGTGGTGAATTGCTAATAAAAGTGCGGTCCTGGGGACCGTGTTTAAAAAAATCGTCGTCTCGAATGGAACTTAATCTTCCCTTCAAGAATCATATACTCTAAATATCATATATTTTGACATTTTTCATTTTCGGTCATGAAAAATTATTTTTTCTACTAAAATTAACTTAATTCATGCGAATGAAGGCAACAATATACTTTTTTGCAGAAATATTTATTTATTTATTTATAATTTGTAAATGTACATTTTAATGGACATATGGTATTTATGCAAACTTTGTGACATTAAGGAGATCCTGAGAAATATTTATATTAGAAAATAAAATTCGTATTCGTAAAAATAATATGCGTAATAAAATACAACACGAAAAGTATTGTGTACATTACAATGTGCACAGGATCCGAAGGGGTTAAAATTTGCTTTTCAGTCGATTAGTAGACATGCGTAAATAAGGTATAACTGGAAGTCGCGGAATAGTTCATACCGTTTGTCATATATTTTTTCCCCGGTCTTGCCTCTGTAATGTTTATTTTTCTTAATTTTAATAATAAATTCGGGAGCTCCTCAATTTAACAGGTATCGGGAAAAATAGGTATACTATACACAAAATTTCAAACACCCGGGGAGAAATTTTATTTTTGCATATATTCACATCGTTAAGCTAACAAACGTCGTCAAAAATTCCAGGAAAATGACAAAAATAGTTGCTGTAATTTTGCTGATCGAATCTGAATCCCACCAATCTGGCACTAATCGAAAAATAATTACAAACAATATAGGTAATGAAGCAATTTATGTCAGTTCGCCTTGGGTTGGGTTAGATTGAGATCACGAAAGTGGACTTTCCTGTCTGATTATACTACAGAAACGAAAATCCCTTCTGAACCAGAAAGTATAGTGTACAAAACTCGATTGAAAAATTATGAAACGCATTATTTGTGATTACAAAATGTTGGGACCCCAAGCAAAATCCACAAATATTTTGTTTATTCACGTCCTTTTAAGTAACAGAAGTCTGCGACTTTCAGCTATATAGATTTGTAAATTGTGCCCAACATTGGATAGGAATTTCACTCTGAATCCACCGATTAACACACAAACACTCACATTAATATTCGAACACTCTTTGAAACCGAATCACTTTTCTAAAATTGGACAAAACAATTTAAATTGTTAGTAAAATAAAAAGAAGTTAGATTTAAAAATTATATTCAATTGATATCAAATGATATTCAAAACAATGAAAATATACCTATAGCGATCTTCTGATATTCGTTCATAAACGCAGAACGGTCAATCTCTGCCTACTTTACCATAGTAAGAATTGAAGAACGACTGAAGTTTTCTCGGTCTCGCCGAAACATATGTTTACTTAGTTTTCAAATACATATTATCTGGACTACGACAATGTATCCTAAGTAGCACATAAACTGCATTGGGACCCAAGATATAAAATACCCATTCATATAAAGAAGAGAAAAGAAGAGATAAGAGCCCATTCAGACGTTCTTCTTTGGCCCGAGATTAAGACCACGAGTACAGCTCGTGATATTCATGTTTGGCCCGAAATGTCGATTACGAGACAGACTCGTGATATTCATGTTTGACATGAAACTAAGCAACGAGTCAGACTCGTGACATTCAAATTTGACCTAAAATTTTCATCACGAGTCAGACTCGTGATATTCAAGTTTGGCCTAAAATTTTCATCACGAGTCAGACTCGTGATATTCAAGTTTGCCCTAAAATTATCATCACGAGTCAGACTCGTGACATTCAAATTTGCTCTAAAATGTTAATCACGAGTCACAGTCGTGATATTCAAGTTTGGCCTAAAACGTTCATCACGAGTCAGACTCGTGATATTCAAGTTTGGCCTAAAATTTTCATCACGAGTCAGACTCGTGACATTCAAATTTGCCCTAAAATGTTAATCACGAGTCACAATCGTGATATTCAATTTTGGCCCAAAATGTTCATCACGAGTCAGACTCGGGACATTCAAGTTTGCCCTAAAATTGTAATCACAAGTCAGACTCGTGATGTTCAAATTTTGCCTAAAATTTTCATCACGAGTCAGACTCGTGACATTCAAGTTTGGCCCAAAATCTTCATCACGAGTCAGACTCGTGACATTCAAGTTTGGCCTAAAATTTTCATCACGTGTCAGACTCGTGACATTCAAGTTTGGCCAAAAATTTTAATCACGAGTCAGACTCGTGACATTCAAGTTTGGCCTAAAATGTTAATCACGAGTCAGACTCGTGATATTCAAGTTTGATCTAAAATTTTCATCACGACTCAGACCCGTGACATTCAAGTTTGGCCTAAAATTTTCATCACGAGTCACACTCGTAATATTCAAGTTTGGCCTAAAATTTTCATAACGAGTCAGACTCGTGACATTCAAGTTTGGTCCATAATTCTCATCACAAATCAAATTCGTGACATTCAAGTTTGGCCTAAAATGTTCACCACGAGTCAGACTCGTGACATTCAAGTTTGGCCTAAAATGTTCATCACGAGCCTGACTCGTGATATTCAAGTTTGGCCCAAAATTTTCATCACGTGTCAGACTCGTGATATTCAAGTTTGGCCCAAAATTTTCATCACGAGTCAGACTCGTGATATTCAAGTGTGGCCCAAAATGTTCATCACGAGTCAGACTCGTGATATTCAAGTTTGGCCCAACATTTTTATCACGTGTCAGACTCGTGATATTCAAGTTTGCCCCAAAATTTTCATCACGAGCCAGACTCGTGAAAATAGTACAAGGGGTTAAAAACCAAATGACCGTCAATTTTTGCACCTCGCTGAAACTTAATTACCAATTTCTCTACAACCCCACCTTCCTTTACAGACTGGAACGAGCTCTTCACGACGAAGTGCTTCGCCTGCGGATTTCCAGTCGAAGCTGGCGATCGCTGGGTGGAGGCCCTGAACAACAACTACCACAGCCAATGCTTTAACTGCACGGTAAGTCGCACATCACAACCCAAACGCACTGACCCACAATACACGCCGCACTCTCTTCCCATTACAGATGTGCAAGAAGAATCTCGAGGGTCAGAGTTTCTACGCAAAAGGCGGCCGTCCCTTCTGCAAAAACCACGCGCGCTAAAAATCGCGCGGCCGGAGCGAAGAAGCGAGAAAATGTGCGGTGTGCGTGTGTGCTTGCGTGCATGTGAGAAGCGAGGGGAAAGGTGAAGAAAACGCAAGTTTGTCCACCGATTACTTTAATACGCTTTCTTCCTGGCTTCGTACCGCCAGGCGCTTACGGCCGAACCCTCCGCCAGAATCGTCAGCCAGAATCGTCCATGGCCCTGATGCTAATCGCTGTCGAAGCGGATAATCATTTTCCTATTACGGCTGTTATTATTAACCCGCAGAGTACGCCGATTTTCTAAGAATACGCGCTCATGGTCGGATCGGATTCAATTGTTTCGCAAATCTATATTAAGTAGAAACACGTCAATTGCAAATCATTGTAGACATTGATGTAGATAGAAAACATGTGTTTTCTATAGAACACGTTATACGTACATCACAGATGTGGTATACATGATATATACGTACACGTAATATAATATGTATGATATATATGTATATATATTATATTTCGTATATGATATATGTATATATACGTATATATAAAGAAAACTCTTCCTTAAAGTACCTAGAAAATTGATGTGTTAGATGCATGTTATCAATTGCATATGAATCAATTGCAAATCATTGTAGACATTGATAGCTATAGAAAACATGTGTTTTCTATATCTATGTATCTACAAAATTGACGTCTTATAAGCATGTTATCAATTTCATACGAATCAATTGCAAATCATTGTAAACATTGATAGCTATAGAAAACATGTGTTTTCTATATCTAAGTATCTAGAAAATTGACGTCTTAAAAGCATGTTATCAATTTCATTTGAATCAATTGCAAATCATTGTAACCATTGATAGCTATAGAAAACATGTGTTTTCTATATCTAAGTATCTAGAAAATTGACGTCTTAGAAGCATGTTATCAATTTCATATGAATCAATTGCAAATCATTGTAGACATTGATAGCTATAGAAAACACATATCTATGCACATATATATATGATATAATGTTATCAATTTCGTTATATCAATTGCAAATCATTGTATAGAAAACACATATCTATACATACATATGTATATGATATATATGATGTAATGTACGTTATATCTACATATATAGATGTGTGTTATCTATAGCTACCAATGTCTACAATGATTTGCAATTGATAACATGCTTCTAAAACTTCAATTTTCTAGATACTCCAAGGAAGAGTTTTCTTTTTATTAAAATTTCGTTCGCATTAAAATTTATTTTGCATTAAAATTTTGCTCGCATAAAAATTTCGTTTGCATTAAAATTTCCTTCGAAAGGACACTTGATCTGCCGGTCAACGGGAGCATTATATACAACTTGAATATAGTGCAAAAATAAAGAGTAATCGCATCTTACTTTCACAAACCGCTGCCTGAGATTTATTCCTCAAAAACTGTTGCCGCCGCAATCATAATTTTGCAATTGCCACTGCATATACCACATAAATCTGCAAGAAATCAACGTTTGCGGACCCCCGGGGTCCCCCAACATTCTACGTCTACCCACTTGCAGCGGCTCCCAGTTTAAAATGAGGTCCCATACAGTTTTTCATCGGCGGGTCTCTAATGACACAGCCACCGGACCCTGCGGGTTAATCGCGGTGTCGTGCGAAACTCGAATGCCTCGTAAAACAATCTCCGCAACGACGAGCGCACACAATCGTGCTCGCCCTTGCTCGCATGTATACAGACACCCGGAGTCTCTTTATTGAATCACGCAAAGGTCACCCGAACAATTAGTATTACGAACATTATCGCATATTTCTAAGCCAGGCCACATAGCGGATGCGCCAAGCCGCGTCACGAAAATGTCGGAAGGTCCTTTGGCTGTGATTCGCGCGGCGGTGCCAGAACGGAAGAAAGCGAAAGTCGGAGGAGAAAGCGAAAGAGAGAAAGAGAAAATTGAAGGAAGAGTGCGTGAGTGAACGAGAATGTGTGCATGATGCGCCTGGGATGAAACAGTACGCAGGACTAACGGGGAGAGTCGGGGGTGTAACGAGTTTCGACTATGGGGTCCTATGGTGTTCCATGAAAATATGAAATTTGCAGCGGGCAAGTTTTTGACTTGTTTGCATTGAAAGACGAAGTATTCCGGGAAATTTGTATAAATTACCTTTACAGTAACTGAATTACACAGATTTGGTTGTATGATGCGCTTTAATTTGGGTGCATTTAGATTTTTTTCAGACAAAAACGTTTCGCCGGGATATCAGCCCATTGCGGGTTAACAAATTGCGTAAAGTGGTTTGCGTAAAGTGGACGTCAGGTGGAAAGCTGAAGGGTTGACGGTGTTTGTATGTGAAAGCCTTCGGGATTTGATATTTTTTCCAATCAAAATCCTTAAGTCGAGTTTCTTTTATGTTGGGGTAAAAATGTTCTGATTTTAATCGTAAAGGAACATGTATTCATTACGGATTGCTTAAATAATTGATCTTTTGGTACATCAGCAATTTTTACCAAACACCCCAATATATATTTATACAATGCTCTCCAACATATACATTATATATCTTATGTTCTTGTGCATTTTATATATCTCCAATAGCTGATTTTCTGTTTTCGCACGAATGTATTTTCAAATATTCTTTTTCCATTCAAGTACAAACACATTAAAAAAATGGAGTAGCAAAAAACATTACTGATTTTCTAATTTTAATCGTAAAAGAACACAAATGTTTTCAAGCGCGATTTTTTTAATCTTCTTTTTCCCATATAAGTACAAACACACTTAAAAGAAATGGAGTCGAAATAAGGTTACTGATTTTCTGATTTTAATCATACAAGAACGCGAATATTCATTATGAATTGGTTAAACAATTCATCTTTTGGTGCATCAGCAATTTTTACCAAACACATACTTATACAATGCTCTCCAATATGTACGTTATCAATCTCCATCATGTTTTAATGCTCGATTTTTCAAATCTTCTTTTTCCCCATGCAAATGCAAACACGTTCAAAAGAAATGGAATCGTAAAAAAGGTTAGTGATTTTTTGATTTTAATCGTAAAAGAACGATTTTTTGAATCTTCTTTTCCCCGTATAAGTGCAAACACACTTGAAAAAAATGGAGTCGAAAAAAGGTTACTGATTTTCTGATTTTAATCGTACAAGAACACAAATATTCATTGCGGATTGTTTAAACAATTCATCTTTTGGTACATCAGCAATTTTTACCAAACACATATTTATACAATGCTCTCCAATATCTACGTTATATATCTCCAACATCATGTTTTAATGCTCGATTTTCAAACCTTCTTTTCCCCATACAAATAAAAACACTCTTAAAAGAAATGGAATCGAAAAAAGGTTACTGATTTTCTGTTTTTAATCGTATAAGAACACGAATATTCAGTATGAATTGCTTAAACAATTCATCTTTTGGTACATTGGCAATTTTTACCAAACGCCCCAATATATATCTCCAACATCATGTTTTAATGCTCATATTTTCGAATCTTCTTTTCCCCATACAAATACAAACACATTAAAAAAACATGGAGTCAAAAAAAGTTACTGATTTTCTGATTTCATTCGTAAAAGAACACGAATGTCTTCATGTTCGTATTTCCAAATCTTCTTTTCCCCACACAAATAGAAACACATTAAAAAAATGGAATCGTAAAAAAGGTTACTGATTTTCTGATTTTAATCGTAAAAGAACACAGATATTCATTACGGAATGCTTAAACAGTTAATCTTTTGATCAAAAATGTTTGCCAAAACGCTCCAATACATATTTATACAACGCTCTCCAACATATACGTTATATACCTCCAATACCATGTTTTCATGCTTAAATTTCCAAATCTTCTTTTCCCCACACAAATACAAACACATTAAAAAAATGGAATCGTAAAAAAGTTACTGATTTTCTGATTTTAATCGTAAAAGAACACAAATATTCATTACGAATTGCCTAAACAATTCATTTTTTGGTACATCAGCAATTTTTACCAAACCCCTCAATGCATATTTATACAATGCTCTCCAACATATACATTATATATCTCCAATACTATGTTTTCATGTTTGAATTTTCAAATCTTCTTTTCCCAATACAAATACAAACACACTAAAAAAATGGAATAGAAAAAAGATTACTGATTTTCCGACTTTTTAATGTATATTCATGACTTAAACAAAAACACGCCCCAATATATACAATACTCTCCAACATATATGTTTTCATGTTTTAATGCTCAAATTTTCAAATCTTCTTTTCCCCATACAAATACAAACACATTCAAAAGAAATGGAGTCGTAAAAAAAGTTACTGATTTTTTGATTTTACTCGTGAAAGAACATGAATACTTATTACGGACTGTATATTCATGACTTAAACAATTCATCTTTTGGTCAGCAATTTTTGTCAAACGCCCCAATATATATTTATACAATACTCTCCAACATATATATTATATACCTCCAACATCATGTTTTAATGCTCGAATTTTCAAATCTTTTTCTTCCCATACAAATACAAACGCACTTAAAAGAAATGGAGTCGAAAAAAAAAGTTACTGATTTTCTGATTTTAATCATAAAAGAACACGTATTTATTACGGATTGCTTAAACAATTCATCTTTTGGTACATCAACCATTTTTACAAAACGCCCCAATATATATCTCCAACGCCATGTTCTTATACTCGATTTTTCAAATCTTCTTCTTCCCATACAAATACAAACACATTCAAAAGAAATGGAGTCGTAAAAAAGATTACATTCAAAACTACCCCTTCGGGTACCACATCATCAGACGCCCATTCCTTCTGATGTTCCACCTTAACAAAACGTGGCAAAACAAAGCGTAACAGAAATTCTACCAATGTCACCCTAGAGCAATTTTCTTAAAAACCCCTGTCCACCGCTCTCTTACACCACCACCAAGTCGCCCCAAAACTTATAACGTTACACCGCCTGCTCTCCTCGCCAGCAAAAACGAAGAAACGCTCGCGTGCATGGCACTGTCCACCGAAAGTGCGTCGGCCCTTTTGTCCGAGCAGAATCGAACTCGACAATACGCCAATCACAACGACCGCTCGTACGCGGGGTAATTTATGGAAATGCCATGCACGCCGATCATTGATTAACGAGTATTCGCCGAAGACACTTAATAGCTTTACTAAATCGTCGAGCAGATATATAATCCTAGTGCATGCGAACATTGCCGTATGTCATCCGAGACTGCCGTACCCTGCAATCGCGGGTTATTTCGACTCGTGCCGATCGACGAATCGACACAGGCGATGTACAGGATTCGGGGCTTCCGGCAGTTGGGTGGATCCGGCAGGGACGAGCGCGAGTTGCCATATTACGCTAATTCTTAGACGAGGTTACCGATTTTGTGCCATCTACGCGACGGGCTCGTGTCAAAACTTAGTCGAACGGGACTAGAAAGAGGTCGAACGAAGGCAGCCCGAACCGACAGCTACTCGGGGAGGGCATTATGTGGCTAGCGTGGAAAGTATTCGGGCACCGATCAATTGCGGAAGGTAGGCACCCCATGAAATGGGGGTTTGTTGCGAAATTTTGGCAGAACGGTGGGTCTGAGGACTCCGAAATTGCGTGAAATTCGATTTCTGACACTGCTGATGGCAGAATTCTGAAGTCAGTGACAACGGCTATACGAGAAAATAAACAAAAAATACGGAAGTATTAAGTAATACTTCGCGAAAAAGATGAAATCGGATCTTTTGTAAAATTACGAGGGCCATTTGAAAAGTTTCCGGCCTTATCGACATAAACGGCCGTAAAATTAGTCCTACGAAAAAATGTTTGTGTCGAACGAGTCTTGGGCCCCAGAAATTGCGTGAAATTCGTATTCTGATGCTGCTGATGGCAGAATTGTGACATCAATGACAAGGGTTATACCAGAAAATAAATATAAAAGCAGAAATATTAAGTAATATTTCGCGAGAAATATGAAATCGGATCTTTTGCAAAATTACGAGGGCCGTTTGAAAAGTTTCCGGCCTTATCATATATAAATGGCCCCCTATATAAATGGCGACAAAATTAATCCTACGAAAAAATGTTTGTGTCGAACCGGGAGTCTTGGGCCCCGGAAATTGTGTGAAGTTCGTATTTTGCCGCTGCTGACGGTAGAATTCTGACGTCAGTGACAACGGTTATACGAGAAAATAAAGATAAAAACAAAAATGTTAAATAATGCTTGAAAAATATGAAACGGATCTTTTGGGCACTGTGTGGATTGTGGAGGATTTCAAAATTACGAGGGATATTTGAAAAGTTTCCGGCCTCATCGACATAAACGGCCGCAGACTTTTTAAAAAGCGCTTATATGGCGGAAGTTTCATATAAAAATTTGTCTTACGAGGAAACGTTTGGAATGAAGGGGTGCACGAGTGTTTTGCCCGCTAGCTACAGATACGCATATACACATTATGTACTTATTGCATACACCTTTAACACCGCGTTCGCAATAAACCTACCGGCGGATACGGGGACATGCCTCGTGAGAAGAGCGATTTTCTGGGGGGTAAATCATTGGCTAAGTGTCGCCCGAGCCTCTGTATCCGTGTTACGTGTTGCTTACAATAAATATAAGTAAAAAGACTGCGTTTCTTATTTTCTTGCCTGTACCCTGGAAAATGAAGAAGATGGAGACGACTGTGTGCTAATTGCAGAAACTTGATATGTTGGTACCTGGTCATGTATGTATACGTTTTTTGTAATACTGTAATAAAATAAATTATAATTCACATTATGTAATAATATATATATGTAAAAATATATGTATAATTTATAAAGTATATATATTATATATAAGTATAATATAAATATAAAATATAAATTATAATTTATATAAGTTAATTCATATTATGTTATAAGAAAGACTGGATTGGTTCAAATCAGTTTAATTGGTACCACACCGTATGGAAACAGCATTTTTAAGGAATTCAGAAACAAATGGACTGTTTAGTTTGAAAGTGGTGCAAGTCCATTTTTTGTTGTTTCGAGAAAATTAGAGGTTAAAATATTAGTCAAATCAAAATTAGAAATAAACTGTGCCAAATCTGGCAATGTTTTCATTAATTTTTCAATATGTCAATTGATAATATATATATTTCTTTTAAGAGAATTTAACTAAGATAACATATACTCGTAAATTATAGTAAATTCAGTTGAAAAATCAAGGAAAAGCATAATAGGATGTTAGAGACTTCCGGGATCCCGACTCAACTTCACAAACTTTCGGAATCCCGAGCCGATCCGAATTAACTTCGTGTATCCGAACATTACATTTGATTGCAAAGTATGTTCGCGTATTCAAACTTACTTTCCAATGAAAAAGTCAAAGTACCAATCCGATTGAAAAGTCATGAAAACACATACCAAGTTACAAACTCCCGGGATCCCGACCAATTCCGAGTTAAATTCCCAATCCGAACCTAAAATATATATGTCATAGAATACGGAAATCTCTTTTGAACCAGATAATCGAAGTACCAAGTTCAATTGTAAAATCAGCAAAAAGCATAATATGATGTCACAAGCTTTCGGCACCCCGACTCAACTTCACAAACTTTCGGGATCTCGAGTCGACCTAAATTAAATTCGCGTATCTGAGTTAAAATCCCAATTCGAACCTAGAATATATATGTCATAGAATACGGAAATCTCTTTTAAACCAGAAAATCGAAGTACCGAGTTCAATTGTAAAATTCCCAAAAAGCATAATATAATGTCAGAAACTTTCCGGACCCCGACTCAACTTCCCAAACTTTCGGGACCCCGACTCAAGTTCACAAACTTTCGGGATCCCGACTCAACTTTACAAATTTTCGGGATCTTGAATCGACCCGAATTAACTTCGCGTATCCGAGTTAAATCCGTCCCAATCCGACCCAATCCGTCCCAATCCGAACTTAAAATATATTAGGGTTACCGGAAAGTTCTGTCCGAAATATAATCTCAAGTTTCAACATGTATGAATATGTTTGTTTGAAACGTATAAGATTTGTATCTACCACTGTATTTCTATGTACGCAACTTTTCTAAATGTGCTGAAACAATGATTTCGCTATCTCAGTATTATGTATTGACAAAAGTTTCCGGTAGACCTAATATATGTCATAGAATACGGAAATCTGTTTTAAACCAGAAAGTCGAAGTACCAAGTTCAATTGTAAAATTCCCAAAAAGCATAATATGATGTCAGAAACTTTCGGGACCCCGAACCGACTCGAAGCTGAAATCTCGGGAGCCCGCGGACCCTCGTGTTTTAGACGTCTTTTAATTCATGACGTCATGGACATCGCGAGGTTTGGCGCGCGGAGCATAAAACGCGAGGACAGAGGGATATAAAAGGGTAAAGACTCCGGCGATCGATCTGACAGGTGTGTTCTGACGTGTGTCTGGTTACGACCAGTTAAATCTATAAATGCCTTTCCTTGAAATCGACTTTTAACCGCGATATTAATCCGCAGAGCTTCATTCAGAGTATCTGCCTTGTCTTTTCTGCTGTTTTATATGGCGCTCTCTCGGGGTGGCGTTTTATGTTCCCGCGCGCCAAACCTCGCGATGCTCATGACGTCATGAATTAAACACATCCAAAACATGGGAATCCGCGGGGACTCAAGATTTCAGGTTCCAATCGGTTCGGGATCGTGAAAGTTTGGGATTCGCAATTTTGGCGACGAAAGTTTTTGACATCATGTTATGCTTTTTGACCACATGAGTTTCTCAATTGAATCAAACGGTTCGATTTTCTGGTTTAAAAGGGATTTTCGTATTCTATGATGTATATATAAAAACACATCGGATTGGGATTTTAACTCTCGGATGCGCCCATTTAATTCGGGTCGACTGTGAGATTCCTAAAAAAAGCAAATTTTCAAGTTGATTCGGGATCCCGAAAGTTTCTGACATCATGTTATGCTTTTTGGGGATTTTACAATTGAACTTGGTAATTCGATTTTTTGGTTCAAAAGAGATTTCCGTATTCTATGACATATATATTGTAGGTTCGGATTGGAATTTTAACTCGGATACGCGAAGTTAATTCGGATCGACTCAAGATCCCGAAAGTTTCTGATATCATATTATGCTTTTTGGTGAGTTTACAATTTAACTTGGTACTTCAATTTTGTGGTTTAAAAGAGATTTCTATATTTTATGACATATATATATATATATATATATATATATATATATATATATATATATATATATTGCAGGTTCGGATTGGGATTTTAACTCGGATACGCGAAGTTAATTTGGGTCGGCTCGAGATCCCGAAAGTTTGGGAAGTTGAGTCGGGGTCCTGAAAGTTTCTGACATCATATTATGCTTTTTGTTGATTTTACAATTGAACTTGGTACTTCGATTTTCTGGTTTAAAAGAAATTTCCGTATTCTATGACATATATATTGTAGGTTCGGATTGGGATTATAACTCGGATACACGAAGTTAATTCAGGTCGGTTCGGGATCCCGAAAGTTTGGGAAGTTGAGTCGGGGTCCTGAAAGTTTCTGACATCATATTATGCTTTTTGTTGATTTTACAATTGAACTTCTTACTTTGATTTTCTGGTTTAAAAAAGATTTCCGTATTCTATGACATATATATTGTAGGTGCGGATTAGGATTTTAACTCGGATACACGAAGTTACTTCGGGTCGAGTCGAGATCTGGAAAATTTGTAAAATTGAGTCGGGGTCCCGAAGGTTTCTGACATCATATTATGCTTTTCGGTAATTTTACAATTGAACTTCGTACATCGATTTTCTGGTTTAAAAGAGATTTCCGTATTCTATGATATATATATTGTAGGTTTTGGGTTGACTCCAGATCCCGAAAGTTTGGAAAGTTGTGTCGGGATCCCGAAAGTTTCTGACATCATACTATGCTTTTTAGTGATTTTAAAATTGAACATGGTACTTCGATTTTCTGCTTTAAAGGAGGTTTCCGTATTCTATGATATATATATTGTAGCTTCGGATTGGGATTTTAACTCGGATGCGCGAAGTTAATTCGGGACGACTCGAGATCCCGTAAATTTGTGAAGTTGAGTCGGGGTCCCGAAAGTTTCTGACATCATATTATGTTTTTTGGTGATTTTACAATTGAACTTGGTACTTCGATTTTCTAGTTTAAACGAGATTTCCGTATTCTATGACATATATATTGTAGGTTTGGATTGGGATTTTAACTCGGATACGCCAAGTTAATACGGGTCGACTCGAGATCCCGAAAATTTGTGAAGTTGAGTCGGGGTTCATAAAGTTTGTGACATCATATTATGCTTTTCGGTAGTTTTACAATTGAACTTAGTACTTCGATTTTGTGGTTTAAAAGAGATTTCCGTATGCTATGACATATGCATTATAGGTTCGAATTGGGATTTTAACTCGGATACGCGAAGTTAATTCGGGTCGACTCGGGATCCTAAAAGTTTGTAAAGTTGAGTCGGGGTCCCGTTTCTGACATCATATCACGCTTTCGGCGATTTTACAATTGAACTTGGTACTTCGATTCTCTGGTTTATAAGAGATTTCCGTATTCTATGACATATATCTTGTAGGTTCGGATTGGAATTTTAACTCGGATACGCGAAGCTAATTCGGGTCGACTCGGGATCCCGAAAGTTTGGAAAGTTGAGTCAAGATTCCGAAAGTTTCTGACATCATATTATATAATACTTTTCGGTGATTTTACAATTGAACTTCGTACTTCGATTCTCTGGTTTAAAAGAGATTTCCGTATTCTATGACATATATATTGTAGGTTCGGATTGGGATTTTAACTAGGATACGCGAAGTTAATTTGGGTCGACTCGAGATTCCGAAAGTTTAGAAAGTTGAGTCAAGATTCCGAAAGTTTCTGACATCATATTATATAATACTTTTCGGTGATTTTACAATTAAACTTCGTACTTCGATTCTCTGGTTTAAAAGAGATTTCCGTATTCTATGACGTATGGTGGTTCGTTGGGCTGTACGCGTTCTCGTAGGTTCAGATTCGAAATTCAACTCGGGGTTGGTCGGGATCCTGGGAGTTTGAAACCTCGTATGTTTTAATGACTCGTTGTTGCGCGCGCAGTTACAACCTCTGCTTTGAAACGTTCTTACTAGTCAAAAAGGGCGGAATCGCCTAAACCGACTCTGGGATATTAATTCTACGACTATAAACTATCAAAAAATGCAAAAAAAAACATTGATTTTTCAACCAATCACATTGGAATATCCCCTTAACCCCTTCGGACCCTGTACACATCGTAATGTAAATAATACGTTTCCTGCTGTATTTTATTACGCATATTATTTTTACGAATACGAATTTTAATTTTTTATATAAATATTTCTCAGGACTTCCGCAATGTTACAAATTTTTTATAAGGACCATATGTCCATTAACCAATTAACTGTTTATGACGAATATATTCGTCATGAAAAAATTGTAAAATTGTGTGTTCTGATGAATATATTCGTCATGCGTCTTCAGTAGTGACCATTGACGGTTAATTTTGCAATTTTAGTTAAAACTGAAATATGTTCCTAAACTGCACAAAGTTTGGAATATTTTTAGGCCATGTCGAAGAAAATGTATAAAGAATTATTATAGAAAATAAAACAGTAAATTAATTATTGTAAAAAATATTAAAATCATTTCATTAAAGTCATTTCATTGTAACCTATAATAACCTAACTTCATATCAAACATACTCTGTGTTTGACGAATATATTTGTCATCGCTTAATTTGTACGACTCGCGTAGGGGTCACATTTTCGTCGAAACAGTTAATTGGTTAAAATGTACATTTACAAATTATAAATAGACAAATAAATATTTCTGTAAAAATGATATCGTTGCCTTCATTCACACGAACTAAGTTAATTTTAGTATATTATAAAAAAAATAGTTTTTCTTAAACGAAAAAAAATTCGGGTCTGAAGGAGTTAACATGCTGACTGCCAAGCGTATTTTGCTATATTAGAACCGCGATGCGATGGAATACTGCAGAGTATGATTAAATCGTGCAAAATGAAGGTAACACAGAGTTGTTAGAAGCCAAATTATTGAAGCACCGTGCAATATCAATTGCTTTTACAACATTGCAAATAGGCTTCATTTAGGTAGGCTCGGATAGGCCCAATTTTAGTAAAATCTTTTGCATTTGGTTTGATTTTTCGGTTCCAACTGCTATTTACCGGTAGCCGATTAATCGGCTTTTCAGTGGTCAACGGTTATATTAGATAAAATAAATATCAGATGATATTATGACAATTCTAAATGAGAATAAAATTACACTGCTTTGAAACCAAAGGATTCTCAACAACACATTCAGTATTTTTCAGTTATAAAACTTTACAAATAGGCACATACACAGTTCCTGCGCGATATCCAAAACAGAGTCGGTCGTTACTGAGTGGCATCTTCATTCAGTAAAGGGTTAAAAGGAATTTTCCTATCGAACTCCGATTGAAATTCAAGAGCCCCCGTCACCCGCAGTTCCAAACCCTCGGTCCCCTAGTCAAATGAATCCCAATCCCACCGCAAACTGTGCAAAACAGCAAGAACGCCTACTTTCCAGCCACATTACCCGTAAGTACCCGTATCCCGGCATACGTCGTTAGCATCCGAACAAACGAAGCTCAGCAGCTTGACAGTCGCGTGCCCCTAATAATCGTCCATAAATTCGTATTTTGCCCGGGATTCTTTTGAACCGTCTGCAATTACCGCTTCTGAGCACCTGCCCCACTCGCGACCGATGTCCTTGTAGGTCCAAAGTGAGGAAAGCCTGCAAGCAGGAGAAGCACATAACTAACCTGCGCATTCCGCCGAAACCCACAGCGTTTGCGTAGCAATGAACGTGGCTGCGATCCAGTAACTTTCGACATCCCGACCGGCCGACGTTCAGTGCCTGACGAGACCCGCGTCCGAAAGCTTCGTCAACTCCGTCAACCTCGTCGAATTCCTCATTCATGACGAGCAACGGCTGATCCTGAACCCGCCAATTCGCTGTGCACGAAGATATGCGAGGATTCAAATGACAGATGTCAAAGCTTTGGGACGGGCGGAAATTGGTGTTGCGACGCTTTCGGTAATTCACGAAATTTACGATCGGTGAGTAATGAAGGGCAGTTCTTGGTTTGTTGGGGATTTGGCAAGTTTCTGGTGTTATTGGAAGATTTTTTGGTAAGGGGTTATTATTGTGATGCTTTGGTGAATGGATAAGTTTCAGTTTTGGAGATATGTGGGTTTGAAAGATCATGTGCGGTAGGTTTGGGCTGTTTTTCTTTTATGTGGTTTGTTTACCTTTGGGCTATGGTTTTGTATATAGCGTATTTTATGTTTTACTTAGCGGAGGTCGTTATTCAGGAAGTATTTCGGGTCACGAGGGTAAATTTGGTGCTTTTATTCAAATGATTCGTTTTATAATGTATGGCGACAGTGCAGAAATGTTGATGTGTCGAAAATATTTGTTTTCCATGTATTTACCCCAACGAATTGCCTTCTTTATATATTTTTACATACATGTGTGATTTGAAATATGTCTATTGAATACGCTTTAATTTGACGCGATTTGTTTTTTAAATGAATTCATGATATAATGTATGGCGGCAATGCAGAAATGTTGATGTGTTGAAAATATTTGCTTTTCTTCTACTTATCCCAATAAATTGCCTTCTTTATATATTTTTACGTATATATGTAATTTGGAATATGTTTATTAAATACACCGTTTTAATTTGACGCGATTTTTTTTTTAAACGAATTCGTTGAATAATGTATGGCGGCAGTGCATAAATGTTGATGTGTTGAAAATATTTGTTTTCCGTGTATTTATCCCAACAAATTGCCTTCTTTATATATTTTTACATACATATGTAGTTTGAAATATGTTTATTAAATACAACGTTTTAATTTGACGCGATTTTTTTTTTAAACGAATTTATCGTATAATGTCTTCTTTATGTATTTTTACATACATATGTAGTTTGAAATATGTTTATTAAATACAACGTTTTAATTTGACGAAATTTTTTTTTAAACAGATTCGTCGTACAATGCTTTCTTTATGTATTTTTACATACATGTGCCGTTTGAAATATGTTTATGAAATACAACGTTTTAATTTCACGCGATTTTTTTTTAAAACGAGTTCATCGTATAATGGATGATAGCAGTACATAAATGTTGATGTGTTGAAAATATTTGTTTTCCATGTATTTATTCCAACAAATTACCTTCTTTATACATTTTTGCATATGTAGTTTGAAAAATGTTTATTAAATACGTTTTAATTTGACGCATCTTCATATTCCACCTTGATTATTATACAATTTACCTTAATTTTCTCTTTTTCCCCAAACCTCGTTTTAACCGATATATTTTATCTACTTCGGTCCTTTTTTCGCAATTTCTTTATTTTACGCAGTGTTTAGCACCATAATAATAAATAATACCAACCAAAAAACGGCTTTCATAAATCTCTGTGATTTTTTAGTGTGTTTTTAAATGTTTGACGAATTCACGAATTTTCGCGGGCTGTGAACCGTGTTGCGCCTACATGACAGGCAACCACCACTGTTTCCTGTTTTACACAGAACCACGAGTCTGTCCCGTCGTGCATTTATTGAAACCCAAAACACTTAACATGTCAGATACGTACCAAAATTATAATAAATTTTCATGCAAATTAATTATTCTCAGATTATTTTTATATCATTGTACCATATAACTACAAAATAATTTCTTTTATATTTAAGTATTGAAATCCACTCCAACTCACTTGGAATCCAAATTAAGTAAATGATTGAGGCAAAATTCTCAGATAAAAGTAAAATAAAATAAGGCCTATTGATATATATATACTTTCTTTGCTCCTTGTCAAATTTCTTAAGAAATATGAACACATTGCACTTTTGCCTTGTCTTATAAACACTTTTTAAGTGTTTATTGAATTATTTGAAACAATACGCCTTTTTATGATTGAACTATCGACTTTATTATTACTTTATTATCGACCACAAGGCTTCCCTGTTCAAAAATATTCCGTTTTTCATACAATGGCAAAGATTTCTCCTAATACCGTCTCTTTGGTGCGTCCGTAATATAAAATATTATAATTATAATTTATATATAAATTAAAATTTGATATTATATATTATACCTAAAATAAAATATTACTATTGGCCACAAAATAAAGAAAAGAATACAAAATATTCCTGACAAGACAACCCACGTGGTCCCCTAACATATCGACTTAACAAATAAACACCGCATTTCACCCATAAAAATTCGTATTGTTTCAAATACTTTCAAAGGTACAGGCAACAGTAAAGAAATTTATTGCATTATTATATTCACGCTGCTCCGAATTAACGTTACAAAAAAAATACTCAAGGCACATTTCCACATTTCTACCAGCCGAATCCGTCAATCCGTCAAGTTTTTCTCGACGCCCAACTATTTTGCCGTTTCTACACTTTTTGCATCTGAATTTCAGGTTTGCCTCTCCTCTCAGCTGTTCCGCCGGATGCCGAGCAGGATTCGTTGCATACGAATGACACGAACTCGCGAAGAGCAATAGGTGTACTTAGGCTGATCTCGATTATCGTCTCGGAGCATCGCTGATGTAATATACGATGCTCCGGCATGGCAGTGAAATGCTTCGATGGACCGTTCTTCTTCAGATTGAATGAGAACGGTACAGGCCCGCATCTTCTCGTGCAGGTACATGCAAGCGAACAATTTTATAGAGAACTCACTGTATACTGGGAGCTTTTGCGCTTTTGTCTTTTAACACTAAACGTACCGGTACTTTAGACCTTCCTATTTTTGTCATGAGAGGTCATTTGACCAGTTATGAAATAAACGTTGATTTTCGGAAAGAAATTCCTAATTTGTTAAAGCGAGATATTGAATAATCAGATGATATGAGAATTTACAGAAAGTCAAGTGAGCGGGAGAAATAACAATGAATGTACGATTTTAAAATAAATTTTGGAAAGGGTCATTTGACATCGCTTGGTACGTTTAGTGTTAAAATTGCCGCATGAAAATCCGCAATGCCTAAAGGTATAAAAATACATTCACGAAAATATAAAATTCTCGTCTAAAAATTGACAGTATTTAAATTTATCGGATTTAATCTTACTGCTTGAAAATTAGCAATATTTAAGTGAAGATCATTTAAAATTAACGCATGAAAATCGACAATGCCTAAATTTATGGAAATACCTTCACAAACATACAACATTTTCGTTTAACAATTGACAATATTTAAATTTATCGGATTTAGTCGCACTGCTTGAAAAATAGCAATATTTAATATTGAATAATTAGATGATACAAGAATTTACAGAAAGTCAAATGAGCGAAAGAAAAAACAATAAGTGTACGATTTTAAAGTAAATTTTGAAAAGGGTAATTTGACACCGCTTGATACGTTTAATGTTAATATGCATGAACCTTTTAAAGTGTTTGAAGTAATACAGCTTTTTGTAATTGAAACGTAGAACTTTGTCACCTCGACGTGTTATGGAGCCAGGGGATCTGCAAAAGTAATTTGCTTTTTTCGGTGGCAGCGGGTGTATAGTACTATTTGTAAATTGTAAACTGGATCGTCTATGGGTACTTGCGTTGTACTATTATTTGTAAATGTACTACGTTTTGCAAAATACTACTAATTGTAATGTACTATTATTTGCAAATATACTACTGTTTACGGTCTACAAGTATTTGCAATACACTACTATTTTCAATATACTACCATTTGCAAAAATATTGCTGTCTGTAGTGTGTTCGTATTTTTAATATACTACTGTTTGCAGTGTCCCATTATTTTCAATGTATCACTATTTGCAAACGTAGTACTTTTTGCAAATATACTACTATTTGTAGTGAACTACAACTTACAATACATTACTATTTGCAATATACTACTATGTGCAATATACTATTATTTGCAGTATACCACTGTTTTCAATATAACACTATTTGCAAATGTACTCCAACTTGCAATATAGTACTGTTTGCTAATATACTGTTATCTGCAACATACTATGTTCAATATACTACTACTTGTAGTATACCACAGTTTTTAATATACAATATACAAATAGTAAAACTACAGGCGGGCATGAGAGGCAGTCCTATAAAAAACCTTTGCCGCCAAAAAAAAAACTGAAGTGGGGACCTATGTGGATCCCAAGAACCTCGAAATCACAAAGAAAGCTTTACGTTTCATACACAAAGAAGCATTTATTTCAAAATTTCTCACATTGTCCCCACCGGTCCTTTCTTCACAGTGTCTTTTTCTGACTTTTTCTTCCTACACCCAGGCAAAGATTATTCCTGCACCTATGTTATCTTAACCATTTGATTGCTGCTCACACTAGATACTAAACACGCATAAATTATAGACTCCTGGATAGAGAATCCGTGTGTCCTTCCTATGTGTAGTGTTTCCAAAACAACTCGAGGTGCCAAATACAAACCAATTTAAGTCTCACTCATAAAAATCGCATTACTTCCATATAATTATATAACGCATATAATATATATTGCATATTATATTGCATATAACTCCACAACATTTACTTGTTTAACACTTACTATGAAATAACTTTCCCAACAAGTACTCAGAAAGAATTCTGAACCGAATTCTACCACGTTTCGTCTCAGTTTATCTTTCAACAATACCATCGACACGTTATAAACATTTTCATACAGAAAAGTTTTAACGTCAGTAACTTATTAGGGTTAATTTTACCCCTGGCCTTTAAGAACCGCTCTTCCCAAACTGTCCCAATTCGATTCCGCCCAGAGCGACAATGTGAGAGATTTTACCGTATTCCCTTCGCACACACACACAACGTAAGAATGCATGTCCAGCATTTCTTTTGCGCGCCCGCCAATTTCGCGGCATCCTTGAACCAGTTAGTTTTTAAGATATAGACGCGAGCACGTGCGTTTTAGACGATACGGCTTGGCGTTCTGCGTGTAGCGCGCTTACTCGGGACGATTAAGTAAGCGCGACATGCAACTCTATCGGAAAAGAAACTTCCGCCAGCGGCATTGTGAGAAATTGCGGAGTGACGACGCGACAAGCGAGTTGTAAGGACATCTGTACGACAGAGACGAACACGTGAGAACACGATCGCGAATTTAACCTCCTACGGTCTTATGTCGGGAATCACCCGACATCGCATTTCGTCGGGAAATTGATGCTAGCGGTTACGACATAGATCGGGGTTGACCCGACATCGCATTTTTATAAGGAAATTTTTGGGTTTTGGAAAGTAATGGTCTTATGTCGAGTATGTCCCGACATCGTTTTTCGGTATAGAAACTGTTGCGTATGGAAAAGTGATGTTAACTATTATGACTGTATATTCAAAATAACTCGTTATTGCATTTTGATGTGGAAATTTTTGAGTATCGAAAGCGATGCTACCTATTACGATCCTATGTCGAGTATCTCCCGACATCGCATTTCGTCATAGAAATTGTTGCGTATGGAAAAGTTGTGTTAATTATTATGATCGTATATTGAAAGAGACTCGTCATTGCATTTGGTATGAACATTTTTGTGTATCAAAAAAGTAATGCTGGTTATTATGATCCTATGTCGAGTATGTCCCGACATCGCATTTTCATGTTGACATTTTTGCATATAGAAAAGTAATGTTAACTATTATGATCCTACGTCGAGTATATCCCGACATCAAATTTTAACGTGGACATTTTTGCATATAGAAAAGTAATGTTAGATTATGATTTGCATATGCCCCGACATCAAATTTTGATGTGGACATTTTTGCATATAGAAAAGCAATGCTAGTTATTATGATCCTATGTCGAGTATGTCCCGACATCAAATTTTAATGTGGACATTTTTGCATATACAATAGTAATGCTAACTATCATGATCCTATGTCGAGTATGTCCCGACATCAATTTTCATATGTACATTTTTGTATATAGAAAAGTAATGTTACCTATTATGATCCTATGTCGAGTATACCCCGACATCAAATTTTAACGTGGACATCTTTACACATAGAAAAGTAATGCTAGTTATTATGATCCTATGTCGAGTATGTCTCGACATCACATTTTAATGTGGACATTTTTGCATATAGAAAAGTAATGCTAGCTATTATGATCCTATGTCGAGTATGTCCCGACATCAAATTTAGATGTGGACATTTTTGCATATAGAAAAGTAATGTTAGCCATTATGATCCTATGTCGAGTATGCCCCGACATCAAATTTCGATGTGGACATTTTTGCATATACAAAAGTAATGTTACCTATCATGATTCTATGTCGAGTATATCCCGACATCGCATTTTCATGTGGACATTTTTGCATATAGAAAAGTAATGTTAGCTATTATGATCCTACGTCGAGTATCTCCCGACATCAAATTTTAACGTGGACATTTTTGCATATAGAAAAGTAATGCTAGTTATTATGATCCTATGTCGAGTATGTCCCGACATCAAATTTTAATGTGGACATTTTTGCATATAGAAAAGTAATGCTAGCTATTATGATCCTATGTCGAGTATGTCCCGACATCAAATTTTAATGTGGACATTTTTGCATATAGAAAAGTAATGCTAGCTATTATGATCCTATGTCGAGTATCTCCCGACATCACATTTTAATGTGGACATTTTTGCATATCAGAATGTGATGTTATCTATTACGGTCCTATATCGAGTATATTTAAACGTCGCATTTCGATGTATCTCCCGACATCACATTTTTGCGACATTTTTGCATATCAGAATATAATACTAGTTATTATGTTCCATTTCGATGTCGAAATTTTGCGACTCAAAATATAATACTAGTTATTAGGGTCCTATGTCGAGTATGTCCCGACATTCCGTTTCGGCATCAAAATGTTTGCATATTGAAAAGCGGTGGTATTTACTACAATCCTATATCAATTGTGACCCGTCGTCGCAATTCAATGTAGGAATTTATGCCCATCAAAATGTGATGACAATTATTACAGTCCTATGTCGAGTATGTCCCGACATTACATTCCGAATTAGAATGTTTACATATTGAAAAGTGATCGTACCTACCACAATCCTATATCGAGTATGACTCATCGTCGCAATTGCGATGTAGGAACTTTTACCTATCAAAATGTGATGCCAATTATTACAGTCCTACGTCGAGTATGTCCCGACATTGCATTCTGGCATTAGAATGTTTACATATTAAAAAGTGATGGTACTTACTACAAGCCTATATCGAGTGTGACCCGTCATCGCAATTCAATATAGGAATTTATGCCCATCAAAATGTGATGCTAATTATTACAGTCCTATATCGAGTATATTCCGACGCCGTATTTCGTTATAAAAATATAAATACCAAAAACACCACTATCTCTCGTAGCATTCATTTTTATTTCTATATCTTTCTTTTATATTCTCGTTATAACGTTCTTTCTTCTATATTGTCGCTATAACGTTCTTTCTTCTATATTCTCATATATGCGTTTTGACCATGCACGCTTATTTAATTTAAAGCATACAAAAAATCGTCCACAGCAAATCTACCGCGGACCCCCCGAATTTTTTTCTTTACAAAACAGCTCTATGATGTGCACTACTTCAAAATGCACACGCGCCGAAAAAAAAAAAACTTAAAAATGTAATGCACCACTCCACCAAACCATGCGAAAATAAGTGAAATTTACAAAAAATTCCTTCCATCACGTTCCTCACGTATCCGGTGCAAAAGATTTGACTAAAAATGCAAAAAATTCGTAATGGAGCCTATTTGCTATCTTATAAAAGCAATTGATATTGAAACGGTGCATCAATACTTTGGCTTCTAACAATTCTGCATTATCTTTATTTTGCACACTTTAATTATATCCTGCAATATTTTATCGCATCGTGGTTCTAACAAAGCAAAATACGCGGTGACCAGCGCAAAAGTTTTTAGTAAAAATGCAAAAAATTCGCAATGAAACCTATTTGCAATCTTGTAAAAGCAATTGATATTACAACGGTGCTTCAAGACTTTGCCTTCCAACAACTTTGAGTTACCTTCATTTTGCATGATTTAATTATACCCTGCAATATTTCATCGTATCGCAGTTCTAACATAGCAAAATACGCAAAAGATTTTACTAGAAATGCAAAAAATTCGCAATGAAACCTATTCATAATCTTATAAAAGCAATTGATATTGGAACGGTGCTTCAATACTTTGGCTTCTAACAACTCTGCGTTACCTTTATTTTGCACGATTAAGTTATATTCTGCATCGCGGTTCTAACATAGCAAAATACACAGTCACCGGCATAGAAGATTTTACGAAGTTTGCAAAAAATTCGCAATGAACCTATTTGCAATCTTGTAAAAGCAATTGATATTGGCACGGTGCTTCAATACTTTGGCTTCTAACAACTCTGCGTTACCTTTATTTTGCACGATTTAATCATACTCTGCAGCATTTCATCGCATCGCGGTTCTAACATAGCAAAATACACAGTCACCGGCATAGAAGATTTTACGAAATTTGCAAAAAATTTGCAATGAACCTATCTGCAATCTTGTAAAAGCAATTGATATTGGCACGGTGCTTCAATACTTTGGCTTCTAACAACTCTGCATTACCTTTATTTTGCACGATTTAATTATACTCTGCAGTATTTCACCGCATTGCAGTTCTAACATAGCAAAATATGCGAAAGATTTTACTATAAATGAAAAAAATTCGCAATGAAACCTATTTACAATCTTATAAAAGCAATTGATATTGGAATGGTGCTTTAATACTTTGGCTTCTAACATTTGCACGAGTTACCTTTATTTTGCACGATTTAATCGTATTCTGCAGTATTTCATCGTATCGCGGTTCTAACATATCAAAACACACGGTGACCGGCGCAGAAGATTTGACTAAAACTGCAAAAAATTTGCAATGAAACCTATTTGCAATGATATTGCAACGGTGTTTTCTGCTTCTAACAATTCTGCGTTATCTTTATTTTTTCATCTGCAATATTTTATCGCATCGCAGTTCTAATTTAGCAAAATACGCAAAAGATTTTAGTAAAAATGCAAAAAATTCGCAATGAAACCTATTTGCAATCTTGTGAAAGCAATTGATATTGGAACGGTGCTTCAATACTTTGGCTTCTAACAACTCTACGTTACCTTTATTGTGCACGATTTAATTATATTCTGCAGTATTTCATCGCATCGCGGTTCTAACGTAGCAAAATACGCTTGACAGTCAACGTGTTAACGTTTTCTGTTCTAAACGTGCACCCGCCGTTATCACGCTGAATGTCAAACGGACATGGAAGTCGGTAGCTCATAACGGAAATGACTCCACCTCGTGACGCCGGTAATTTATTATGCGGATTCTTCGCGTAGTCGCCCGCTGTTTACTTGAGGCGCGGGGTAAAACGGGGGTGGCCCATTCGATAGGGGAAAAAGCCGTGGAAGCGTGCCAGTCAGACGCGAAGGCATGAGAGTCATCAAGGCATTGCATAAACGCTCCGTTTATTAGTTACGCCACCCCGCAACCGCCCGACCACTTTGCTAAATCGGCAACGGGAATATGCTAATTCGCCTGTAATTAAAAGGCCTTGACTCTTGACATCGGTCGCAGCCGGCACACGAATACCTAATGTTCTAATAACACGGCAGCGAGACAAGGGCACTCAAAAAATGACTTACGTTGTCCGCTGAGTAGTTGATCGATGAACGACGTCGACAGATACTGCGATGCAGTATCAGTCGCATGGAGATATTGTGCTACGTGGTGGTATTGGTTTGGGTGGGTGCTTTTGCGGAATCGGATGGTTTAAGTCATAAGTCCCATTGTGCCGGCCACCATCTTGAAATGCAAGGGTGAAGCGACAGGCAGTTCGGTAAAATTTCGGATATGCCTAACGCTGGTGTCAGGCAGTCGTTAACTGTTTGAGAACCAGAAAGACCAGAGAATCTTGTAGAGGAGTAAATTATCAAATAATTACAAAATTAAATATGTGAATATGTACAAATAATTGCAAATAGTTGCAATATAAAGTTGCAAATAATGGTAAAATTAAATTTGTGAATAATTGCAAATAATTGCAAAATTAATTATGTGAATAATTGCAAATAATGGCAAAATTAAAATTGCAAATAATTGCAAAATTACATTTTTTGAACAATCACAAATAATTGCAGAATTAGATTTTTTGAACAATTACAAATAATTGAAAAATTAAATTGGCTAATTATGTCACATGTACAAATAATTGCAAATTTTAAATTGTAAGTAATGGCAAAATTATAATTGAAAATAATTGCAAAATTAAATTTTTTGAATAATTACAAATAATTGCAAAATTAAATTTTTTGAATAATTGCATATAATTGCAAAATTAAATTCGCTACTTATGTCACATGTACAAATAATTTCATATAATTGCAAAATTAAAATTGCAAATAATGGCAAAATTAAAATTGAAAATAATTACAAAATTCAATTTTTTAGATCATTACAAATAATTGTAAAATTAAATTGGCTACTTATATCGCATGTACAAATAATTGCAAATAATTGCAAATTTTTAATTGTAAGTAATGGGAAAATTGAAATTGCAAATAACTGCGAAATTAAAATAACAAATAATGGCAAAATTAAAATTGGAAATAATTGCAAAATTAAATTTTTTGAATAATTGCAAATAATTGCAAAATTAAATTTGTGATTAATTGCATATAAATACACAATTAAATTCGCTACTTATGTCACATATATAAATAATTGCATATAAATGCAAATAATTGTAAATAATTGCAAAATTAAAATTGCAGATAATGGCATTATTAAAATTGCAAATAATTGTGAAATTAAATTTGTAAATGATTGCAAAAAAATGCAAAATTAAAAGTGCAAATAATGGTAAAATTAAAATTGTGAATCATGGTAAAATTAAAATTGAAAATAATTGTAAATAATTGCAAATAATTGCAAAATTAAATTTGGGCATAATGGCAAAATTAAAATTGCAAATAATTACAAATAATTGGAAATAATTGCAAAATTAAATTTCTAGATAATTGCAAAGAATTACAAAATCAAAATTGCAAATAATGGCAAAATTAAAATTGCAAGTAATTGCATATAAATGCATCATTAAATTTGCAAATAATTTCAAATAATTGAAAAATTAAATTTGCAAGTAATTACAAGTAATGATAATCAGAGACAAAATGTATGGTTCATATGGTTCGTATAAAAAACAGTGAGTATGAAGAGGACAATTCTCAGTAAAATTGAGCGCCTGTTGCCAGTAGCCGATCATGATAAATGCAGTGAGACTTTTCGACACGAAATTTGTACAACGCGATGGGACTCAAACGATTAAAATGTTGAGCACAAAGCTGGTTTTGACTTTCCCTCTCGGTGACTTTCGGGTAACTTTGATGGGAACAAATTAGTGTCACGATTTTCAGATGCAGCTAAGGTAATTTTGATGGGAACTAATTAGTGTTATGTCTTTTAAATGCGACCGCGAAAATTTTAGTGAAAAGTAATTAGTATCATGGCTTTTAAATGCGATTGGGTTAATTTGTGTGGGAACGAATTGGTATTATGGCTTTCAAACGCGACTGGGATCATTTTTGTCGAAACTAATTAGTACCGTGGCTTTCATATATAACTGAAATCATTTTAGTGTCAATTAATTGAGCCGTTTATTTTGAAAGTGGCCTAACTCAATTTATCTTTAAATCGAGATAAATAATATTTACTGATAAATAACATGCATTTGTACATGTAATCATGGTAACCGGAAAATATTGAAAAACGGAGTTAGACCACTTTAAAATAAACGGCGCAATTAGTATCGTGGATTTCTAATGCGGCTGGTGTGATTTTGGTGTGAACTAATTAGTACCATGGCATTCTAATGCGTTTAGTGTGATTTTGATGCGAACTAATTAGTACCTTGACATTTTGACACCATGCGTCTGGTGTGATTTTGATGCGAACTAATTAGTATTAGGTGTACAACTTTGCTTCCGCCGTTTTTTTCCGAAATTCGAGGCTTTATTGTAAAAAACTGGTTATACGTTTATGATTCAAAGTATTGTCCATCGCTGGCCACTACTTTCTCCCATCTTTCGGGCAGCGTACGAATCCCGCGTTGAAAAAACTGGTCATCTTTTGAAGCGATCCACGAATCGATCCAATTTTTTACTTCTTCATAAGACCGGAAGTGCTGGTCAGCCAGGCCGTGTGCCATTGATCGAAACAAGTGATATCCGAGGGAGCAACGTCTGGAGAATACGGCGGGTGGGGTAGGACTTCCCATTTCAACGTTTCCAAGTATGTCTTGACCACTTTCGCAACATGGGGTCGAGCATTGTCGTGCTGTAAAATCACTTTATCATGTCTCTCGTTGTATTGCGGCCGTTTGTCTTTTAATGCTCGGCTCAAACGCATTAATTGCGTTCGATAACGATCGCCTGTGATTGTTTCAGTCGGTTTTAACAACTCATAATGCACTACGCCGAGATGGTCCCACCAAATACACCTTGAAACCAAACAGACCTTGGAACCGTGAATATTCGGTTTGGCCGTCGACGTGGAAGCATGGCCGGGATATCCCCATGATTTTCTGCGCTTGGGATTATCGTAATGAACCCATTTTTCGTCCCCAGTCACAATGCGATGCAGAAATCCTTTCCGTCTTTGCCTTGCAAGCAGCTGTTCACAAGCAAACAAACGCCGTTCAACATCTCTCGGCTTCAACTCGTACGGCACCCAATTTTTGTTTCTGAATCATTCCCATGATTTTCAGGCGTTTTGAAATGGCTTGTTGCGTCACTCCCAATGATACTGCCAATTCTTGTTGCGTTTGACACGAGTCTTGATCAAGTAATGCCTCCAATTCTGCATCTTCGAAAACCTTCTCTCTTCCACCGCCTTGCCGGTCTTCGACGTCAAAATCACCGTTCTTGAAGCGTTGAAACCACTCTCGGCACGTTCTTTCACTAATAGCGGCCTCACCATAGGTATTTCAGAGCATTCGATGAGCCTCAGCCGCAGATTTCTTCATATTAAAGCAGAAAATTAAAACCTCCCGCAAATGACGAGAATTTGGCTCGTAAGCTGACATGTTTAATCGAGAATGACTTTATGATGCAGACACAAATCGACTAATATTTCGATGGCGTTATGTTTACAAATGCCTAAGCTTATTGTATGACATCTACGATCTATTTATTTCGACTACCACTTACCGCTACAGCCATCTATTGCAAAACGGCGGAAGCAAAGTTGTACACCTAATACCTTGACATTCTAATGCTCCTGGTGTGATTTTGATGCGAACTAATTAATGTCATGACTTTCAACAGGTTTGCACGGAACGTGGATGGAGAGAATGCACGGGTGAAAACAATGCGGTGAAGGATCGATGGAATTTATGGTGGAAGTCTGGCGGCTGTTTACCACCGTCACATTACAAGCCTCTACTGCCTTGGCAGGTTCCGTATCCCAATTCACAATATCAATCAGCGTCAACATTCGACGATCAATTTGGCAAATAATCGCAACTTATTCTTAAAAACAGTTTGTCAACCGTATACCGAAGGGAAATTCCATCTGCAGGAAGGACAACCTTATTCGGCACTTGAAATGTATGAAGAAAGTACACGGTGGAATCTACGATTTTAGGTAACATTATGAATGTTACAGTGAAATACCGTAATATGTAATTTTATTTATTGCATTCTTCTTCATTTCGTGTTCATGTTACCGTGAATGACCGAAATTGGAGAATACACGAAGAAGAATGCAGTAAATAAAATTACATTCTTTCTCGTGTATCTTAGTCCAGCAGGATACAACTTGCCACTGGAATACGCAAAACTGGCAGAAGACTGCAGTCGCTATGAGAAAGACGACAGAATCTGGATTTGTAAGCCAGTTGGCCAGAGCCAGGGCAGAGGAATCTTTCTTTTCCGGGTAAGCTCATTTTTTCAGCAAAGGATCCCCTTGGTGGCGATGATAATAATTCAACTTCCAGAAACTGAGCGATCTCATTTACGACAACGCCGCGGTGGTACAGAGATACATTGACAATCCGTTATTGATTGGCGGTTACAAATTCGATCTCCGTCTCTACGTGTGCGTACCATCATACCATCCCCTGACGATTTACCTGTACAAAGAGGGTTTGGCGCGGTTCGCCACGGAGAAATTCTCCCTGGACTGCCTGGACGACCCCTTCCGACACTTGACCAACTTCTCCTTGAACAAATTGGGACCAGGATACTCGGAGAAAAAAGAGCGTGTCGGATCTGGTATGATAAGCGTCGCAACCGTTCTTTGTACCTTGACTTCCGCCGGCCTTTCTACTTCGCTTGCAGGGTGTAAGTGGACCTTCAGACAGTTGCGAAGGTACTTAGAGCAATCCGGTTTCAGCGATTGGTTCCTTTGGCAACGCATCGCCTGTCTCGTTAGCTTAACGGTGTTAAGTCAGGCGTCGGGAATACCTAGTTCCTCGAACTGCTTCGAATTCTTCGGCTTTGATGTGCTGATCGACAGGAACCTGAAACCGTGGCTGCTGGAGGTAATGTGAAATGATACATTTTTACGGCGTTTAACACGTTGACTGGTAAGCATATTTTGCTATGATAGAACCGCGATGCGATGAAATAGTGTAGAGTAAAGTGAAGGTAACGCAGAGTTGTTAGAAGCCAAAGTATTGAAGGGCCGTTCCAATACAATTGCTTTTACAATATTGCAAAGAGGCTTCATTGCGAATTTTGTGCATTTCTGGTAAAATATTTTGCGCCGATCACGACGTATTTTGCTACGATAGAATCGCGATGCGATAAAATACTGTGGAATATGATTAAATCGTGCAAAATTAAGGTAACGTAGAGTTGTTAGAAGCCAAAGTATTGAAGGGCCGTTCCAATATCAATTACTTTTACAAGATTGCAAATAGGCATCATTGCAAATTTTTTACATCTTCTGCGCCGGTCACCGTGTATTCGCTACGTTAGAACCGCGATGCGATGAAATTACCAAGCGTCAAATTTTTTGCAAAATTTTTAAAATCGTTAATCTCATTTGATATTGGTCTTATATCATCGATTATTCAATTTTACTTTAATGTTAGAACCTGAAAATAAAAGTCGATGCGATGAAATAAAATTGTGGCAAATTTTCAAATAATTACAAAATTAAATTTCTGAATGATTGCAAATAATTATAAATAATCGCAAAATTAAAATTGCAAATAATTGCAAAATAAACTTTGTGAATTAATGCAAACAATTGTAATTTGAAGGAATAATTGCAATTTCAATTGCTTTTACAAGAAAATTGCAAATAGAATTGCAAAATTTTGTGGATTTAGATTTGCATTTTTAATGGCGAAATCTGCGAACAATTGCCGGAATAACCGCAAAATTAAATGTGTTTTACTATGTTAGAACCGCAAAATGATGCGATCAAAAATAAAACTGTGGAATATGATTAATTTGTACAAAATTAATGTAACGCAGAGTTGTTAGAAGCCAAATTATTGAAGGACCATTTCAGTTTCAATTGCTTTTACAAGATTGCAAATAGACTTCTTTGTGAATTTTTTGCATTTTTAGTCAAATCTGCGCCGGTCACCGCGTGTTTTATTATGTTAGAACCGCGATGCGATGAAATACTATGGAATATGATTAAATTGTGCAAAATTAACCCTTTCGCTACGTACACCAAGTCTTTAGTTGTTCAAAATAGTAGCATTCTTTAAAAGAATGTTTTTGTGCCTCAAAGAAAAGTAAGCGTGTAATTAGAATCCTACTAGTTTCTTTAGACTATTTTTGCAGTTAAAGAACATTATTGAAAATTAATTTTAAGAAAAGAGATTAAATAATAAGATTTTAAAAGTTTACTATTAGGTGTACAACTTTGCTTCCGCCGTTTTTTTAAAATATTGTGGGAGATATAGTCCTCGGCGTAAGACGATGTTGAAAAAAGGTGTTCCGCGGTACCAGATGCAGCTCATACAGAATTTATCGGAAATAGAATTTTCTTAAACTACATAAAATTATCTAGTCTTTATCGTGGCCGATTTTGAAAATATTGATTTTTATGAAAATAGCGGACGTTTAAGTAAAAAAAGCGATATTTTAGGGTAGAAACTGGTCTTTTTTGGGCTATAAAAAAAAGTAAGGGCTCTAAAAAAAATCCACCACGACAAAGACTGTCCTTTTTCGTTTAGAAGAAGTCCTCCAAATTTGAAGTAAATCGGTGTAACCGTTTCCGAGATATTTCTGGTACGCGTTTTGAAAACACGGTTTCGATAAAAACGCGTTTAAAGTTCGACATTCGGTTAAAACGTAGATAAATTCTTTTTTTTAAACTTACACAGTCATCCACTCCAGAGCCATATAGCGAACCTTCCCCAGACGTAGCGACATCAAAAGCTCCGATCCTAACTTTTCAGCGTAATATTTTTGCACATTTTGTCGCTTCCTGTGCTCGAAGCTCGGCAAAGTAGACCGAGTATTGATGGACATATGGTCCCGTAGAAATTTCCATTGCATGCATTATTGTCAGTAATCTGATCCACTAGCCCACAAAATTTTCTTACTCCATTTAAACCTATACCCAATAAATGCATAGCAAATATGAAGCGTCTATTAATTTCATACGCTGGTCCAATAAATGGACATGATGGAATTGAAATTGCGTTGCAAGATGGACACACAATCAAAATTTGAAAGCCAAGTCCTCGAGTGCTTTCTGTTTTATTAACTCTACATTAGAATTATTTTTATTTATTCTATTTTTTGCACTTCACATGCTCATAAATTGCTGAGACACAGTGATAAAATTCAAAATGCGATATCCGATGCTTCGTTCTTCAGGAACATATACGCGATTCGCTGTTTTTAATTTTCTCGACAATGCGCTGATACTCGCTGTCTCTTTTCCTGCTTCGTGTTTGTTGAGAGGACGCAATCTCGCTCTTTTCGTATCTTTTACAAAATTGCCTGACCGATGAGCTTCTCTGGAACCCTTTTTCCTCTTCATTTTTACCAAAATATTACTTTGTGCAACAATTTTCTTACGTTGCTGCGCTTATAACCAAATCGAAACGAACACTTGACTTAACGGAGAGCTACTAACGAAAGAAATGTGACTACTCCGGCGCACTGTTCATCTTTAGCTCGAATTACACATACCTAGCGTCCAAAGGCGTTCAAACGCGTTTGGGCCTGTCTCGCTTCATACTTTTTCATACTTTCTCTTACATTTCATACTTTTGGATATACAAAAAACAAAAAATGCATTTTTTCAAAATTTCTAGGTGTATGTGCCCCCTTAAATCATACAAAATTAACCCTTTCGCTACTACTAGTCCATCTTGGCACATTTATCATGGATCTCTTGTTCCGTATGTTGCTTTTTTTGTTAGAGAGCATAGCATTGTTGCATGTGCCTATTATTAATCAGCCGTAGCTTTCGTCAGAAATGTCCTCTTCCTAAAAAAATCATGATTGTGACATTTTTAAGAGTGAGCAAATATCAAATTGTTCAAAAGACCGCCGAATATAAGCAAAGAAAATGGTTAAGGTAACGTGAAAAAAATAACAAAGAGTTTTTATAAAAGGAGATAACAAAGTATTAACCGAAAATATAATTTGAATACACTTTTAGCAAATAGTACACTGATCGGTAATTATAGTTGGTTGAAAAAACACCGTCAAACAATCCCAAACATCACAACCGCGCTTTCTCTAAATGAGTACGAAACGACGCAAGCATTCTTTTATTTTATGTTGAGAAATACCAAGCGGCGCGATAGCGCTTTGTTTATTTCACATCGATGAATACTAATCGGGATTATGCGTACTGTAAATTTATAAATATTTGAAGTTTTGTTCGATGAAAATTATTGAGAAGAGTAGTATTATTGTAAGTATTATTGCATATTGTAAGTATTATTGCATCGTTATAGTATTATTCTGCCTATTGTAAAATGTACTGTTTACATTAAAAGGAGCTGTGTAATGTACTTGCTTCAGTAAACTTGAGCGCGCGACTTCAAATCGGTAACGCACCGTCAGTTGTCCATAATGTTCGAAATGTACTGGGTTTTCTCGACATAAAACAGAGTTTCCTCAACAGCGCGATCGCACTGCTTGGGACTCGAATGGTTAAAGCACCATTCCAACATCAATTGCTTTTACAACATTGCAAATAGGCTTCATGGCGAATTTTTTTGCATTTATGGTAACATTTCTTGCCACCGTGGCAGGCAACGTGTTAACACTTTGCGTACGGCACGCTGCTCGCCCAACATGCTTCCAGGGCCCGCATATTTTCGAGCGCTCCAAACAACTTGGTGCAACGCATACATACATCTTTTTAATTCGCATTTATAAAATATTCATCCTCTTTCTTCGTTTAATACCAGCACTCATTGCAACAATGTCGCTATCGTCACTAAGTTCACTTTCACTTAAAATGTTATTTGATACATCAGATAAATCATCAAACAATAATTCATCTTGGCTTTCATTTTCTTCATTTCCATGAGACATGTTTGACTTTTTTAGAATTAGGATTTATTTTGTGAACTAATTCAAAAACTGTTTCCTCACAAATTGAAATGCTATCGTTCAAATAATAAAAAGCACAATAACAAAATCTTTTATAAGATACGATACACTAGTGGACCGGACTCACTGATGTAATTGTGATCCTGGCCGATTGTTTTCTACTGTTTCGCCATTTCGACATTCATTTATTTCGCGAATCTTCTGTTATTATAAGCTCACGCAAGGCTTCGTTAGCTTGGTATCGTAATAATGACAATATTATCATGTTTAATTTCTCAACTCGTCAAGTCTCGTCACCCGGCCTCAACGTTCGGTTTGCTAAAGACGAGATTTCTCGTCACCCGTACGCAATGAGTTAAGAACCGAAGAAATGTACACGTTGCCATCAACAGGTCAACTTAAGTCCAGCACTGAGCAACGATTGCGACGTCGATTCCGAGGTGAAGAAACCTTTGCTCCACGACCTCTTCGACTTGCTGGGTCTACCGGTTTGCAACACAGGTCTCTCGCTCTTCACCGTTTGGTCGTACGAGGATGACATCACTACCGAGAACGTGTCTTCCAAATTCTGCACGGGCCGCTCGATGAAGAAACAGTTCCGTCGCTCCACCACTCCTGACGTTTGCCCGAGCACATGGTCGAGGTACAATCCTCTTTTGACGGAAAAGTGCATCCGTCGGGGGTTCAGAGGCAGCAGCGTTGAGGAGAGACACTCGCAGACTGCATGGGATAATGGGAGAGACTGGAAGATGCCGTGTGTGCGGGAAGGTGGATGGACCCGAATCTGCCCCTTGACTCGATGGAAACCTGGGGACACTGCCGATTATGTTCCAACGTCGCTTTCGCAAGCCAAGACCCCACTGCCACCGCCACGATTGGTGGAACGGCAGTTACGAAGCACTGTGCTCTACATACAAAAGTAGTTAATTTGCGAATGAAGAATTTAAGGGGTTATGCCTACTTGGGTTGGTGAAAAAAATCGACTTTTTTTATTGCATTTTCTTAATGTACATCATTTTAAGAATATTTCCTCAAAAGTAGATAAGAATCGGAGCACACGTTCGAAAATTATAACCGTTTATCTGGAGTGCTAGTATGTATGATTAGTAAAGAGCTTGAAACTTTAAAAATCTCGAGACTGTGTTTACACGTTGGCGGACATTAAAAGTTTCACGGATCGGACTGCTAAAACTTATTTGTCATTGACGGATCGAAGGATTTTTTTTTGAATAAAAAAAAAGTTACAACATAAAAACGAAATCAGTTCATCGAAAGACGGATTTTTTCGTAAAAGTGTTGTCATTCTTGTAAAAATTAAAATTTTTCCAAATTCTTCGTTCAGGCCCTGCCTGTTGTAATGACAAATAAGTATATAAAATTAGAGTCCGATCGGTGAAGTAGTTTTTGAGAAATCGTGGTCACCGGAAGTGATGAAAATAAACGAAAGCTCTAGGAGAAGAGCTATATTTCCTCCATTTTTTAATATTTTCTTATAAAAAAATGTATACAAGTACCACTAAATACGTACTTTTTGGTAGTATTTTGCGAATTTTAATTAGTGCTCACTAAAATAGCAAAAAAAATCTTGAAAATCATGTCATTTCGCCGATCCCAAGTAGGCATAACCCCTTAAGGCTTACAGAATCGAGTTGCGAATGGTTTCTGGATTGGAACTGGGTCTTCGGTTATTAGTGTACCAAAATTTTGACAAAATTGTACTTAACACGTTGGCGGACATTAGTTTAAGCAAGATGCAAAAATTGAAGGTCATTTTATTTTTGAATTGGTTGTGGTATCCAAAATTTGATTAGAAACGTTTTACAAGGGCAGGCAGATTATCATGTTTTAGTTCAGTTTAGTCGTTATCTTGACAGATATAATAATTACAAAAAGTTAAGGTTATATAAAATTAAATTCAAAATTATTGAGTTTTAGATTTGAATGCTATAGCATTCATGTCATTCTGCAACGTCATGAAAATGAATGCTATAGCATGCAAATCTTGTCGTTGTGCATCATCATGAAAATGAATACTATAGCATTCAAATCTTGTCATTCTGCATCACCATGAGAATGAATGCAATAGCATTCAAATCTTGTCGTTGTGCATCACCATGAGAATGAATGCAATAGCATTCAAATCTTGTCATTCTGCATCATCATGAAAATGAATGTTATAGCATTCATATCATTCTGCATCATCATGAAAATGAATGCTGTAGCATTCATGTCATTCTGCATCATGAAAATTAATTTTGTAGCATTCATATTATTCTGCATCGTCATGAAAATGAATGCTATAGCATTCATTTTTATGATGATAGAAAGTGACATGAATGCTACAGCATTCGTGTCATTCTGCTTCATCATGAAAATGAATGCTATAGCATTCATGTCATTCTGCATCATCATGAAAATGAATGCTGTAGCATTCATGTCATTTTGCACCATGATGAAAATGAATTCTGTAGCATTCGTCATTCTGCATCATCATGAAAATAAATGCTATAGCATTCATATCATTCTGCTTCATCATGAAAATGAATGCTATAGCATTCATGTCATTCTGCATAATCATGAAAACGAATGCTGTAGCATTCATGTCATTCTGCACCATCATGAAAATGAATGTTATAGCATTCATGTCAGTCTGCATCATCATGAAAATGAATGCTGTAGCATTCATGTAATTTTACATCATCATGAAAATGAATGCTGTAACATTCATGTCATTCTGCATCATCGTGAAAATAAATGCTATAGCATTCATGTCATTCTGCATCATCATGAAAATGAATGCTATAGCATTCATGTCATTCTGCATCATGAAAATGAATGCTGTAACATTTATGTCATTCTGCATCATCATAAAATTAATGCTGTCGCATTGATATCATTCTGCACCATCATGAAAACGAATGCTGTAGCATTCATGTCACATTCTGCATCGTGAAAATGAATGCTGTAGCATTTGTCATTCTGAATCATCATGAAAATGAATGATGTAGCATTCCTATTATTATGCATAATCATGAAAATGAATGCTGTAGCTTCATATCATTCTGCACCATCATGAAAATGAATGCTGTAGCATTCATGTCATTCTGCATCATGAAAATAAATGCTATAGCACTCATGTCATTCTGCATCATCATGAAAATAACTGCTATAGCATTCATGTCATTCTACACCATCATGAAAATGAATGCTGTAGCATTGATGTAATTTTGCACCATCATGGAAATGAATGTACAGCATTCATATCATTCTGCATCATCATGAAAATGAATGCTATAGCATTCATGTCACTCTGCATCATGAAAATAAATGTTATAGTATTCATGTCATTCTGCATCATGAAAATAAATGCTATAGCGTTCATGTCATTCTGCATCATCATGAAAATGAATGCTGTAGCATTGACGTCATTCGGCATCATCATGAAAATGAATGCTATAGCATTCATGTAATTCTGCATCACCATGAGAAATGAATGCTATAGCATTCATGTCATTCTGCATCATCATGAAAATGAATGCTGTAGCATTCATGTCATCTGCAGCATCATGAAAATTAATGCTGTAGGATTCATGTCATTCTGTATCATGAAAATGAATGCTGTAGAATTCATGTCATTCTGTATCATCATGAAAATTAATGCTATAGCATTCATATCATTCTACATCATGAAAATAAATGTTATAGCATTCATGTCATTCTGCATCAAGAAAATGAATGCTCTAGCGTTCATATCATTCTGCATCATCGTGAAAATGAATGCTGTAGCATTCATGTCATTCTGCATCATGAAAATGAATGCTGTAGCATTCGTCATTCTGCATCACTATGAAAATGAATGCTGTAGCATTCATGTCATTCTGCATCATCATGAAAATGAATGCTGTAGCATTCATATCATTCTGCATCATCATGAAAATGAATGCTATAACATTCATGTCACTCTGCATAATTATGAAAATGAATGCTATAACATTTATATCATTCTACATCATCATGGAAATGAATGCTATACCATTCATGCTATTCTGCATCATCATAAAAATGAACGCTGTGACATTCATATCATTCTGCATCATCATGAAAATGAATGCTATAGCATTCGTCATTCTGCATAATCATCAAAATGAATGCTGTAACATTCATGTCATTCTGCATCATCATGAAAATAAATACTGTAGGATTCACGTCCGCAAACATGTTAAATTTGGATTAACGTCAGTATCAGTGGTATATTGTATTCCCCATGGACTGTAATGTTGGTCAGACATCGGTACACAACGAAAGAGACAGTTCGAATCTTCTCCTTATGATTGTTAGAAACCCGTTAACTTCTTAACACTAAACGTACCAAGCTGGGTCAAATGACCCCTTTCAAAAGTACTTTAAAATCGCACATCGCATTCATTGTTATTTCTTTCGCTCTAAATTCTTACATCGTCTGATTATTCAAATTCTCGCTTTAGTAAATTAAGAATTTCTTTCTGAAAATCAACGTTTACTTTATAAGGGGTCAAATGACCCCTTTCAAAAGTTACTTTAAAATCGCACATCGCATTCATTGTTATTTCTTTCGCTCTAAATTCTTATATCCTCAAATTATTCAAATTCTCGCTTTAGTAAATTAAGAATTTCTTTCCGAAAATCAACGTTTACTTCATAAGGGGTCAAATGATCATGGTAAGAATAGCTAGATAAAAAGTATCGGTACGTTTAGTGTTAATATACCTGCGTCCAACCCACGGTTATTTCTTTGCAGATACCTGAAAGCTGCCAAAGAAATCCAGCGAAAGAACGAAAAATTAACGGACGAAGAGTGTAACGCTCTCCTGCAAACAGCTCTCGAGCTAAACACGGAAATATGGCTGCCAGAAAAGTGAGATATCTACAAACGTGTATGTCTTGAATAAATGCATTATTTGTCAAGTAAAATATTGTGGATCCCAAGGCAGTCTCGGTTTATTCAATTTTCTTGAAAATGTACATTAATTCACACCCTTAGCCGCTAATCTCTTGTCGCGCTCCTCAGCAATGGAAAGCTTAACTCCCTTGTCACGAGGTAAGCTTATGTAAGGTTTCAACCCCTTTCCAATGATGAAGACGTTGTTCAACCTGCAGAAAGTTTTCTCAATTTGACATATTTCATGAAAAAAAAAGAGCACGAAATGTGCAATACTCATAATTCCCACAGAAAAATAAAAATAGTAATGCGTACCTAGTAGCGAATGTGTGTCCCTGAGAATCCTTGATGTGGCAAATGTCAAACGAACCTGGATGACGTTCGCGGCTAACAACTGTTCCAACACGTCCCAAATTTCTTCCACCAGTAATCATGCATAAGTTTCCTATACGTAAAATTTATGTTTGTTGTAATATCAACGTTTCCCCACAAATTCTGAACACAGTCACAAAACTCCTTACCTGAATCGAATCGGATAGAATCCAAAATCTTGCCACTGGCAATGTCTAGGTGGATGGTGTCATTGACCTTAATAACTGGGTCAGGGTAGCGAATCGTCCTGCCGTCGTGCGTCACCAGGAAAGGAATTCCCTTCGGTCCAGTCTGAACGCGCTTGACCTTGCACAGCTTGTACTTGGCCTCTTCAGCGGTGATTCTATGCGTAGTGAAGCGTCCCTTCACGTCGTAGATCAGACGGAAATATTCACGGGTCTTCTCGATAGTAACGATGTCTGCAAGAAAAACCTTACTAAGAGGATCGCATTTACAAAAACAATCTACTTGATTCTACGTATGCATGTATCCATTTTGGGTAATACAGAAAGAAACGCAGGTTCAGCCTGTGACCAAAATAATGGACTGTGTTCATATAGGCCAACTTTTGACTATAGCGATTCAGTTGTCGAAGTGCCACAGCTTCGATATGGCCAGGCTGTTGATAATCGGACTGACTTACCCATGAAACCAGCGGGGTAGTTTGGATCGGTGCGAACTTTGCCGTCGACTTTGATGAGACGCTGCATCACAATTTTGGTGACTTCGCAGTTGGTCAGAGCGTACTTCAGCCTGTTGCGCAGGAAGATGACCAAGGGAAGGGACTCACGGAGCTTGTGGGGTCCAGTGGATGGACGGGGGGCGTAGACACCCCCCAATTTGTCCAACATCCATGCTTTTGGCGCATTGAGACGCTTCAGATGCTTCTTCGGACCACGGGCCTAGAAAACAAACCTGTTCAATAAATTTCGTTCAACATCCTTGACACGTCAAGTGATAACAACGACGCGGAATCCACTGCTTATAGGTTATGTTCCAACACACGTTTTTATCAAAATACCGTATACTAACATTTGTTTATAACACAATTGGCGGTCTGTACGTTATAAAAGACTTCTACTATTCGATCGTGGGTCGAAAAATGTGTCACGTGTAAAAAAAATAGTGTGCAAATTGGTACCGAAAATGATCGTAAATGACATCTCGAACGATTCTTACTTTGGGGGTAAGTAATAGGAAAAAGTGTTACATAAATGGAAGGATGGCCACTGTGAACAAATCACTTTAATTTCTTCGTAACGGCGAAACGGAGCGTCCTCGGATTTTACGGATGTAAATGGATTTCGCATCGACAGCACGCGACAGACTTACCATGTTGGCGTTCTAAGCGGAAGAGAAAAGGGTTTGCGGCGTTCATTTACTTATGTTGATACCGCGGGCGGCGCCACTGGTTTTCAATATGGCGGATAATTTGAATGCAACGAATATTGTAAGCGGTTAACTGTTTATGACGAATATATTCGTTAGCAAAATATTGTAAAATTTTGTCTTCCGACGAATATATTCGTCATGCGTCTTCAGTAGTGATCATTGGCGGTTAATTTTGCAATTTTAGTTAAAACTAAAATATATTCCTAAACTGCAAGAAGTTTGGAATATTTTGAGGCCATGTCGAAAAAAAATGTATAAATAATTATTATTGAAAATAAAACAGATGTATAAATTGGCGGTTAATTTTGCAATTTTAGTTAGAGCTAAAATATATTCCTAAACTGCAAGAAGTTTGGAATATTTTGAGGCCATGTCGAAAAAAATGTATAAATAATTATTATTGAAAATAAAACAGATGTCGTATAAATTGGCGGTTAATTTTGCAATTTTAGTTAGAGCTAAAATATATTCCTAATCTGCAAGAAGTTTGGAATATTTTGATGCCATGTCAAAAAAAAAAATTATGAATAATTATTATAGAAAATAAAATAGATATAGTATAAATTGGCGGTTAATTTTGCAATTTTAGTTAAAGCTAAAATATATTGCTAAACTGCAAGAAGTTTGGAATATTTTGAGGCCATGTCGAAAAAAAATGTATAAATAATTATTATAGAAAATAAAACAGACATCGTATGAATTGGCGGTTAATTTTGCAATTTCAGTTAAAACTAAAATATATTCCTAAACTGCAAGAAGTTTGGAGCATTTTGAGACCATATAAAAAAAAATGAATAAATAATTATTATAGAAAATAAAACAGATATAGTGTGAATTGGCACTTAATTTTGCAATTTTAGTTAGAGCTAAAATATATTCCTAAACTGCAAGAAGTTTGGAATATTTTGAAGCCATGTCAAAAAAAAAATTATGAATAATTATTATAGAAAATAAAACAGATATAGTATAAATTGGCGGTTAATTTTGCAATTTTAGTTAAAGCTAAAATATATTGCTAAACTGCAAGAAGTTCGGAATATTTTGAGGCCATGTCGAAAAAAAATGTATAAATAATTATTATTGAAAATAAAACAGATATAAAAAAATTTTGCAATTTCAGTTAAATAAAATATATTATAAAAAAATGAATAAATAATTATTATAGAAAATAAAACAGATATAGTATAAATTGGCGGTTAATTTTGCAATTTTAGTTAGAGCTAAAATATATTCCTAAATTGCAAGAAGTTTGGAATATTTTTAGGCCATGTCGAAAAAAAATGTATAAATAATTATTATAGAAAATAAAACAGATATAGTATAAATTGGCGGTTAATTTTGCAATTTTAGTTAAAGCTAAAATATATTGCTAAACTGCAAGAAGTTTGGAATATTTTGATGCCATGTTGAAAAAAAAATTATAAATAATTATTATTGAAAATAAAACAGATATAGTATGAATTGGCGGTTAATTTTGCAATTTTAGTTAAAGCTAAAATATATTCCTAAACTGCAAGAAGTTTAGAATATTTTGAGGCCACATAAAAAAAAATGAATAAATAATTATTATAGAAAATAAAACAGATATAGTATAAATTGGCGGTTAATTTTGCAATTTTAGTTAAAGCTAAAATATATTGCTAAACTGCAAGAAGTTTGGAATATTTTGAGGCCATGTCGAAAAAAAATGTATAAATAATTATTATAGAAAATAAAACAGATATAGTATAAATTGGCGGTTAATTTTGCAATTTTAGTTAAAACTAAAATATATTGCTAAACTGCAAGAAGTTTGGAATATTTTGAGGCCATGTCGAAAAAAAGTGTATAAATAATTATTATAGAAAATAAAACAGATATAGTATAAATTGGCGGTTAATTTTGCAATTTTAGTTAGAGCTAAAATATATTCCTAAGCTGCAAGAAGTTTGGAATATTTTTAGGCCATGTCGAAAAGAAATGTATGAATAATTATTATAGAAAATAAAACAGATATAGTATAAATTGGCGGTTAATTTTGCAATTTTAGTTAAAACTAAAATATATTCCTAAACTGCAAGAAGTTTGGAATATTTTGAGGCCATGTCAAAAAAAAAAATTATGAATAATTATTATAGAAAATAAAACAGATGTAGTATAAATTGGCGGTTAATTTTGCAATTTTAGTTAGAGCTAAAATATATTCCTAAACTGCAAGAAGTTTGGAATATTTTGAGGCCATATCGAAAAAAAATGTATAAATAATTATTATAGAAAATAAAACAGATATAGTATAAATTGGCGGTTAATTTTGCAATTTTAGTTAGAGCTAAAATATATTCCTAAACTGCAAGAAGTTTGGAGCATTTTGAGGCCATATAAAAAAAAATGAATAAATAATTATTATAGAAAATAAAACAGATATAGTATAAATTCGCGGTTAATTTTGCAATTTCAGTTAAAACTAAAATATATTCCTAAACTGCAAGAAGTTTGGAGCATTTTGAGGCCATATAAAAAAAAATGTATAAATAATTATTATAGAAAATAAAACAGATATAGTATAAATTGGCGGTTAATTTTGCAATTTCAGTTAAAACTAAAATATATTCCTAAACTGCAAGAAGTTTGGAGCATTTTGAGGCCATATAAAAAAAAATGTATAAATAATTATTATAGAAAATAAAACAGATATAGTATAAATTGGCGGTTAATTTTGCAATTTTAGTTAGAGCTAAAATATATTCCTAAACTGCAAGAAGTTTGGAATATATTGATGCCATGTTGAAAAAAAAAATTATAAATAATTATTATAGAAAATAAAACAAATATAGTATGAATTGGTGGTTAATTTTGCAATTTTAGTTAGAGCTAAAATATATTCCTAAACTGCAAGGAGTTTGGAATATTTTGAGGCCATGTCGAAAAAAAAATGTATAAATAATTATTATAGAAAATAAAACAGACATCGTATGAATTGGCGGTTAATTTTGCAATTTCAGTTGAAACTAAAATATATTCCTAAGCTGCAAGAAGTTTAGAATATATTGATGCCATGTTGAAAAAAAAAATTATAAATAATTATTATAGAAAATAAAACAGATATAGTGTGAATTGGCACTTAATTTTGCAATTTTAGTTAGAGCTAAAATATATTCCTAAACTGCAAGAAGTTTGGAATATTTTGAGGCCATATAAAAAAAAATGTATAAATAATTATTATAGAAAATAAAACAGATATAGTATAAATTGGCGGTTAATTTTGCAATTTCAGTTAAAGCTAAAATATATTCCTAAACTGCAAGAAGTTTGGAATATTTTGAAGCCATGTCGAAAAAAAAATGTATAAATAATTATTATAGAAAGTAAAACAAATATAGTATAAATTGGCGGTTAATTTTGCAATTTTAGTTAAAGCTAAAATATATTGCTAAACTGCAAGAAGTTTGGAATATTTTGAGGCCATGTCGAAAAAAAATGTATAAATAATTATTATTGAAAATAAAACAGATATAGTATAAATTGGCGGTTAATTTTGCAATTTTAGTTAGAGCTAAAATATATTCCTAAACTGCAAGAAGTTTGGAATATTTTGAGGCCATGTCGAAAAAAAAAAATTAAAAATAATTATTATAGAAAATAAAACAAATATAGTATAAATTGGCGGCTAATTTTGCAATTTTAGTTAGAGCTAAAGTATATTCCTAAACTGCAAGAAGTTTAGAATATATTGACGCCATGTCGAAAAAAAATGTATAAATAATTATTATAGAAAATAAAATAGATATAGTATAAATTGGCGGTTAATTTTGCAATTTTAGTTAAAACTAAAATATATTGCTAAACTGCAAGAAGTTTGGAATATTTTTAGGCCATGTCGAAAAGAAATGTATGAATAATTATTATAGGAAATAAAACAGATATAGTATAAATTGACGGTTAATTTTGCAATTTTAGTTAAAACTAAAATATATTCCTAAGCTGCAAGAAGTTTGGAATATTTTGAACCCATGTCAAAAAAAAAAATTATGAATAATTATTATAGAAAATAAAACAGATATAGTATAAATTGGCGGTTAATTTTGCAATTTTAGTTAAAGCTAAAATATATTCCTAAACTGCAAGAAGTTTGGAATATTTTGAGGCCATGTCGAAAAGAAATGTATGAATAATTATTATAGGAAATAAAAAAGGTATAGTATGAATTATTTTTCATAATTTTTTTATTTTGAAGGTGGTCTAAATCCATTTTCTCTTGTTTCGAGAAAATGAAATGTTAGCATATCTGTTAATTAAAAAATTTAGGCAAATTATGTGAAGTCTGACAATGTTTCTACTGATTTATCAATATGTAATTTGGTTATACAAATTTGTTTTAGGCGAATTTTACTAAACTAACGTATATTTACGGGCTGCAAATCGACTTACACCACTTTCAAAAGAAACGGTTCATATATTATTTTTAATTGTGCAATCAGTGGTGCGGCTGGTAATAAAAAACGAGTTGACGATTCTTTTGTTTCCTTTTTACATGTATTCAACAGGCATAATGATTGCATACTCATCGGCAAGGAAGGGACTTAGAAAATATTATAAAAAAATGTTCCTTCATTTTTTAGATATCATTTGCCTAAATTTATATTATGTAAGGGCAATAAAGGAAAATTGCTGCTAGTAAATTTCTTATTTAATATAGACTATATACCCTCCACTTTTAAAGCCACACCTACACGAAGATGTGCACATTTTTGTAAAAATAAAATTAGAAAAGAATCGCGATTTTATTTAATAAAAATTAAAGTAAAAAATTGATTCTTGATCTTCCTACTTATGTTAATATAAATAAACGAATAAATATGTATGAAATAAATAACGAAATAAAAATATTAAAGCCATTTCATTGTAACCTAATTTCATATCAAAAGTACTCTGTGTTTGACGAATATATTCGTCATCGCTTAATTAACTAGTTAACACGTTCTTGTACAAATTGCCTTCCTTTCGTTTCATGAGATACGTTGCGTCGCTTTTAAATAATTAATTTTCTTTTTATGGGCATATTTCCTTTTTATTGCAAACGATGTAGTAAAATACTGACTCACATTAGTTACAGGGCCCTAACGAACATGTGAAACGATAAAATCATTCGCAAGTCACTTCCCGCAATATTGCATCAACGACGTTGTCTAATAAGCTGGACGCACCGATCCTAAAAAGATCTTTATTCAACCAGGACTCTCCCAGCTGCTCTTTCACTAAAACCATCCATGTTAAAACGTCCTCTGTTTTCTTGATGCCACCAGCCGGTTTTAAACCAACCTGTAATCACGTCACTTGTTACTCTGCAGAAAAAATAATTGGGTAAACAAATAATCATACCTTGCGATTGGTCCATCGATAATAGTCTTTTATGGCCCGACAAATCACGACGCCTGCAGGCAATGTTGCATTTACAGCTTCCATTCCTGTGGAAGTTTTGATGAAATCCGTGCCAGCGTACATTGCCAGCCTGGACGCAATGTAAATGTCTTTCAGGCCAAGTAGATCCCCTGTCGCCAATATTGTTTTCATGCAAGCTCCATCACAAGCGTTACGCATCTGTACAAGTTCATCGTACAGTTGCTTCCATTTGTGTTGTACAGCTAACGATCGATTAATAACCACATCTATTTCGTGCGCACCACTGGAAACAGCAATCCTAATTTCATTCAGTCGAGTTTCCAGTGGGTACTGTCCCGAAGGGAACCCTGCAGCTACTGCTCGGATAAGTGAAGCAATTAAAAGCAAGGCGATACTACGTATAATGTAATGCTGACTGATCGAGCAATGTTTTTTTACCACTGGCTACCCGTACGGTGCCATACATTGAAAGACGCTTCAATTCTTGCACAGCGTCTTGTACGAACGTTGGATAGACACAGACCGCAGCTGTGTGTAAGGGTAAGTCAGACTCAAAGGGAAGTTTAATCGCTTCAGCTGCCTATGGAAAAACAGTTCAATAAGCTTTACGACATTTATGTTTTAACACGTTGACTGCCAAGCGTATTTCGCTGTATTAGAACAGTGATGCTATGAAATACTACAGCGTTTGATTGAATTATGCAAAATGTAAATAATGTGCAGGTATTGGAAACCAAAGGACCGCATCGCTATTCTAACAACTGCGTTTATAAAATAATAATTCCTACCCACTGCGAATATTTTGGATTTCATTAACACGTTGACTGCCTAGCGTATTTTATTATATTAGAATAGCGATGCTATAAAATACTACAGCGTTTAACTGAATTATGCAAAATTGAAATAATGCGCAGGATTGCATTGCTATTCTAACAACTGCATATATAAAATAATCATTGCTATCCATTGCAAATATTTTGGATCTCATTAACACGTTGACTGCCAAACGTATTGACTATATTAGAACAGCGATGCTACGAAATACTACAGCGTTTCACTGAATTATGCAAAATTGAAATAATGCGCAGGATCGCATTGCTATTCTAACAACTGCATTTATAAAATAATCATTGCTACCCACTGCAAATATTTTGGATTTCATTAACACGTTGACTGTCAAGCATATTTTATTATATTAGAACTGCAATGCTATGAAATACTACAGCGTGAGACTAAATTATGCAAAATTGAAATAATATGCAGGATTGCATCGCTATTCTAACGACAACTGCATTTAAAAAATAATAATTGCTACCACTGTGAATATTTTGGATTTCATTAACATGTTGCCTGCCAAGCGTATTTTATTATATTAGAACAGCAATGCTATGAAATACTACAGCGTTTGACTGAATTATGCAAAATTGAAATAATGCGCAGGATCGCATCGCTATTCTAACAACAACTGCATTTATAAAATAATAATTCCTACCCACTGCGAATATTTTGGATTTCATTAACACGTTGACTGCCAAGCGTATTTTATTATATTAGAATAGCGATGCTATAAAATACTACAGCGTTTAACTGAATTATGCAAAATTGAAATAATGCGCAGGATTGCATTGCTATTCTAACAACTGCATTTATAAAATAATCATTGCTATCCATTGCAAATATTTTGGATCTCATTAACACGTTGACTGCCAAACGTATTTTATTATATTAGAATAGCGATGCTATGAAATACTACAGCATGTGACTGAATTATGCAAAATTGAAATAATGCGCAAGATCGCATTGCTATTCTAACAACTGCATTTATAAAATAATCATTGCTACCCATTGCAAATATTTTGGATTTCATTAACACGTTGACTGCCAAGCGTATTTTATTATATTAGAACAGCGATGCTATGAAATATTACAGCGTTTGACTGAATTATGCAAAATTGAAATAATGCGCAGGATCGCATTGCTATTCTAACAACTGCATTTATAAAATAATCATTGCTACCCACTGCAAATATTTTGGATTTCATTAACACGTTGACTGCCAAGCGTATTTTATTATATTAGAACAGCGATGCTACGAAATACTACAGCGTTTGACTGAATTATGCAAAATTGAAATAATGCGCAGGATCGCATTGCTATTCTAACAACTGCATTTATAAAATAATCATTGCTACCCACTGCAAATATTTTGGATTTCATTAACACGTTGACTGCCAAGCGTATTTTATTATATTAGAACAGCGATGCTACGAAATACTACAGCGTTTGACTGAATTATGCAAAATTGAAATAATGCGCAGGATCGCATTGCTATTCTAACAACTGCATTTATAAAATAATCATTGCTATCCATTGCAAATATTTTGGATCTCATTAACACGTTGACTGCCAAGGGTATTGACTATATTAGAACAGCGATGCTATGAAATACTACAGCGTGTGACCGAATTATGCAAAATTGAAATAATGCACAGGATCGCATCGCTATTCTAACAACAACTGTATTTATGAAATAATAATTGCTACCCACTGCGAATATTTTGGATTTCATTAACACATTGACTGCCAAGCGTATTTTACTATATTAGAACAGCGATGCTATGAAATACTGCAGCGCTTGACTGAATTATGCAAAATTGAAATAATGCGCAGGATCGCATTGCTATTCTAACAACTGCATTTATAAAATAATCATTGCTATCCATTGCAAATATTTTGGATCTCATTAACACGTTGACTGCCAAGGGTATTTTACTATATTAGAACAGCGATGCTATGAAATACTGCAGCGCTTGACTGAATTATGCAAAATTGAAATAATGCGCAGGATCGCATTGCTATTCTAACAACTGCATTTATAAAATAATCATTGCTACCGATTGCGAATATTTTGGATTTCATTAACACGTTGATTGTCAACTGTATTTTGTTATATTAGAACAGCGATGCTATGAAATACTACAGCGTTTGACTGAATTATGCAAAATTGAAATAATGCGCAGGATCGCATTGCTATTCTAACAACTGCATTTATAAAATAATCATTGCTACCCACTGCGAATATTTTGGATTTCATTAACACGTTGACTGCCAAGCGTATTTTATTATATTAGAACAGCGATGCTACGAAATACTACAGCGTTTGACTGAATTATACAAAATTGAAATAATGCGCAGGATCGCATTGCTATTCTAACAACTGCATTTATAAAATAATCATTGCTACCGATTGCGAATATTTTGGATTTCATTAACACGTTGATTGTCAACTGTATTTTATTATATTAGAACAGCGATGCTACGAAATACTACAGCGTTTGACTGAATTATGCAAAATTGAAATAATGCGCAGGATCGCATTGCTATTCTAACAACTGCATTTATAAAATAATAATTGCTACCCATTGCGAATATTTTGGATTTCATTAACACGTTGATTGTCAACTGTATTTTGTTATATTAGAACAGCGATGCTATTAAATACTATAGCGTTTGATTAAATTATGCAAAATTGAAATAATGTGCAGGATCGCATCGCTATTCTAACAACAACTGTATTTATAAAATAATTATTGCTACCCGCTGCGAATATTTTGGATTTCATTAACACGTTGACTGCCAAGCGTATTTTATTATATTAGAACAGCGATGCTACGAAATACTACAGCGTTTGACTGAATTATGCAAAATTGAAATAATGCGCAGGATCGCATCGCTATTCTAACAACTGCATTTATAAAATAATCATTGCGACCCACTGCAAATATTTTGGATTTCATTAACACGTTGACTGCCAAGCGTATTTTATTATATTAGAACAGCGATGCTATGAAATATTACAGCGTTTGACTGAATTATGCAAAATTGAAATGATGCGCAGGATCGCATTGCTATTCTAACAACTGCATTTATAAAATAATCATTGCTACCGATTGCGAATATTTTGGATTTCATTAACACATTGATTGTCAACTGTATTTTATTATATTAGAACAGCGATGCTATGAAATACTACAGCGTTTGACTGAATTATGCAAAATTGAAATAATGCGCAGGATCGCATTGCTATTCTAACAACTGCATTTATAAAATAATCATTGCTACCGATTGCGAATATTTTGGATTTCATTAACACGTTGATTGTCAACTGTATTTTGTTATATTAGAACAGCGATGCTATGAAATACTACAGCGTTTGACTGAATTATGCAAAATTGAAATAATGCGCAGGATCGCATTGCTATTCTAACAACAACTGCATTTATAAAATAATCATTGCTACCGATTGCGAATATTTTGGATTTCATTAACACGTTGATTGTCAACTGTATTTTATTATATTAGAACAGCGATGCTATGAAATACTACAGCGTTTGACTGAATTATGCAAAATTGAAATAATGCGCAGGATCGCATTGCTATTCTAACAACTGCATTTATAAAATAATCATTGCTACCGATTGCGAATATTTTGGATTTCATTAACACGTTGACTGCCAAGCGTATTTTATTATATTAGAATAGCGATGCTATGAAATACTACAGCATGTGACTGAATTATGCAAAATTAAAATAATGCGCAGGATCGCATTGCTATTCTAACAACTGCATTTATAAAATAATTATTGCTACCGATTGCGAATATTTTGGATTTCATTAACACGTTGATTGTCAACTGTATTTTGTTATATTAGAACAGCGATGCTATGAAATACTACAGCGTTTGACTGAATTATGCAAAATTGAAATAATGCGCAGGATCGCATCGCTATTCTAACAACAACTGTATTTATAAAATAATAATGGCTACCCACTGCGAATATTTTGGATTTCATTAACACGTTGACTGCCAAGCGTATTTTATTATATTAGAATAGCGATGCTATGAAATACGAGCGTTTGACTGAATTATGCAAAATTGAAATAATGCGCAGGATCGCATTGCTATTCTAACAACTGCATTTATAAAATAATCATTGCTACCCATTGCAAATATTTTGGATTTCATTAACATGTTGCCTGCCAAGAGTATTTTATTATATTATAGCGATGCTATGAAATACTACAGCGTTTAACTGAATTATGCAAAACTGAAATAATGCGCAGGATCGCGTCGCTATTCTAAAGACAACTGCATTTAAAAAATAATAATTGCTACCCACTGCAAATATTTTGGATTTCATTAACACGTTGACTGCCAAGCGTATTTTATTATATTAGAACAGCGATGCTACGAAATACTACAGCGTTTGACTGAATTATACAAAATTGAAATAATGCGCAGGATCGCATTGCTATTCTAACAACTGCATTTATAAAATAATCATTGCTACCCATTGCAAATATTTTGGATTTCATTAACACGTTGACTGCCAAGCGTATTTTATTATATTAGAATAGCGATGCTATGAAATATTGCAGCGTTTGACTGAATTATGCAAAATTGAAATGATTCGCAGGATCGCATCGCTATTCTAACAACTGTATTTATAAAATAATTATTGCTACCCGCTGCGAATATTTTGGATTTCATTAACACGTTGACTGCCAAGCGTATTTTATTATATTAGAACAGCGATGCTATGAAATACTACAGCGTTTGACTGAATTATGCAAAATTGAAATAATGCGCAGGATCGCATTGCTATTCTAACAACTGCATTTATAAAATAATCATTGCTACCGATTGCGAATATTTTGGATTTCATTAACACGTTGATTGTCAACTGTATTTTGTTATATTAGAACAGCGATGCTATGAAATACTACAGCGTTTGACTGAATTATGCAAAATTGAAATAATGCGCAGGATCGCATTGCTATTCTAACAACTGCATTTATAAAATAATCATTGCTACCCATTGCGAATATTTTGGATTTCATTAACACGTTGACTGCCAAGCGTATTTTATTATATTAGAACAGCGATGCTACGAAATACTACAGCGTTTGACTGAATTATGCAAAATTGAAATAATGCGCAGGATCGCATTGCTATTCTAACAACTGCATTTATAAAATAATCATTGCTACCCATTGCGAATATTTTGGATTTCATTAACACGTTGACTGCCAAGCGTATTTTACTATATTAGAACAGCGATGCTATGAAATACTGCAGCGCTTGACTGAATTATGCAAAATTGAAATAATGCGCAGGATCGCATTGCTATTCTAACAACTGCATTTATAAAATAATCATTGCTATCCATTGCAAATATTTTCGATCTCATTAACACGTTGACTGCCAAGGGTATTGACTATATTAGAACAGCGATGCTATGAAATACTACAGCGTTTGACTGAATTATGCAAAATTGAAATAGTGCGCAGGATCGCATCGCTATTCTAACAACAACTGCATTTATAAAATCATAATTGCTACCCACTGCGAATATTTTGGATTTCATTAACACGTTGAGTGCCAAGCGTATTTTACTATATTAGAATAGCGATGCTACGAAATACTACAGCGTTTGACTGAATTATGCAAAATTGAAATAGTGCGCAGGATCGCATCGCTATTCTAACAACAACTGCATTTATAAAATCATAATTGCTACCCACTGCGAATATTTTGGATTTCATTAACACGTTGAGTGCCAAGCGTATTTTATTATATTAGAACAGCGATGCTACGAAATACTACAGCGTTTGACTGAATTATGCAAAATTGAAATAATGCGCAGGATCGCATTGCTATTCTAACAACTGCATTTATAAAATAATCATTGCTACCCATTGCAAATATTTTGGATTTCATTAACACGTTGACTGCCAAGTGTATTTTATTATATTAGAACATCAACGCTATTAAATACTATAGCGTTTGATTAAATTATGCAAAATTGAAATAATGTGCAGGATCGCATCGCTATTCTAACAACAACTGCATTTATAAAATCATAATTGCTACCCACTGCGAATATTTTGGATTTCATTAACACGTTGAGTGCCAAGCGTATTTTATTATATTAGAATAGCAATGCTATGAAATCCTACAGCGTTTAACTGAATTATGCAAAATTGAAATAATGCGCAGGATCGCATTGCTATTCTAACAACTCCATTTATAAAATAATCATTGCTACCCACTGCAAATATTTTGGATTTCATTAACACGTTGACTGCCAAGCGTATTTTATTATATTAGAACAGCGATGCTACGAAATACTACAGCGTTTGACTGAATTATGCAAAATTGAAATGATTCACAGGATCGCATCGCTATTCTAACAACAACTGTATTTATAAAATAATCATTGCTACCCACTGCGAATATTTTGGATTTCATTAACACGTTGACTGCCAAGCATATTTTATTATATTAGAATAGCGATGCTATGAAATACTACAGCGTTTGACTGAATTATGCGAAATGTAAATAACTCGCAGGTATTGGAGACCAAAGAATCGCATCACTATTCTAACAACTGCATTTATAAAATAATCATTGCTACCCATTGCTCATATTTTGGATCTTCAATAAAACCTCTTGCGCCGATCACTGATGACCATCACGCCAGTCAAAGTCTTAACTATTTCATTACCTTCTGACATATAGCGCGTACTGTCGCAGGGGTGTCACTGCTAGACAACGTAGTTAGGTCAATCAACGTGATAGCTTTAAGCAGCCATGCAATTTCATTGTTCCCTTTTATTGTACCAGCCAGGAACCGTAGCTGACGGATTCTTTTAGCGACCGAAGGCCCGTTAATATAAATGTCCGGTATAACTGTAAATTCCAGAACATAAAGCTAGTGATAAACATAGTTAACAAAATTATCCTACCGACGGTATCATCAAACAACGAACCATCTGGACGAAAATTTGCCGCCACAACCTTTTGGGTGTCAGCCATATTGACTAGGTTAGTTGACTCGATCAAATTAAAACGATCGCACGAATCATCCGAGTAATCCGACGCCTCGAAACGGTCGCGTCGTCTCTTATCTAACTTTCGCGACATTCTGCGCTTATCAAGTCTCCAGTATCAATGTCCAAGGGAAGCTTCTCATCTAAATTTGCGCCTCTTAGGATCGGTAAGCTGCTTAAGACGATCTGTAATCGATTTACATTCAACTGAAAGTCGAACATTTGAATTCTATCAATACAATAAAATGCGAGCGCAATTTATCTAAGCAGTTTAAATTTAATCGACGTACATGCGGGTAAAGAAAAATCGTAGACTTGTTTACAACGAATTTAATTACATATATACACACGCGCACAGTACCTTCAGACGATCAACTTAAATAGAAATAAGTTACAAATGTACCTGTCCGTATCACTTAACATTTTTACGTTTCTTCTGTATGTAACGTAAATAATAAGTACCGAGTGAGATCACTTCGTAAGCGGCTAAAATTTACGCTCACCGATGACACAGTGAATTCATGTAATATTCTACTTTAAAGGCTACTCTAGTTGCTGCTAGTCGTGGATTATCGTTATCTGTGATATTCCCACTGTTTCCAGTACTGTGCCGTTTGCATTTCGGAGAGTCGAGAAATAGTGCGGTCGAAGGCGAATAATTCCTCTTCGCCGGTGAATATGTTGGATTTATGATCCTCCTGTTACAAGAAACGTGAAAGTCAATGCTTATTCTTATTATTAGGTGTACAACTTTGCTCCCGCCGTTTTTTGCATTGGACGAAAGGGAAAAACGGCGGGAGCAAAATTGTGTACCTATTACAGTAAAGCCTGTTTTTGTGCGGTCTTTTTTTATGCGATTTTGTTTTTGTGCGATTGGTTTGGTGCGATTTATTTTTATGCGGTATATGAATCTTAGCGGCGTTAGCACCAGTTTAACGTTTCCTATTATGTACATATACATGTTGTGGACGAAATATGAGCCGCTCAATGCAAACATCGATTAACTCGACTTTTTGAAAAATCTTAAATTTAAGTGTCAAAGCCCTTGGTATAGTCATAACTTTTTATATTTATAATAACTTTCCTGAATAATAAATATTAGCCCCGTTAAATGGCAAATTTTTCTGGCCACTGAATAATAAGTAATTTATTTCAGAAGCGATTTCGATTAACTCCATACTCTAATATAAATCGTTTCAGTAACGCCGTATCTGTTTTGGCCGTGCATCGACACTTATTTGTTTTTAAACAGCCGAAGATGCTCTCTCCCTCTCAATAATAATCGTAACAAAATCGCATCGGTAAACAGATAAAAAGAAGCACAATGCAAGCGGTAGTTAGTATAGCAGTGATCTCGCACGCTCAATGTTACTGTGTACTTCTTAGTCTTTTCAACATTACTCCCAGATTTTTTTTCAAGAAATAAATATTAGGTGTACAACTTTGCTCCCGCCGTTTTTTGCATTGGACGAAAGGGAAAAACGGCGGGAGCAAAGTTGTGTACCTATTATTATACCGTTATAATCAAGATGAATGAGACTAATAATGTGAGTGAGGAAAGCAGTGATGATTCTTCAATACGATTTATCGACAGAAATTCTGGGTTAAGAAGACGTTTATCGTTTTCCTCCGATTCATCGGATTGCAATAGTACAAACACATTGATTGGGAGAAAAAGAAGTCGTAATCCTGTTAAATGGATACGAAATTTACAAAAGCATAACAGGATAAAAGGTTTGGCATACAGGAATAGGGGAGGAAAATGAATACCTGCAAAAACATTTGTCGATATACAATGCAGATGCCGTCAAAATTGCAATCAAAAAATTATTTCGGATGAGAGAGAGGCTGCCATGAAAGAATTTTACAGTTTACATAGTCAACTTGACCAAAATATTTTCTTAAGAGGTTGTATCAAAGTTAACGAAATAAAAAGAAGGCGCCCTACGAATGAAATTAAAGAACGAAAATCACATTCGTTTACATATTACTTTCGAAAAGAGGGACTTGATATTACCGTTTGTAAGAAATATTTTAGAGACACTTATCAGGTGAGTGACGGGAGGATATACGATTGTTGTTCTAAAGAACAAGTTACATCTTTGGTTGATAAGCGCAAAGGTCGCGTTGCAAGCAATAAAATAGATGATACAAATGTTATAAAGCATATAAAGTCATTTCCAGCCTACAGTAGTCACTACACCAGAGCTCATAATCCAAGACGACAATATTTAAATCCTGACTTAAATATTAAGAAGATGTATGAACTATACATCACAGAATGTGAAAAGGAAAACGTAGCACCGGTGAAAGAAAAATATTACTGTAATGTGTTCTCTACAAAATTTAATTTACATTTTAAACAACCATCAAAGGATACGTGTCAAACTTGTGATACTTTTCAAATAAAAATTCAATCTTCAGACGATGAGGGAATTAAGATGGCAAAAATTGAAAAGGAAAATCACTTAGAAGAGGCTGAACGGGCTCGCAGTCAAATGGCTGCCGATCGAATGGCAACATCGGAAAAATTGTTCGTATTTTCTTTTGACTTGGAAAAAGCTTTAGCCTTTCCCAAGTTGACCACATCCGTAGCTTATTATAGCGAAATTTATATGTTTATAATTTTGGATGTCATGAATTCAATAAAAATATAAGCCACCTGTTTGTTTGGCCAGAAACTGAAGGATCTCGTGGGTCTCAAGAAATTTCATCTTGTCTAAAAAAGTACATAAAGACTTACGCTGCAAACTTCGAAAAAATAATAACATATTCGGATTCGTGTACCGGTCAAAACAGAAATATTAAAACCGTCTTAAGTTTATTGAAACTTGTTCAAAGCACGGAAATGAAAGCTGAATCAATTGACATGAAATTTTTGGTAAGTGGACACAGCTATTTGCGCAATGACTCAGATTTTGCCATTATTGAGTCATGTGCGAAAAAAAATCAAAACATTTTTTCACCGGATGATTGGTACCATATAATCAAAAGATGTAAAAAGAAAGCGCCGTTTCATCTAATCCAAATGACTCACCAAGATTTTTTGTCAACAAAACCTTTAGAACAGTCTATCATTAACAGAAAAGTAACCGTTCCAGTAAATTGGCTTAAAATACGCTGGATAAAGTTAGAAAGGTCCAAACCCTATCTCATACAATTCAAATGTGACTATAATGAAGATACAGAATTTCAAGCCATTAATATAAGAAAATCTTTAGTGGGTAGACCGCAAAGTTTGAAAAATATAGATCAGCCTTTATTATATCCTAAAGGTAGAACTGTGACAAAGGAAAAATGGAGAGACATGATGGACCTGCTAAAATTCATTCCTCCTGTTAAACACGATTACTATAAGAACTTGTCAACAAATCGAAATGACGAATCCTCGCATACAGCTGATGAAGAAGACATTATTTATAATATTGCTGAATCATCCCAAAGAATAATGCCGCTAACATAAAGCTGCTATAAATTAATTACGAAAATTATTTTATAACCGAACTTCCAACATTCATTTTTATGGAAAAGCTGTGATAAAAATGTATAATAACTAACTTTTTCTGTAATAAAAACTTAAAAATGAAAAGACTAAATTTAACTTTATTACTTTTTTCAGTTGCCAAATCGATTAACTCCATCAGTCACATAAAAACTGTAACATTACTGACGATTGTTTGTTGGCTATTCTTTCTTATTAATTTTATATACCGTTAGATGAAAGCTATATCTGCAATTATGCATTCCACATTATATATTTGAATTCATATTATCAGAGGAATTTTTAAAAACAATATACATTACATCATCGCGTTTCCAAACCCTATCTCATACAATTCAAATGTCACTATAATGAAGATACAGAATTTCAAGCCATTAATATAAAAAAATCTTTAGTGGGTAGACCGCAAAGTTTGAAAAATATAGATCAGCCTTTATTATATCCTAAAGGTAGAACTGTGACAAAGGAAAAATGGAGAGACATGATGGACCTGCTAAAATTCATTCCTCCTGTTAAACACGATTACTATAAGAACTTGTCAACAAATCGAAATGACGAATCCTCGCATACAGCTGATGAAGAAGACATTATTTATAATATTGCTGAATCATCCCAAAGAATAATGCCGCTAACATAAAGCTGCTATAAATTAATTACGAAAATTATTTTATAACCGAACTTCCAACATTCATTTTTATGGAAAAGCTGTGATAAAAATGTATAATAACTAACTTTTTCTGTAATAAAAACTTAAAAATGAAAATACTAAATTTAACTTTATTACTTTTTTCAGTTGCCAAATCGATTAACTCCATCAGTCACATAAAAACTGTAACATTACTGACGATTGTTTGTTGGCTATTCTTTCTTATTAATTTTATATACCGTTAGATGAAAGCTATATTTGCAATTATGCATTCCACATTATATATTTGAATTCATATTATCAGAGGAATTTTTAAAAACAATATACATTACATCATCGCGTTTCTCAACTTTTCGTTTTATGGAGTTAATCGATGTGTGCACTGAGCGGCTCATATATGAATGTGTAATTAATCGAAACGTTACCGAAAACACGAATTGAAAGCATTCTCTCATCTATTTCATAAATCAATGATGTTTTTTTTTAGTCCGACTTTTTTTATGCGGTCCTTATCCACCGCATAAAAAAATTTTTAGGTAGTATATCGCACAAAATTGTTTATTATATGTAAGAATTTATAAAATTTTCGCATACTTTTTTGTACGATCTCTTTTATGCGGTCCCTATCCACCGCACAAAAACAGGTTTTACTGTACCGACCTTAACGGCGAAGATGTAACTTACTGAACCGTGTGAGATTTTTAAATCGTCCATCAACATTCGCTTGTCGTCGGTATATTCGCTTTCGGCTTCTGCGACAAAGAGTTGTGTGTGGGGGACAGCAGCAGAAATAACGACTCTTACCTATAACATCGTGAGTTGACGTCAATATGCACGTTAACAGAAAAAAAAGCATGTTAGTTTACCTTATTATCGTACAACGTGTCGATTAACGTAATAAACCTCCGGGCCTGGGATTTTAAACGAAGATTTAACTGAGGCACGTCCTTTATTATGACTGTGTGAAAAATTTGACTCAATTCTAAATAGTCGCTGGCACCTAACGGCTGCAATTAATTAATAATTATTTGATTATGTCATGTGTTTGATTAATAATCATTCAATTATGTCATGCGTTTGATTAATAATCATTCAATTATGTCATGCGTTTGATTAATAATCATTCAATTATGTCATGCGTTTGATTAATAATCATTCAATTATGTCATGCGTTTGATTAATAATCATTCAACTATATCATACGTTTGATTAACAATCATTCAATTATGTCATGCGTTTGATTAATAATCATTCAATTATGTCATGCGTTTGATTAATAATCATTCAATGATGTCTTCCATTTGATTAATAATCATTCAATTATGTCATGCGTTTGATTAATATTCATTCAATTATGTCATGCGTTTGATTAATAATCATTCAATTATGTCATGCGTTTGATTAATAATCATTGAATTATGTCATGTGTTTGATTAATAATCATTCAATTATGTCATGCGTTTGATTAATATTCATTCAATTATGTCATGCGTTTGATTAATATTCATCCAATTATTTCATGCGTTTGATTAATAATCATTCAATTATGTTATGCGTTTGATTAACAATCTCTGAATTATGTCTTCTGTTTGATTAATAATCATTCAATTATGTCTTGCGTGTGATTAATAATCATTCAATTATTTCATTCGTTTGATTAATAATCACTCAATTATGTCATGCGTTTTATTAATAATCATTCAACTATAATATATCATACGTTTGATTAATAATCATTCAATTATGTCTTGCGTTTGATTAATATTCATTCAATAATGTCGTGCTTAATTAATATTCATTCAATAATGTCATGCGCTTGATTAATAATCATTCGATTATGTCATGGGTTTGATTAATAATCATTCAATTATGTCATGGGTTTGATTAATAATCATTCAACTATATCATACGTTTGATTAATAATCATTACATTATATCATACGTTTGATTAATAATCATTCAATTATGTCATGCGTTTGATTAATAATCATTCAACTATATCATACGTTTGATTAATAATCATTCAATTATATCATGCATTTGATTAATAATCATTCAACTATATCATACGTTTGATTAATAATCATTCAATTATATCATGCATTTGATTAATAACCATTCAACTATATCATACGTTTGATTAATAATCATTCAATTATATCATGTGTTTGATTAATAATCATTCGATTATGTCATGCGTTTGATTAATAATCATTCGATTATGTCTTGCGTTTGATTAATAATCATTCTATTATATCATGCGTTTTATTAATAATCATTCAATTATGTCTTCCATTTGATTAATAATCACTCAATTATATCATGCGTTTGATTAATAATCACTCAATTATATCATGCGTTTGATTAATAATCATTCAATTATGTCATGCGTTTGATTAATAATCATTCAATTATGTCATGCGTTTGATTAACAATCATTTAATTATGTCATGCGTTTGATTAATAATCATTCATTCATGCGTTTGATTAATAATCATTCAATTATGTCTTCCATTTGATTAATAATCATTCAATTATGTCATGCGTTTGATTAATATTCATTCAATTATGTCTTCCATTTGATTAATAATCATTCAATTATGTCATGCGTTTGATTAATAATCATTCAATTATGTCTTCCATTTGATTAATAATCATTCAATTATGTCATGCGTTCAATTAATAATCATTTTTGTCAAGTTATGCGTATACAGCTGAATAATAAGTCTCACCCTGTCACATAATTCTTCAAATGTAGAGTCTAATACTTGGCCGCACGTTCTTTGGAAATTAACATTACGGCCTCGGATCGAAAGTGTGCGTGATCTTACAACATCGTTTTCCATTGAGCACAAATACTTGAACACTTTCTCTACGTCCTGCAGCGCATCCTTACCTTTTCTGGAACGATACTTTAAAATCAATTTTCAATGCACAGGGGTCTACGCTGTTGTCGAACAGATTGTCAGCTTTATACGCACATAAAATATATTTTTTCACTTCCTGGCCCGCTTCTTAACCTATAGTCTACTCCGGAATCTAAAGAACTGACGATGCAGTGATCTTTCAAGACTTGTATGAACGGTATAAAGTTTCCTCTTTGCAATCCGTTCTTGTATAAATCATCCGGAGATCTGTTGCTCGTTGCTATTACAATCACGCCGTTGTTGAACAGTTCAGTGAACAACCGCTTCAATATCATAGCATCTGCAATATCCGTGACCTACAATATTCTTCGCAATAAATAAGAACATATTGTTATATCGAACGATTGAAAAAAAAAACCCAATTTTGCACCTGAAATTCATCAAAGCACAACAACCAAGCTTCTTGACTAATACTCGATGCGACCGGAGGAATCGGATCAAAAGGCTGCAGCTTCGTGCTGCTGTGATCCCTCACGATGGTTTTCTTGACTTCGTGAACTTTGCTATGCACATCTAGCATAAACGAGTGAAAGTGTACTCTCTTCTTATTCTCAATCTAAATCAGTGCGTAAAGGCGTGAAGTCAAATAAAGGCGTAAGAATACCCGATCAAATATCGTACTGCAAATGGAAAGCCATAATACCTGCGTGAAATTTGCGGCAGTGCAAAGCCAGTCATCCTTGTCGCAACTAACTCTACGTTCCAGAACAGTTCTGAAAAATACGAAATTGTACGACCAGTGCGTTTGGCTCCCCATGTGCAATACTTTTGACCCGTCGTCAACGCTACCTGACAACAATCGTAGAACAGGTCCATCAGCATGGTTTTACCGCCGCCCACCGCGCCGTAAAGATACATTCCTTTGGGTGGTTCCTTCTTCTTCCACCCGAGCAATTTTCCCAACACGTTTATCTGCTCGGGCTTATATCCGTTGACTTCCTTGAATATACCCTGCAGCGTCATTGCAACTTTCATCTGATGCTCGTCACTCATCAGCTCCCCATTTCTTATCCTCTGCCTCAGAGCTTCGAAGGGTCCATAGTTGTTCAAATTGACATCATGCCTTAGGCTGCAATATTGCGCGAAAATTATAGGTTGGGCACGTGAAAAAATAATTGACGTAACACGTGAAATGTTGGCCGTATTCGCGAGGAGGGCGGACATCGTCGTTGCGGCGGTCCTAAAAAAGAAAAATAAATGATTATTCGACGAAACGTCAGGCAGGCGTAAATCAGCGAAGCGATTCAAACCGAATGTGTCATTAATGCCGATGAGAGCGCGAAATCGAGAACAGTTACGCCCCGGAATATGTTCGGATTAATGTTCCGAATTATCGTGGCGAATTCCTTTTTATCGTTATGACAAAAATAGACTGAGTAACCTTAACATTACGTCGGCGGAACGTCGGATAGAAGAGGTATGTATATAGTTTCCCTTTCGAAATTCGGACACGCGCACGTGGAAAAACGGGGGGAGGTCGACAGGTAGCAATCTCACGTGATACGCATTGACATTGTTAAGATATCAAACGGACGGTAGTCGGGGAGTTTGACAGAAATCCACGGAGTAACGGGCTGATAAAAATTCAGACCGTGAGAAACGTTCGATCATTTTTAAACGCACATGCGAAATTCATATTTGTGGAACTTAAGTTAGCGCAGAGTGGCGTTACGATGATTTAAAGAATTATTATAGTTAGAATATTATGATAAGAATTATTATAATTGAAGTATTATAATAAGAACTATTATAATTAGAATTTTATGATAAGAATTATTATAACTAAAATATTATGATAAGAACGATTATAATTAGAATATTATGATAAGAACTATTATAACAAGAATATTATAATAAGAATTATTATGATTAGAATACTATAATAAGGATTATTATATTTAGAATATTATGATAAGAATTATTATATTTAGAATATTATGATAAGAATTAATATAAGTAGAATATTATGATAAGAATTATTATAACTAGAATATTATGATATGAATTATTATAACTAGAATATTGTAATAAGAATTATTATAATTGAAGTATTATAATAAGAACTATTATAATTAGAATTTTATGATAAGAATTATTATAACTAGAATATTATGATAAGAACTATTATAACAAAAGTATTATAACAAGAACTATTGTAATTAGAATATTATAATAAGAATTATTATGATTAGAATACTATAATAAAGATTATTATAAGTAGAATATTATGATAAGAATTATTACAACTAGAATATTATAATAAGAATTATTATAATTAGAGTATTATAATAAGAACTATTATAACTAGAATATTACGATAAGGATTATTATAACTAGAATATTATGATAAGAACGATTATAATTAGAATATTATGATAAGAACTATTATAATTAGAATATTATAATAAGAATTATTATGATTAGAATACTATAATAAGGATTATTATATTTAGAATATTATGATAAGAATGATTATATTTAGAATATTATGATAAGAATTATTATAACTAGAATATTGTAATAAGAATTATTATAATTGAAGTATTATAATAAGAACTATTATAATTAGAATTTTATGATAAGAATTATTATAACTAGAATATTATGATAAGAATTATTATAACTAGAATATTATGATAAGAACGATTATAATTAGAATATTATGATAAGAACTATTATAATTAGAATATTATAATTAGAATATTTTAATAAGAATTATTATGATTAGAATACTATAATAAGGATTATTATATTTAGAATATTATGATAAGAATTAATATAAGTAGAATATTATGATAAGAATTATTATAACTAGAATATTATAATAAGAATTATTATAATTAGAGTATTATAATAAGAACTATTATAACTAGAATATTATGATAAGGATTATTATAACTAGAATATTATGATAAGAATTATTATAACTAGAATATTATGATATGAATTATTATAACTAGAATATTGTAATAAGAATTATTATAATTGAAGTATTATAATAAGAACTATTATAATTAGAATTTTATGATAAGAATTATTATAACTAGAATATTATGATAAGAACGATTATAATTAGAATATTATCATAAGAACTATTATAATAAAAGTATTATAACAAGAACTATTATAATTAGAATATTATAATAAAAATTATTATGATTAGAATACTATAATAAGGATTATTATATTTAGAATATTATGATAAGAATTATTACAACTAGAATATTATAATAAGAATTATTATAATTAGAGTATTATAATAAGAACTATTATAACTAGAATATTATGATAAGGATTATTATAACTAGAATATTATGATAAGAACGATTATAATTAGAATATTATGATAAGAACTATTATAATTAGAATATTATAATAAGAATTATTATGATTAGAATACTATAATAAGGATTATTATATTTAGAATATTATGATAAGAATTGATATAAGTAGAATATTATGATAAGAATTATTATAACTAAAATATTATAATAAGAGTTATTATAATTAGAGTATTATAATAAGAACTATTATAACTAGAATATTATGATAAGGATTATTATAACTAGAATATTATGATAAGAATTATTACAACTAGAATATTATGATATGAATTATTATAATCAGAATATTATAACAAGAATTATTATGATTAGATTACTATAATAAGAACTATTATAATAATAATATTGTAATAAGAATTATTGTAATTAGAATAATATGTTAACAGCAAGTATTGCTTGAAAAACCTTAATTTTCTATTTCTTAGTTTTAACATAGTTGTGTAAACAAAATATCACGAAATTCACATGACTGAACATTATATATGGTAGATATATAATATGAGCCACTACGAATATTTATTGTACGATATCATGAAGTAGGGTGATGAAATAATTCTTCTTCCGGGAAAACTTCATTGCTGGAGGATAAATAAATTTTACACCTACACCTTAGCATCTTTTCGTGCATACGATCTTGGGCAGAATCTTATGGATGTATCCCCAGACAGCTCACAGATATCTAAAATACGTCTAAAAGATAACCTTTTTTCAGGAAAGATATCTTTGAATAATGACGTAAAGGCATCAGAAAGATGACGAAAAGTTGTCTTATGACCCGTTTTTCGTTGCCTAAAAGATGACGTTCAGACAAGTCTGAAAGACAACATCCAGGCATCATTAAAAGACGGCGTTTAGACACAGTCGAAGGACAACATTTAGGCATGCCCGAAAAAAAATAATTTTCGCTGATATATCTTATATTATATGAGCCGTTTATTTTGAAAGTGGTCTAAGTCCAATTGTGAATTTTTTTTTTGTTAACTGTTTTTATGACAGCTAATCTAAAATTATAAACGTTATTACAGTCAACCAAAAAGAAATTGTTGAAAAATGGACTTAGGTCAGTTTCAAAATAAACGGCTCATATAATATAAAGATATTATCAGCCAAAATTATTTCTTCCTGGGCATGCCTAAGTACTCTTTTATGTTTTATATTAAAATTATCGCAAGGATGTTTATTTGTGTTCCATTTTTATTTTTTATTATGGATATTGTTCGTTTACAATAATAAATATTATAAGTTTTATCTGTAAATAGATAGGATAAATACAAGACCACGCTTTTAGACGACGATTTTTTTTCCTTTGTCCCAAATGCCGGAAATCTTTTCGTTTTGGCATCTTGTCCGAACTTATTCGACCTTCGGCATAAATTAACACTACAAAATGTTATAATACTGAACATAGCATCAATCACATTCAAAAAGGAAGCTCGCATTATTTATTTACATGCATCTTAAAATATTTAGAAAAAGTAAAAATAAAAATGTAAACTAGAAAAATGGAAAAAGTAAGGTTAACTGGACTTTAGGTATACAGAATTGAATCTAAATAACCTCGTTTTTCTAATTTATTTATTTTTTTCATCCTACTATAAAATCAATGTAATTTATGCCAATCGAATACTATTCTTTTTACTTATAACTAAATGAATGTATAATAAACACTTAACGTTAAATTATTTTTGTTTCACCGAACCACACCGAACCACACCGAACTAATTTTCACAATAGTAATTCACAATGGTGGCGCCAACTAGTGTTTAGCACAAAAAACATCTTTAATATTTTGGCATCTTTTAGATGTCTATAAGATGTCATTAGATTATACCGAAAAGACATCTGTCAAAAGTCGTCATATGGACATCTTTTAGTAATATGTGCTGTCTGGGATCTAAAGCAAAGGATTATGTAAAGTGTCGTTCCAGTTCCGGCAGGAAAATATAAATCGTACGCGTTTATTACCAGATGTACAGAAAACGTAGCATAAGATGTCGCTACAGATAAGTATTTGTAACAAAAACCAATATCGTTATTTGTCTTCTGCTAAGATTGTGCAAATATCTGTCCTTTGGGAAGTAAGGACGAAATGCACCGCAGATATTTGTGCCCATAATTATGAAAGTGGTCTAAGTCAAAATTTAAAAAAAATGTGTTTATCAGTTATTTCATACCACATTATTTTTAACTAAATTTATTCAATGTAATTTTTACGAAATTGTCAAAAATGAACCATTAGATAGTGGTTGTAATTTCAACATTATATGGAATTCATTTAGTTTTAATTATGAAAGTGGTCTAAGTCAAAAATATAAATAAAATATGTGAACAACTTGAAAATGGCACGTGGCCTTCTTTGACGCGTTTCTGAACTACATAATAAAATAAATGACAATCAAATTTTAATAATAACGACAACTTCATTTTTAACGAAATCACTAGAAGAATCAATAACAAGAAGAGTAAAAAATACCGCGGGTGAATCTGTCTCTTGGCTACAAATTCAATGGATGAGATTCTTGAAAAATGAACCTTATAAAATGTTCTATAAAACATCCGTAGATGATTCTAAATTTCACGTTTTGGATCTTTCACCTAAAAAAGGAAGACGAAAAATATACGGAAATATTAAATTACTTCCATTATACACCACCATTAGACCAGTATCGGAAGAAAAACATAAAGATATTATGAGTTTACTACCGTACATCCCTCCAGTTTTTCAGGAACATTTTAAGAATCTTAAATACTCGAAATAATGATAAAAATGGATTACTGTTTAAAAATAATTAATAAATGTAATAAATGTTCACGAATTATTTCAATCAAATTATTGTTTCAAATAAAACTCAAAGTTCTTTATTGCTTTAAGTCATTTATAGGACATTCAGTTAATTTTGAAAATGGTCTAAGTCAATTCAATCTTTAAAAATAATATTATCGTATAAAATTCACACAAAATTTCATATTCATAGTAAATTTCCATTAATTAAGACTAATAAAATTATAAATTAAAATGTCGCATAATGTAAAAATATTTTTTAATTTATTCAAATGCAATTCATTAAATATCTCGAAACAAGAAATATATGACTTAGACCACTTTCATAATTATGGGCACATATATATCTTAACTTTTAGTCTTAAACCTTATGTTATAATAGGTACACAACTTTGCTCCCGCCGCTTTTTCCCTTTCGTCCAATGCAAAAAACGGCGGGAGCAAAGTTGTACACCTATTAACACAATGCATCAAATTATTGTTATGCAATATTATATATTTTGTTACAAAATATTTTGGAAATACAAAGTACTGTTGGTACTTTGTAATAAATGATCTATATAAAGTTATGATGAAAATATGACTTTTCGTGTGTGCAAATACATTTAGTAAGAGAGAACTAAATTTTTATTTTCTTTATGATCATTTATACCTTTGTTATTTATATAATTTTCAATGTATATAGGAAAATTAGTGTCGTTGTTTTATTCTCTATTTCGTCCTTAATACACTGCTTTTGAATTATGTAAATATTGCTTCTTGTTTGGTTTTTATGAATCTTTTTCCAAACCCTAATAAAATCATGAAATTTGGCCGATTATCTTCGCATAGCCACTAAAAGAGTTTAATTATCGCATTAATAAGTTTTGCAATTTCTTTAGCGTCGCTACTACACAATGCATTGAATTATTTTTATGCAATTATATATATTTTGTTGCAAAATATTTTGAAAATGCAAAGTATAACTTTGTACTAAATGGTCTATATAAAGTTATGATAAAAAGATGACTTTTCGTATGAGCAAATACCTTTTGTAAGAGAGAACTCAATTTTTATTTTCTTTATGATCATTTATACCTTTGTTATTTATATAATTTTTAATGAATATAGAAAAATTAGCTTATTCTCTATTTTGTCCTTAATGCACTACTTTTTGAATGATGTAAATATTGTTTTTATATGGTTTTTATGAATCTTATTCCAAACCCTAGTAAAATCATGGAATTCGGCCGGTTATCTTTGCATAGGCACCTCTTTTTCACCCGACACTAAAAGCGTTAATTATCGCATTAATAAGTTTTGCAATTTCCTTAGCGTCGCTACTGCACAATGCATCAAAATATTGTTACGCAATATTATACATTTTGTTACAAAATATTTTGGAAATGCAAAGTATATACTTTGTAATAAGTGGTCTATATAAAGTTATGATGAAAAGATGACTTTTCGTGTGTGCAAATACGTTTTGTAAGGAAGAACTCAATTTTTATTTTCTTTATGATCATTTATACCTTTGTTATTTATATAATTTTCAATGAATATTGGAAAATTAGTGTCATTGTTTTATTCTCTATTTCGTCCTTAATATACTGCTTTTAGAATCATTTAATATTGTTTTTGTTTGGTTTTTATGAACCTTTTTCCAAACCGTAGTAAAATCCCGAAATTCGGACGGTTATGTTCGCAAAGGTATTTTTTACCTATTTTTCGCCCGGCACTAAAAGAGTTAATTATCGCTTATTAATTATATAATATCGTACGCTAAGTATTGTACGCTAAGGAAATTACAAAACTTCTTGATTTACGATATTATATATTCATATAAATATTGTATTGTGTATTATATATTGTAATAAGGAAATACAAAATTATATATTTATATAAATTTATATATAAATATATAATATCGTAAATCAATAAGTTTTGTAATTTCCTTAGCGTACAATACTTGGATTCCTTTCCTTACTGCGCATTGCATCGAATTCTTGTAAAAGGACAGGAAAACCTTTGGGGTCGCATAACAGTGTACCAATCCCAAAACGATTTATTTGAAGTTTATACAAAATAATAGATGACGATCTCAATCAGTCTTATGTCGTATCGTTACGGGAACAACGCAAGGTTCAACGACTTTGACTGTACACGGTCTAATCGTACATATGAGAGTAATATTCCTGGTAGATTTGAATATAAGCCTCCTTCTCCACGGGCGTCATTTCTGCGATCAGTGTGTCATTCACGTCCGTTATAGCAACTGATTTACCACCCACGCTAACAGTTGGTATAAGGTCATCATCTTCAGAATCCATCGTTTCGACTTCCCCTGCAAAATTCGTAAAGCGGCATACAATAAGCCTGCCGAAACAATCGCTGCTGTGGAAGAAACTGGACCGTTTATTTTGAAAGTGGTGTAAGTGCATTTTAAAAAGAAAATAAGATATCGCGCAGTTTATGTTTAATTTAATGTTAACTTTTTATGTATAACTAGTTAGTGTTTCATTTCTTAAAAAGTGCCCATGTTTTGAAAAAGTTAAAATTGGTCGTATGGTGGTAATAATAATTAATTTATTTAACAATAAGTATTAAGGTTAATTTTTTAAATTAATAAAAATTTCATTATTGTTATATTATATATATTTATTCTTTTATTATTATATTTATTTTATTATTTTTAGTTTTGAAAGTGGTGTAATTGCATTTAAAAAAGAAAATAAGATATCGCGCACTTTATGTTTAATTTAATTGTTAACTTTTTATGTATAACTGTTAGTGTTTCATTTCTTAAAAAGTGCCCATGTTTTGAAAAAGTTAAAATTGGTCGTATGGTGGTAATAATAATTAATTTATTTAACAATAAGTATTAAGGTTAATTTTTTAAATTAATAAAAATTTCATTATTGTTACATTATATATATTTATTCTTTTATTATTATATTTATTTTATTATTTTTAGTTTTTGAAAGTGGTGTAAGTGCATTTTAAAAAGAAAATAAGATATCGCGCAGTTTATGTTTAATTTAATGTTAACTTTTTATGTATAACTACTTAGTGTTTCATTTCTTAAAAAGTGCCCATGTTTTGAAAAAGTTAAAATTGGTCGTATTTCCATCATCCAGATAGGTTTATTTCAATAAGATTAGCTAATTTTTTCTGCAATAAAAATCTCAATTGTTATATTATATATATTTATTCTTTTATTATTATATTTATTTGACCATTTTTAGCCTGGTGCTGTAAGTGCATTTTAAAAAAAGAAAATAAGATACTCGCGAAGAAATGTTTGATATTTGAACGTTGATATTTTTACATATATATATTTATGTTTGTATTTTCTTAATATATATATATGATTTTAATATAGTTATATAATTGGAATTTATGAATGGTTATTGATAAGTTTTTTATTTAACAATAATGTTTTGATATTTGATAATTGATTTTTTAATATTTTATACATATATATTTTGATAAGATATATATATATTATATATATTTATATACTTTTATTATATATTTATTGAATATTATTTTTAGGTTTTTTGAAAGTCGATACTGCCATTTTAAAAAGAAATAAGATTTTGATTTATGATTTAATTTAATCTTGATATTTTTATATATATATATTTTGATATTTTGAAGGATATATATATATTTTGATATTTTATAGGAATTTATTGAATAGGTTTATTGATAGGTTTTTATTTAACAATAAGTAAATGTTTTGATATTTGATATATTAATACGTTCATTATTTTTATATATATATATTTTTCTTTTGATTAGGTATATATATAGTGATATTTAATATACTTGATATATGATTGGAATTTTTGAATAGGTTAATTGATAGGTTTTCTTGAGTCGATACTGGCAGGGCGAAGAAATGTTTTGATATTTGATATATTGATATTTTATATTTGCATATATATATATATATGTTCATATTTTTTTAGATATATTTATAGTGATGTTTTATACTTTGATATATATAGGAATTTTTTGAATTATTTTTCTATATTGTTTTTCTTATTTTATATGCCATTCGAATTTTATGTTTTGATATTTGATATATTGATACCTTAATATTTTTATACGTATATATTTTATAAGATATATATATATAGTGATATTTGATATACTTGATATTCGATAATTTATTGAATTGGTTTATTGATAGGTTATATTTAAGTTGATACTGCCATAGAGGTTAATTAATGTTTTGATATATTGATATATTGATACCTTAATATTTTTATATATATATATTTTGATATTTTGATTAGATATATATATAGTGATATTTAATATACTTGATATATGATTGGAATTTATTGAATAGGTATCATTATTATTTTATTTATAAATATCAAAAGAAGAAACGTTTTGATATTTGATATATTGATATCTTGATATTTGCATATATATGATATTTTCATTATATAATTATTGATAATTAAATATATTATTATGATAGGAATTATTGATTATAATTATGATTTTTTAAATTATTCATGGCGAAGAACATTTTTGATTATTTGATATATTGATATTATTATTTTTATTAATATATATTTTGATTATATATATATATGTATAGTGATATTTAGATATACTTGATATACGATAGGAATTTATTCAATAGGTAATTATTTAAAATAAGTCGATACTGGCAGGGTTAGTATATGTTATTGATATTTGATATAATGATATCTTGATATTTTTATATATATATATTTTAATATTTTGATTAGATATATATATATAGTGATATTTGATAAACTTGATATAAACGATTTATTACAATGGTCTAATTATTGAAAGTTTCTTTAAGTCGATTTGCACGGCAAAGAAATGTTTTGATATTTGATATATTGATAACATATTTCTATATATATATATATATATATTGATATTTTGATTAGGTATAGGTATATTGATATTTGATAGACTTATATAATAAACATGTAAACTTTTTAATCATACACATATGTCAACCTTTCTAGTATTTCAGAGAAGTTGGACTTACACCCTCAGTCAAATATAAAGAGGTTCTAATTGTGAACGTTGAATTTAGCTGTGTCAGTCGCCTGCATTTCTGGAACTTCTTCGTTGTCCTACTTCAACCACTTCCTGACATGTACATCTGCTCTTCATCATGTCAAACAGCTGATCTGCCTATCATAGAATGGGCCAAGAGAAAATGACATAATATTTCCCCTTGCTTATACTTGTCGTAGTTGTGTAAATCTGTAAACGTCTTCAGCTTTGTCACTTAAAATAGCTCTCTTGTACGTTTCCACCGTCTCCATTAGCAAAAAATCCACATAAATATAGGCAATGGACTTGAATTTGAAATTCTGAAACAGTTAGAGAGTCTACGATTCATTTGTACATTACCATCCGAATTTAGGACTGTACTTTCCAGTTAATGAAGATAGGTCTTTCCTTTACGATTAGCTACGTTGTCGTCTGCAGATTCATCTCCATTTTTACGTCTGACTTGTATGAATTTGTCACCATGAAGCCAGCCCTCAACATCGTGGCTTCACTTTACCATTGCAAATGTCATCTTCTGGTTCAAGACTGCTTGGTTTTCTTGAGTCGATACTGGCAGGGCGAAGAAATGTTTTGATATTTGACATATTGATATCTTGATATTTGCATATATATATATATATGTTCATATTTTCATTAGACATATTTATAGTGATATTTAATATACTTGATATATGATTGGAATTTATAAAATAGGTATATTGATAGGCATTTCCTTTTCCTAAATACATCAGTTGTGAAATGTTTTGATATTTGATATATTGATACTCAACGACATAGATTTTTATCATATATATTTTGATAAGCATATATATATGTATAGTTTATATTGCTGTGTGGATTTACACAATAGGTTTATTGATAGGTTTTCTTGCAACAAACTCTAGAAAACGACATGAAATGTTTTGATATTTGATATATTGATACCTTAATATTTTTATACGTATATATTTTGATAAGATATATATATGTATAGTGATATTTGATATACTTGATATACAATAGGAATTTATTGAATAGGTTTATGGATAGGTTTCTTGTAATTAATACTGCCATGCTCGAAGAAATGTTTTGATATTTGATATATTGATACCTTAATATTTTTATATATATATATATTTTGATATTTTGATTAGGTATATATATAGTGATATTTAATATACTTTATATATGACAGGAATTTATTGAATAGGTTTATTGATAGGTTTCCTTGAGTCGATACTGGCATGGCGAAGAAATGTTTTGATATTTGACATCTTGATATATTGATACTTTTATATATATATATATATATTTGATATACTTGATATACGATAGGAATTTATTGAATAGGTTTATTGATAGGTTTCCTTGAGTCGATACTGGCATGGCAAAGAAATGTTTTGATATTTGATATATTGATACCTTAATATTTTTATACATATATATTTTGATATTTTGATTAGGTATATATATAGTGATATTTAATATACTTGATATACAATAGGAATTTATGGAATAGGTTTATGAATAGGTTTTCTTGAGTCGATACTGCCATGGCAAAGAAATGTTTTGATATTTGATATATTGATACCTTAATATTTTTATATTATAGGAATTTATTGAAATTTATGATAGGTTTCTTGAGTCGCATTTTTGTAATGGCGAAGAAATGTTTTGATATTTGACATGTTGATATATTGATACTTTTATATATATATATATTTGATATTTTGGTTAGATATATATATAGTGATATCTGATATACTTGATATATGAAAATTCCACACATTGAATATAAAATGATAGGTTTTCTTACGATACTGGCAAAACAAGAAATGTTTTGATATTTGATATATTGATATCTTGATATTTGCATATATATATATATGTTCATATTTTCATTAGATATATTTATAGTGATGTTTGGAAATTACTTGATATATGATATGGAATTTATTGAATAGGTTTATTGATAGGTTTCCATATAACTGCCATTAAAGAAATGTTTTGATATTTGATATATTGATACCTTAATATTTTTATACATATATATTTTGATAAGATATATATATGTATAGTGATATTTGATATACTTGATATACAATAGGAATTTATTGAATAGGTTTATGGATAGGTTTTCTTGAATCGATACTGCCATGGCGAAGAAATGTTTTGATATTTGATATATTGATACCTTAATATTTTTATATATATATATATTTTGATATTTTGATTAGGTATATATATAGTGATATTTAATATACTTTATATATGATAGGAATTTATTGAATAGGTTTATTGATAGGTTTCCTTGAGTCGATACTGGCAAGGCGAAGAAATGTTTTGATATTTGATATATTGATATCTTGATATTTGCATATATATATATATTTTCATATTTTCATTAGATATATATATAGTGATGTTTGGTATACTTGATATACGATAGGAATTTATTGAATAGGTTTATTGATAGGTTTCCTTGAGTCGATACTGCCATGGCGAAGAAATGTTTTGATATTTGATATATTGATACCTTAATATTTTTATACATATATATTTTGATGTTTTAAGTAGATATATATATACTGATATTTGATATACTTGATATATGATAGGAATTTATTGAGTGGGTTTATTGATAGGTTTTTTTGAGTCGATACTGGCAGGGCAAAGAAATGTTTCGATATTTGATATATTGATATCTTGATATTTTTATATATATATATTTTGATATTTTGATTAGATATATATATATAGTGATATTTGATATTTTTGATATACGATAAGATTGTGCGTAGGCTTATTGATAGGAAAAATTAAGGGCGGACTGACGTCAAAGAAATGTTTTGATATTTGATATATTGATATCTTGATATTTGTATCATATATATATATATATATTGATATAAAATTTGATTAGGTATAGGTATATTGATATTTTCTATAAACATATTGAATAAACATGTAAACTTGGTAACATACCCTCGTATCATGTTAATGTCAACTGGCTCCGGTTCTAGTATTTCAGGTGCCAGTTTGATTCCTTCCATGTCCAAATTAAATATAAAGAGGTTCTAATTATTCGTTGAATTTAGCTAGAAATAGTAGTCTTGAGTCTATTCATTTTTTGTAAGAGCCTAAGATCCTCTTCAACCACTTCCCGACATAGAAAAACTCTAAGGGCTCATCATGTCAAACAAATGATCTGCCTGTCATAGAATTGCAGTCGATGAAAATGCATTGGAGTCTGTTTGAAAAAATTCCACACATTGCAGAACTCTAAATCTGTAAACGAAAAACATTAAAACATATTATTTATAAACTTAAAACTAGCTCTGCTTATCAGAAGAATTAATCCGTCTCCATTTATTCCTCATTAAATCTGCATGTTATTTACAACGTTTACAAACGTCTGAAACAGTTATTTAAACAACTACCGATTCATTTGTAATTACCTCCGAAAAGGGTTAAGTTCTTACTTTGTAGTTAATGAATATAGTAGTTAACATTTTTTGTAACGCCTAAGATTGTGCTGTATGTTCTAATTTTTAATCTGACTTGTCAAACAAAATTTGTCATTTCTTGCAGTGGATAACTGGCCCTCAACATTTTGCGCTCAAACTTTAGCAGTTCGCAAATGTCATCTTCTTTCATGCCTGTTGGATATTGTACGATTATAATGAAGCGGATGAGATTCATTAATACGTTCTGTGCCAAGCCATTTTTGCCTAACTTGTCGTTGAGGCCATTTGATATTTTGACTTTTTGAATCCATAAGTAATTTGATATTTTGACTTTATGAATCCATAAGTAATTCGCTTGTTTAGAGTAGTTATCACATTATGTACCATTTACGGTACACATTAGTTCAATTATAAAATCAGTCAGTAGGAAACTTTTCTATTAGTAAAAAGAACCTGCTGTATTCGAATTTCGAATCGAAGCGGATGGAAATAAAATATTTACCAAACGGGGAAGTAGGTAAAAATACAGGGATCGCATTTTTTGTTTTTCATTTCTTTCTGTTGGAAAACAAGTTTCGATTGTTATCCTTCATTAGTATATTTCATCATCGTTTAACTTTTTGTATTGATCAAGTGATAAAACTTTTTATTTGCATGCCTTATGATGGGCAATACGCAAAACTTTAAAATGATATAAGAAAGTAGTATTTGCGCTTTTCCTAAATACATCAGTTGTGAATGCTTGGATATTATGTGATACTCAACGACATAGATCTATATCAATAATAGAAGTTAGAAAGCGATTAGTTCATTGTTTATGTTGCTGTGATGATGAACACAATAACATATCTTCTGAAATTGCGACAAACTCTAGAAAACGACATGAAATTGAAAAGTGTGAGAGTGAGAAAACATTGAAAACTAGAAGAGTAGTGACGTTTTGCAACGGCTGCCCAAACAAGCCATATTTATGCATATCCTCCTTTAACAAATTCAACAATTACTTGTAATTATTAATTATTTTACATATAAGGATTAAAGAAATATATGTACTTGTTCTATACTGCATTTTTTGTAACGCCTCAGGCGTATACATGGCACAGAACGTGTTAAAATAGAAACCTTGCTGGATACTTACACGGGTTCCTAACTAGCATATCCACAATGAGCGCATCCTCAATAGTATAAAATCCTCGCACAACAAGACGGGCTAGCTGTTTCAAACTGCTGGGAACTTCTGTAACGAGTCGCTCTTCAGTACTCATTTCTGTAAAAAACAACCCTCTATATCCCCAACTTCTAAAATCCACCAAAATCTCATTACATTCCTTCACCACAAAATCCTGCACATATCTTATACATCACATTTTTATTGCCAATTCCAGAAAATAACATCAAAGTGCTACTAACCTCCAAATAATTCCAAACGATATTTCCTTCAAAAATACGCAGTTATAACGAATTATACACCGTACAATCGACTTCAGCGTGTATTATATACATTTATGCAAAAAGTAAGGACACGGTAGATAAATACAAATCATTATTATAGTTATTTAAAAGCATCGAAACATGTCCAGTCCTTAATTGACTGTTTTGGGGGTTGTTTGTAATCGAAAGTATTTGCAGGTTATGTCAAGTGCCTTTCGTCTACACACTGTCTTTCCGCTGTCAAACACAAACATACGGTTTATCGTCAAGAATCGACGTCTGTTTTTGTTGCGTCGACGACGATACTCGCTGAATGAAAATGATCAATGGCAGCGATTGATAAAGTGAAAATTATCGTGGTCGGCGATTCGGGTGAGTAACGAAAGTTCTTTTCGTCCGTTCGGTCAGTTTGGTTATGATACGTCATCGCAAATTCAAAGATCTCGTTATGTTTTGATTCACGGTTTATAGGTGTAGGTAAAACGTCGTTGACTCATTTAATATGCCAGCACCAGCCGATCGGTAATCCATCCTGGACAATCGGTTGTTCGGTGGAGGTGAAATTGCACGAATACAAAGAAGGGACCCCGAATCAAAGGAGATATTTCGTCGAATTGTGGGATGTCGGCGGCAGTCAAAATCATAAAAACACTAGATCTGTGTTTTATAATCCCACCAACGGTATCCTTGCATTTTAATTATCTAGGATAGAAATATTTCTTCTATGTTCAATATAACTGTCTACGTTGTAAACATCTAATCATCGCTTTGGTTCTTAGGTATAATACTGGTACACGATTACACGATTAAAAATAATTATCTATGTTATAAACATCTAATCATCATTTATAATTCTTAGGGATAATACTGATATACGATTACACGATTAAAAATATTTCTTCTACGTTAAATATAATTGTCTACGTTATAAACATCTAATTACCGCTTATGTTTCTTAGGTATAATACTGGTACACGATTACACGATTAAAAATAATTATCTATGTTATAAACATTTAATCATCGCTTATGTTTCTTAGGTATAATACTGGTACACGATTACAAGATTGAAAATATTTCTTCTACATTAAATATAATTCTCTACGTTACAAACATCTAATCATCGCTTATGTTTCTGAGGTACAATACTGGTACACGATTACACGATTAAAAATATTTCTTCTACGTTAAATGTAATTATCTACGTTATAAACATATAATGATCGCTTATGTTTTTTAGGTATAATACTGGTACACGATTACACGATTAAAAATATTTCTTCTACGTTAAATATAATTATCTATGTTATATACATCTAATTATCGCTTACATTTCTTAGGTATAATACTGGTACACGATTACACGATTAAAAATAATTATCTATGTTATGAACATTTAATCATCGCTTATGTTTCTTAGGTAAAATACTGGTACACGATTACACGATTAAAAATATTTCTTCTACGTTAAATGTAATTATCTACGTTATAAACATCTAATCATCGCTTATGTTTCTTAGGTATAATACTGGTACAAGATTACACGATTAAAAATATTTCTTCTACGTTAAATATAATTATTGACATTATAAACATCTAATCATCGCCTTTATTTCTTACGTATAATACTGGTACACGATTACACGATTCAAAATATTTCTTCTCCGATAAATGTAATTATCTACGTTATAAACATCTAATCATCGCTTACGTTTCATAGGTATAATACTGGTACACGATTACACGATTAAAAATATTTCTTTTACGTTAAATATAATTATCTACGTTATAAACATCTAATTATCGCTTATGTTTCTTAGGTATAATACTGGTACACGATTACACGATTAAAAATAATTATCTATGTTATAAACATTTAATCATCGCTTATGTTTCTTAGGTATAATACTGGTACATGATTACAAGATTGAAAATATTTCTTCTACGTTAAATGTAATTCTCTACGTTACAAACATCTAATCATCGCTTATGTTTTTGGGGTACAATACTGGTACACGATTACACGATTAAAAATATTTCTTCTACGTTACATATAATTATCTACGTTATAAACATATAATCATCGCTTATGTTTCTTAGGTATAATAATGGTACACGATTACACGATTAAAAATATTTCTCCTATGTTAAATATAATTATCTGCGTTACAAACATCTAATTATCGCTTACGTTTCTTAGGTATAATACTGGTACACGATTACACGATTAAAAATATATCTTCTATGTTAAATGTAATTTTCTACGTTACAAACATCTAATCATCGCTTATGTTTCTTAGGTATAATACTAGTACACGATTACATGATTAAAAATATTTCTTCTACGTTAAATATAATTATCTACATTATAAACATCTAATCATCGCTTATGTTTCTTAGGTATAATACTGGTACAAGATTACACGATTAAAAATATTTCTTCTACGTTAAATATAATTATTGACATTATAAACATCTAATCATCGCCTTTGTTTCTTACGTATAATACTGGTACACGATTACACGATTCAAAATATTCCTTCTCCGATAAATGTAATTATCTACGTTATAAACATCTAATCATCGCTTACATTTCATAGGTATAATACTGGTACACGATTACACAATTAAAAATATTTCTTTTACGTTAAAGATAATTATCTACGTTATAAACATCTAATTATCGCTTATGTTTCTTAGGTATAATACTGGTACACGATTACACGATTAAAAATAATTATCTATGTTATAAACATTTAATCATCGCTTATGTTTCTGAGGTACAATACTGGTACACGATTACACGATTAAAAATGTTTCTTCTACGTTAAATGTAATTATCTACGTTATAAACATCTAATCATCGCTTATGTTTCTTAGGTATAATACTAGTACACGATTAAATGATTAAAAATATTTCTTCTACGTTAAATGTAATTATCTACGTTAGAAACATATAATGATCGCTTATGTTTTTTAGGTATAATACTGGTACACGATTACACGATTAAAAATATTTCTTCTACGTTAAATATAATTATCTACGTTATAAACACCTAATCATCGCTCATGTTTCTTAGATGTAATACTGGTACACGATTAGACGATTAAAAATATTTCTTCTCTGTTAAATATAATCATGTACGTTATAAACATCTAATCATCGCTTATGTTTCTTAGGTATAATACTGGTACACGACTACACGATTAAAAATATTTCTTCTACGTTAAATATAATTATCTACGTTATAACCATCTAATCATCGCCTATGTTTCTTAGGTATAATACTGGTACACGATTACACGATTAAACATATTTCTTCCACGTTAAATATAATTATCTACGTTACAAACATCTAATCATCGCGTATGTTTCTTAGGTATAATACTAGTACACGACTTAACAAACAGGAAATCGCAGCAAAACCTACAGAAGTGGTTGGAAGAAGTCATAAGTAAAGACTGTAACAATTCAAAATCCAAGGGCTTTGACGATTTCGACCCAGAAAAGTTTGTGGGATCGACTCAAGTACAATAAACAACCATCCAACAATTTTTTTCCTATAAAACACTCGACTAACAAAAGTTTTTCCTTTCTAGATACCAATTCTGGTTGTTGGTACAAAGTTAGACTTAGTAGCGGAAGTTAGATCCAATGTTCATAGACGAGCGTCCACAATTGCTGAAGAATGTGGCGCTGATGAAATATTCTTGGTACGATCTCTTTCGCTGTGTCAAGATATGATGTAATTGAACGCTTAATCAAGAATGTGTTTTATATAGGACTGTAGACAGGTGCGATCATTGGCTGCCGGTTCTACTTCATCTGTGAAATTAAGCAGGTTCTTCGATAAGGTGATTGAGAGACGTTACTATTCGTCTAAGGAAGGAATTAGCCCTGACAAACGAAAAGTGCCTACGTACACTTCAACGTACAATCCTAAATTGCATCATAACGATTGACTCTATTCATCTTTTACATAACTTGTTATACGTTGTTTCATGTTATATACATTAACAGAATACAGAAACTTATTATAAAAGAATGGAATGTGTTTCATATTTCTATCTACAGTGTATTCATTGATAAACTCTCCTTCATTGATAAATCGTTCATAGGTAAAGTAAATTTTTGCCATTAGGTTATCGATAAAAGAAATTTCTCCACATAATTTAGCAAGTAATGGATAAGAGTCATAAACTTTTGTTCATTGTGAATTACCCCAAAGGAAAATATATAGAAAAAGTTTAAACAAGTTGAAAACAAATTGTAGCTTAGAACTAATAAGTAACAAGACAGAAAAGTAGACGGGAAGAACATTAAAAAAATATTATATTACGGGCATTATTATAAAGAGACGGTATTGTTCATCTGTATCATTATTAAATGCATCATAATCATGTTTCAAAGTCTAGAATATATTTTATGATTCTTTTCAAGGATATTTGGTTAAAATAAAAAATGTATATCTTTCATTGTATGGGTACATCAAAACGGTAGAACATAAAAATATATACATAACATTATATGATATATATAGAATTACATGATATTATAATTATATATACATAAATGTACGCATTTTATACTTTTTAAGAATATTTGGTTAAAATAAAAAGTGTATATTTTTCATTGTATGCAGCCAACGCAAAAGTGAAAAATATGGTATGGGTGTATCAAAATGGTAAAACATAAAAAAGTATACATATAATTATATGATATTATAATTATATATACATAAATGTACGCATTTTATACTTTTTAAGAATATTTGGTTAAAATAAAAAGTGTATATTTTTCATTATATGCAGCCAACGCAAAAGTGAAAAATATGGTATGGGTGTATCAAAATGGTAAAACATAAAAAAGTATACATATAATTATATGGTATTATAATTATATATACATAAATGTACGCATTTTATACTTTTTAAGAATATTTGGTTAAAACAAAAAGTGTATATTTTTCATTATATGCAGCCAACGCAAAAGTGAAAAATATGGTATGGGAGTATCAAAATGGTAAAACATAAAAAAGTATACATATAATTATATGATATTATAATTATATATACATAAATGTACGAATTTTATACTTTTTAAGAATATTTGGTTGAAATAAAAAGTGTATATTTTTCATTGTATGCAGCCAACGCAAAAGTGAAAAATATGGTATGGGTGTATCAAAATGGTAAAACGTAAAAAAGTATACATATAATTATATGATATTATAATTATATATACATAAATGTACGCATTTTATACTTTTTAAGAATATTTGGTTAAAACAAAAAGTGTATATTTTTCATTATATGCAGCCAACGCAAAAGTGAAAAATATGGTATGGGTGTATCAAAATGGTAAAACATAAAAAAGTATACATATAATTAGATGATATTATAATTATATATACATAAATGTACGCATTTTATACTTTTTAAATATATTTGGTTAAAAAAAAAAGTGTATATTTTTCATTATATGCAGCCAACGCAAAAGTGAAAAATATGGTATGGGTGTATCAAAATGGTAAAACATAAAAAAGTATACATATAATTATATGATATTATAATTATATATACATAAATGTACGCATTTTATACTTTTTAACGATATTTGGTTAAAACAAAAAGTGTATATTTTTCATTATACGCGGCCAACGCAAAAGTGAAAAATATGGTATGGGTGTATCAAAATGGTAAAACATAAAAAAGTATACATATAATTATATGATATTATAATTATATATACATAAATGTACGCATTTTATACTTTTTAACGATATTTGGTTAAAACAAAAAGTGTATATTTTTCATTATATGCAGCCAACGCAAAAGTGAAAAATATGGTATGGGTGTATCAAAATGGTAAAACATAAAAAAGTATACATATAATTATATGATATTATAATTATATATACATAAATGTACGCATTTTATACTTTTTAAGAATATTTGGTTAAAACAAAAAGTGTATATTTTTCATTATATGCAGCCAACGCAAAAGTGAAAAATATGGTATGGGTGTATCAAAATGGTAAAACATAAAAAAGTATACATATAATTATATGATATTATAATTATATATACATAAATGTACGAATTTTATACTTTTTAAGAATATTTGGTTAAAATAAAAAGTGTATATTTTTCATTATATGCAGCCAACGCAAAAGTGAAAGATATGGTATGGGTGCATCAAAACCGTGAAACATAAAATTATAAACTTATAATATATTAAGTTATATAATATATACGTAAAATTGTAATTTATCATCACAAAATTATGAACATAAAAATGTGTTAGACAAGTCTACTTTATGTTTCTTCTGCGATATGCCGCGTGTGGCGCCACTTGCATTTATTGAAGCAAATAACTTCGAGAGGGCGGTAAGATACAGTTGCCACGTTTATAAAAGTACATTGTACCCTCTTTAGGTGTCTTCTTTCCTGCGAAGTCATATAAGATGTCAAACATTCAAATATCTGCGGTACTTTTCGTCCTTACTTCCCAAAGAACAGATATTTGCACAATTTGCAAATAACGATATTGGTTTTCATTGCAAATAGTTATCTGCAGCGACGTTGCAGATAATCTATGCTACGTTTCCTGTACATCTGGCAATAAAAGCGTACGATTTATATTTTCCTGCCGGAACTGGAACGGCACTTTACATAATCCTTTCCTTTAGATACGTCCATAAGATTCTATGCACGAAAAGATGCTAAGGTGTAGGTGTAAAATTTATTTATCCTCCAGCAACGAAGTTTTCCCGGAAGAAGAATTATTTCATCACCCTACTTCATGATATTGTACAATAAATATTCGTAGTAGCTCATATTATATATCTACCATATATAACGTTCAGCCATGTGAATTTTGTGATATTTTGTTTACACAACTATGTTCGAACTAAGAAATAGAAAATTAAGGTTTTTTCAAGCAATACTTGCTGTTAACATATTATTCTAATTACAAT